>JAPMOQ010041062.1:5094825-5169176 GCA_026543055.1 Argiope trifasciata | reverse complement strand
CAAGCTGCAATTTTGAAAATCTACAACAAGCTGCAATTTTGAAAATCAACAATACGCTGCACTTTTGACAAACAACACACAAGACTTCGAAAAAGAAATACTACGCCGGATTTCGCTTCTTTTTTAAAAATTGTTTGCTTTAGCGAAATTTGCTCTAGAAATTCTTTCTAATTATCTATTTCACAATTTCTATAAATTTATGATAATAACGCTCAGATATTAAGAAAAAAAAAAGATTATTCCCATAATCATTCAAAAATAAGAGCTCCAACACAAATTCACCAACAGAGTCATCTCAGAAAGTAGTAGCTATACTGTTTTATCATATAACCAGATTGTAAATGTGAAATATGAATGATAAAGTACGAAGAAATTGCGAATCATACTCGTTTTTAGAGCGCCATTAAAGTAAAACATGAAACGACCATAAGATGCAAGCATTTTAGTTGCTAGTAAAAGGAAATTTTAAAAAGAAGTTTCAAGTTTAATGATTACAGTCACGCAAAATACTTACTCGATCTATCTTATTGTTATTTTGTGAAAGCGAGGTTTTAAAAGGATAATCATATAAGCATAAAAGTTTATTTCAAGTAGTTATGAGCCAAAATTGCGTGTTTTAAAACATTGCAACTCAAACAGTAGCACCTTGATTTAATTTATTCTCTATTAGTATAAAATGTTGCCTGCTGTATCCAAGATATTTGATTTTTTGAATGTGAAAAATATCATAAACATAACATAGTAATATTGTTCAGTATTTTAAAGCATGTTCGAGATGAATTTGTTGGAAAAGTTGTAAAATTGTAATATTTTAAAATTTGTACATAAAATATACTGAAAAAAATCAATAACGCAGAAATATACTAGTAAAAGTAAATGATTTATTTAATATTAGAAAATTTTGAGTTCTTTTTTAGATAAAAAGAAGTATAAAGAAAAAAACTTTTGAGTTTTAAAAAATAGTAAAAATAGCCAAAAGTAGTTTTGTAAATAACCAAACTCATGTATTTAATAGTTATTGGACTAAAAAATAAGCTCTTCTTTTATTCTATCCCTAAATACTCAGGCTTAACTGATAAATAACATGACATTTTCAACTTTTCGCATCGTAAAATCGCTGAAACAATTATAAAATATTTCTATGAACAGATTGCTTATTCAGAATTTAATTCATTTTATTTAAATTTATTAAAGTCCCGTTTTTTAATACAACAGTATGACTATTTTGGACCGTGGTCAGATGACGAGAACGATATCTGAGCTGGCATTCCCTCTCCAAACTTCCACACTATATAAGCGAAAGGATGTTTATTTTCGACGGTTCTTAAGTGCATCAAACCCACTTGCACTGGTGAAATAATCGGTGAAATCGAGCCTCAAACCTGAACCGAGAGCTTGTTACCAGGTCACCTTTGCATATTCAGAAACTGCAGAAAAAAACTGAGAAATTACTGCATCAAATTTAGAGAAACAGTTTAAATTAGAGTTTAACCTATTGTATTTTTACACAGAAAACTTTTCTAAAATTTTAAATTCGAAAAAATCGCAATTAAAGATATAAAATATCATTAAAAGTATGCATCATGGAAATATAAAAATTAATGTAATTTCACATTGAATAAGCTTAGAAAGTTTTTTAAACGGCTATATGAAGAATGTTCAGATTTTAAGAATAATTAATTTAAAAGCAAATATTTAATATTTTTTCAAAAAATTGACTTTTTAATGCAGTCACCTGCTTTATTCTATTAGAAACAAATATTAAATGTTTAAACTGGGCATTTTTATTATCCAAGTTAAGCATTTCGGTCTATGCATTCAGAAATAAACACTTAAAAAAGTTAAAATATTTTTGAAGTAATAATTTGTTTTCAAAAATAATTTCAATTAATGTAAACATTTCATTCACAAATCCAGTAAATGTAAACATTTTTCCTAAAATAACAATCGTAAGCTCAATTTTTAGAACAGAATAAATTTTCAAATATGTTATTTATTAATAATCTATACTTTATAAGTATTCATATTTTTAAAAATATCCTGAAGGAATGATATTAAAAATTGCATTAAATTACTCTTCTTTTATTAATTTTCTTAAATAGTATTTTAGATTGTAATAGTAAATGTTCAACATGAGTGAAATCATTTATTCCTATCTAATAACATCTTATTAATGTTAATGCTTTATATATTTATTTTCATTGCAAAAATTGCATTTATTATTTGTGATTCTGAGCACATTTATTAACATCAGGTGAGTTTATCTGCAATTCATTTGTAAATATTCAGGTGGAAAAATAAAGTCAAGATTTAAAAATATCCTTATTTATGTGGAAATATTGTTATTACAAATTATCGTTTATTGTTATAAAAATATGTAGGGTGTAGACGAAAATATCTACATATAATGCGTTTTATTATTTAATGGTTTTTATTTCTTGATCTAAGAAAAATTATTAGGGGTGTACACAGGGCTCTTGTAGGAGTTAGTATACTAATATAATTAGTTAGTATACTAATATATTTCTATACAATTTAGTATCTTCAAATTAAATTGTATAGAAAATAAAATAGTTAAGCGGTTCAACCCAAATTTATTGGTATGTAATACTTCTGACACTTTATTTTACGGATAATAAGGTCAAGGTTTTCCTGACTAATACTAACCCATATCATGGAACTCTCAATTTTCAATTAACGAGTTAAAATTTTTGGAAAATATAATACTATGCATAAAGGCACTTCAATGTAGTTGATAATTTAAAAATAAATTGGGGTTATAGAAATTTATAATTTTTAGGAAGACTCTTTGTTCTTTAAGAACTCAACGTACCTTTTGAAAACTTAAAATATATATATGAAGAAGATAGAGTAAAAGCATGCTTATACAAATTCATACCAAAACCAGGGCCTATGTTCCTATTCTGAAATTCATACATTTCCACAAGCCTTGCCCCACACCAAAAGAAAAACTATTCCTACTAGCCTTAAAATAAAAAGCACACCACTACTCCTAACTTTTTTTTTCTTACTAATCCTTTTTCTTGCAGGGGGAATAGCCATTTCCTTTTCCAAGAAATGCTTTGGCTTTCAAAAGAAATCGCTCATTCTATTCATTCTTGAACTTCCTTGCTCTATTCTTTATATCGCGTTCGTTTCGGAGTTCTTGGAAGTTCTCTTTTGATGCTTTCTTCCCTGTTGCGGGATCATTTATATATACTTTTTCTCTTCGGTACTTTTTTTAGAGAAAATATCGAAACGCATATGCTACTGCAAAATCTCGTGTCATAAAAATGTATGTCTGTAGTTTTTTGAAAAGCATTCATAGAAAATTTTATGTTCGTCTTCGAGTGGAATAATCAGCATGTGATGTCTGAATGATGAAGAGGTTGGTTTGTAAAGATTATTAAAAAAAAGTAATAATAAAAAAGAAAAAATGTTTTTTAAACCATGCTTTGATTAATGGACCTATGTAAAGGAAAAATTTGTTCGAAAACATGAAGGTAAAAGTAAAAACTATAGAAGTGAGAATCGCTGGTTTGAATATTCTTGGTAAATTAGAATTTGTAGTGGGGCGAGAATTTTTATAACTTTATTATCAATTAGATTAAAATAATAGACGAATTTCAGGGACAGTTACTTAATTATTTTCTAAGTTCCACATATCACAAAATAAAACAAACATGAATACAAAATTCCTGGCACTCAGAATCCAATCTAATATTAACCTTCAAGAAAGATCATAGAAACGACAGAATAACGTCAAAGTCCATAAACCTCGACGTTAATAAGGAAATGTTGTATCTAAAAAGAAGGCGGTAGAATTATGTAATCGTTAACATTTTCGATCATTTCATTACATACTTTAATTTCTAATATTTCTTGCCTATCTTTTGATATCAATCTTAGCTTATATCAAGGATGGCGAACCAGTGACACGCGTGCCATGAGTGGCATCTAACGTTCGTTTAGATGCCATTCATGGCACAATATTTTGAACACACTTGCGATCAAAACGATTTACATTTGAGTTCAAAATAACGAAGTTCTTCATGAAGTATTATAAACATTTCTTCTCCATTATGTACTAAGAGTGGTTTAACATCTCTTGATAGTATAATAGAGTTAATCACAAAAACAGTCAACCTCAAAATTGTCACAAGCTTTAAATGTGAGAAAGTTTGAGGCTTTGATGAAGT
Source organism: Argiope trifasciata (assembly GCA_026543055.1). Classification (NCBI taxonomy): domain Eukaryota; kingdom Metazoa; phylum Arthropoda; class Arachnida; order Araneae; family Araneidae; genus Argiope; species Argiope trifasciata. The sequence continues at coordinate 5,164,977 of JAPMOQ010041062.1, read as the reverse complement.
CAATCCGGTATATAATGGTTAATATTATAATAATGCTCGCTGGTTTAGCCTCGGTAACGTACTTCAAATATTTGTTGACTGCTTGGAAGAAATCAGATTGCTTTTGTAAAATGAGAGGAAACAATACCCACAGTTGTTGGATGATATGAGGCTTTCAGAAATCATGTTTTCAACAGAAGTATGCCAACGTTTCAATGAATTGAAAGTAAAGTTACATTTAAAACAGTTATCATGGATGAATCTCATTCCCGGTTTTGATGCTAAACTGCATATTTTCAGAAATGATTATTACAAGGAACTACAAGCACTTCCCAAACTTAATAAACTATCAAAGATTTAGATGTACAGGAAAAAGCAGACGAAGGAAAGGCTAATGATGAACTTATTTCCGTAATTGATTCTTCAATCAAGGAATTTTCAGCGAGATTTTTTCAATTCAAAGAATTACTGGAAAAGCTCAAGTTTATTATGTATCCTGATGAGACAACATTTGATAAACTGAACTTATCTCGATTCGATTGATTGAAAATTGAAGAATTTGAAATGATTGAATTTTAGTCTAGTTCAGTATGGATTCAAAAAATTATTGAAGAAAGGAAAAGGTTGGAATTTATTAAAATAGAAAGATTAACAAGTAATGTAACAAAAAAATGCCATTAACGAAGTATTACAAATATAGAATTCACTTCCAAATACATTTAACTGCTTGAAGTAGCTTACTCATGCTATTTGAACCATATTTTCCTCTCTCTATGCCAGCGAGTAATTTTCAAAGATGAATAACATTAAAGACTCGTTCAGAAACCTTATGCCAGATGACTCCAATTTAACATGTATTAATTCTGCTAAAAGTAACATCAACAATCCTAATATATTTTTCATGTAATCTACAACAACAGAATGTCACATTTCCAATCCTTTAATTTGAATTACACGTATAACTAAAGCGCTTATATTTTTTTCTTGTAATTCCTTTTTCGTAGTAAATAAATAGTTTTGAGTTGTTAGCATTTAGTTTTATCATTTTCCCACTAATCAAAGTCAAAATTTTTTGCGTCACGTCTATACCTCTTTAAACATTTCTTTAGAAAAAAAATAATACGTTGATCCATAAAGCCCCTTCCCCCGGCTTTATCCTTTACGGTTTTGTTTTTTAGCTCTTCGTGTTCTTATTGTTATCTTGACTCCAGAATTTCGATTAAAAAACATGTTCTACATTAATGCACAGCATTTAAATTCGCTCTCTTTTTTACTTCTTTTATTTTTAACAAATGTTATAATTAAACATTGCAAAATAATGAAATTTTAATATTTTTTTTCAAATCTGTCACAAATTAAATTTTCTCGCATTAATTAACACTAAATAAAACCCAAATATAATTGATAATTAAATGTTACAAAATACTAAAATATTGTACAGTAATGGAAATGCGTATGCAGAATTTATAACATCAGAAAATGAAAGAAAAATCGATTTTAAAATCCAATGTTTTGTTTTAGGAATAGGAAACGATGTCAAGTTCAACACAAACTATTTCTAGTATATCTTCGCATTAAAGTCACTCGTGTTTTCAAAATCTTTGGTTTAAAGTAAATACTTTGTTTACTTTAATCAAATGTTTCATATCTATTTCACGTATTTTTATAAAAATAATGGATGCATACTGATTGATATATTGTTCTTTCAAGTCTGGTATATTACCTTCTACACATAGCAAATTAGTTTTTGTAAGTCTATTTTAAAATAGGTGTCATTTATTGTTAAGCATACTTTTCGAAATATTTGAATACGTGTTTAAAGTTTATCATTCATAAAAAGGCACTAGAAGTGTCCTCTTGTAAAAAAGGTTTGTGCATGGGAGTGAGTGGAAAAGTCGTACTATTGGCCCTACTAAAAGAAGAGACGCACCCTATCGGCTAAAATCGCCGTTTTCGAAATATCTTGTAAAATGGCAATTGCCAAAAGAAACAACAACAAAATAATCAGTTTTATTTACAGCGAAAATACTGCTGTACAAAACGAAAGTGGAATTTATGCTTCCAAATACTGAGGTGAGGCAATTTAATAACCACCTGGAATTCTGTATACTTAATGTCTTAAATATATGTATTAAAATTATTCTCTAGAATTTTCTACATTAAAAAAACAATTATTTTTCTTCATAATTCTGTCAACTTGGAGAATTTCACAATTTTTTGAAATATTCCTATTAGAAGATTATTTATTGTAATGGTTCTCGTGACAAAATTTAAGGGAAAATTTCTTTACTCATCACAGTTCCTAGAGCCCCAAACCTCTTTCCGTTCAAAAAGTTCATATTATATATGTGCATATACGCATAACGCTTTGCCCATGCTATCTTGTAAACATGATTACTAGATTAATTTTGTTTGTATTTTAATTGGCTTGAAATACGTTGTTGGAAATGTAAAAATCGCGGATGAGCTCGTAAATAGGGTGAAAGTGGTTGTGGATTGAAATTTGCATTTCGTTACAACTTTCTTAATATTAAAGATAGAAAGATAAATTCAATTAGCCAAACTAGTGAGTCATTAACACAAAAAAACTTTGGTATTTAAAGCTTTTCAATATTATATTACTTAATTTGGAAGTCAATAACTTAGAAGTTAAGATCTTTTCGTTCCTGAGATAACATAGCTTAGATGAAAAGGAATCTACCTTTGCCGAGTTTTTTCGTTATTTACATAAAGTATTCATATAAGAAATCAGAAAGCTAATTTAATATTTTGTACATTTACTGTCAAAATGATGAGAATTAAATTAAAGGTTACGTTGCTATTATTATTCCATTAAAATGTTTTTATTTACTTGACTTTTGGTGCTACTATTATAAATTCAATATTCAAAAAATAAATTTTTCTTCTTAAAAAACACTTATTTCTAACGCATCAATATTCTATTTTTGCATAAAATTTTAGATTAAATATTAAAAGAACATATAGGATAACAGGATATGATCATATCAAATGTTTTAATTGATGCTTTGATTTTAATATTCCAAGGATAAAAACATATTTCCATTTATATTTTCTATTTCATTCATTCCAATTACAGTATAGCATGCAAAATAAATGTGGAAATTACCTACAGCACAAACTACATGATAATTAAGATTATGAGTATACATTTGGAATTCACCACATTTCTAGTAATGCGATGGTAATTTAAAAATATTTCTGAATGCTCTATATCTAGCAATGATTATCAGTTATCACATATGCAAATTCAATCGAATTTCTATTTAACAATCATTTCAACCATTTCCCAGTGGAGAAGCAAATAGCACTGAAACTGAATCAAAGCACAGTTCAACAAACCGAAAATAACTCATTTTGGTCAATTTCGTTAAATATTGTTTCGCCCAACACTTCCTCCCGTTAATGATTACAAATTTTCCATTAGTCGCTGCAAATGGTGGCAGCAAGTTATCGCTCGCATCGGAGATCCATTTTTCATCCGCATATGGCAACAGCATCGACGTCAGCCGATCTTTTAAGAGAGCGAAATCCCAGGTGGCTTATTCGCGATCAATCCATCATACATATTGACACATGGGGACATATTGTGGCTAAGTAAAACGTGCTACGCCCCAAATGTCTTGTTTTGTATTGTATGGGGACCAAATTTCTGTCTGAAATAAAGCTAGAGTTCTTTCTTTTAGACAAAACGCACTAATATAATGTTATTTTTTCTTAAGAATTTGAATTGTTTGCTAAGACTTGCAGATAAAGCTTGTCATGAAATAATAAAGAAGCTGCATCTATAGATTTGTTCATCAAAAGAAGCAAATTCGCTTGGGGCCTTATAAGTATTTAATCTTATTCATGAAAGAAATTGAAAGAAAACCCACGAAAAGAAAAAAATGTAAATAAGTAATTGTGAATCTAAGATTTATACAATACGCAAATCTTTAAAAAATTCTTCATAGTTTACAAGATTTATTTTTAAAAAAAGTAAGAAAAATGAAATCCAAGTTAGTTATATTAATGCCCAGTTTTAAACCAACACTATGGCTATTTTGAGAAGGACCTCATAATTTTGAACATAGATCAAAAGACGAGGACAACACCTGATATGACAGCCCCTCTCCAAACTTTCACACCCAACCAGCGGGAGGATGTCTGGTCCTGACAGGTTTATTGCACCAGACTGGCTTACACGACCGTTATTTGGTGGTATCAGGTCTCGAACTTGAAACCCTCCAATTCTGAAGCCGAGACTTTTTTACCAGGACACCGCGACCTTAATATTAAATAAAAATAAAAAGTATCTAAACAGAAAGACATTCTCTTGCACAGGACGGGGCCTTTTACATATCAATCCCATTAGTTGCCTATTTACATGCGTTTCTATTGATAAAGACATTTGAACAAACAATTTAAAAAACTGTTTATAATACCACATTAAAATATTTTTAGAGCCGAGCTTAAAAATGTCATTCAAATTAAAAGCTCCCAATTATTTTATTTGCCAATTAATTTAATGACTTAATAAAAATATACTTTATTGTTTTAAGGGAAAAGAAATAGTGTTTTCTCATCATAAAATCTAGCCAGAATTTACATCTTTTCAATGTTATATGTTTCCACACCTCTACTTCAAAGCTAAAAAAAATAATTAACGGATAAAAATCCAAATTGTGAGATCCAAACTCGACTTTTTATCTTTCTAAAGAGGGAAAACTGAGCATTAAATGATGAAGTAAAACTACATAACTTAATTTTTTACACGTAGAATCATCTTTTCAAAAAAAAATTCTTATCTCTCTTATAAAACTTATAATTTTTAAGTCAAACTAATTAGCAAATACGTTGTTCTTTCAATATGTTCTAAAAACAGTACCGTGCCTTAAATATTTAGTTATTATTTATCACAGTTGAAATAAAAAAAAACACAAAGAATGAGTCAATGAGAAAGAAGTTTTCAAAAGAATAGAAACAGAAGGAGAAATTGAAAAATGAAAAAGAAAGACAAAGTTCATGCCAAGAAGCTACTAAATCATATTTACCCACCCACGAGAGGTTTTGATAAGAAAATCCTTCAAAGTTTATTTTATTTTATATGCGTTAAAGTCGAATTCAAAAGCGTTTTTAAGTGTTGAAATATATGAGAATGTGAGATATTATAAAATATTCAATGCAAAATTAGTTTTTTTTTATTTTAAAATAAAGGATATTTTTGAATTATGTGGGTTATATTAACGTAAATGAATGAAAGATTTGCAAACGACTTTTTTGCTGTTGTTGAAATATATTTTCACAAATTTAAATGAATAGCTTATTCTATTATTCAAAATGCAATTAAATTAAAGATATCTTCATTTTTATTTAATATATTTTATTAAAATATCATTCCAACGCATAAAAGTTCAGCATTATTTTGTATGTGTTTTAAATAATTGCCTTAAGTATAATTACATTGTTCTTACTATACTTTTAACTTTTAGATTTATTGTTAAGGTAATGAGCTATAGCTATTCAATATTCGGAGATTCAAAGCAATAAAAAGTGTTTAGAAAAAAGAAAGAAAAAGTTGTTATAAATAACGCGAAAAACGAAAAGAGAAGGTATGCCTTTTCCATAAGTCAGAAGGGTTCGATGGAAAGGAAAAACAAGAAAAAATTCCCTATAATACTTTTTACTACCCTTGAAGGTTATCTAATAGTAAATATTACTTATCTGTACAGCTGACTTAATTTTGCAAATTAGAATCTGTAAAAATGATACTCTATTTTTTAGTGATAAAAATAGTACACCAAATTCTTCAAACATGCGTAGGTCCCATTTGAATTTAAAAGTTGCATTCTGAGTGTTTCAAATGGAAGACACTTAAAAATTCCTATATTTCAAATTTAAACCTATATTATCCTATTCAGAACTCCCAAATCTATTTGTGTGATATTTTTTTAAAACAGAAATGCGTTTTAGAAAGCAAAGTTCTCTAATAATAGTCACTCCGAAAAAAGATTTTAAATATGTTAACATCAAATACTAAATTTAAAATCATATATATAATATTCCTTCTTCCATATTAGCTATTTTTTGGTATCTAAGATATTGCAGGTGCACATAAAAGTCTGAAGATAAATAAGTTTTGTTCAATAAAAATTCGTAATTATATGCAAGAAACTTTGCAATTCACAGAAACTTGTGATAATTAATATTAATTTCTTAAAAAATATAATGCTTTTCATCATTAACTAAACAGAGGAATTATTCATATTTTCCATCTTACTATAATATATTTCCTTACTGTGTTTGAAGAAGATAAATTAAACAATCCAACTGTAAATTTATCTCTTACCAAATTTCTTTTAATGTTTTTAAGTAGATTCCTATAGGAAGATTATTGCAATGTCTCTTTTGACAAGACGTCAGGAAAATTTATTTTGTTCTTTACCGATCATGGTCCTAAGAAACCCAAACCCTGCAATCTTCGTTCAAAAGTTTATATATTATTATATTTAGATTTTAATTGGCTTGAACTTTGTTGTTAGAAATATAAACCTTTCGGACGAATTCATAAATGGTCTCAGAGTTATAAATGTCTGAGTGTGGAATGAAATTTTCTTTTCGCTATAAATTTCTTAGTATTAAAGATAAAAAAATAAGTTCTATTAGTAAAATTAACACCTTATTAAGACAAAAAACTTTTATTTTTAGATAGCTATAATACGTTAGAAGCTAGGGCCTGAAAATTGATTTTAAAACCTTTACTTTGATAGTTTTTTAACATCAATTCATGTTTCTACATAATAACTAATTGTAGGGAGTTGTAAAGAAATCTATCTTTGCCTTTCATATTGCTGAGAGGAACGTTTTAAGCTTCCAGTCAAAACATAAGTGTTAAGTTTATTTTTTCTCCTATTGTTTCTATTTTTTTTCAATTGTTTCTACTTTTTTTTCTTTTATTGTATTGAAACCATCAGCATTTGTTTCGTATTTATTAAGATGAAATTTAAAACTCATGTGGGGGAAGGTTCAGTTTTCTCTAAAAATTTGTTTTGCATAATATTAAAAAGTATATAATCAAAAATTTGTTCAAAAATTCATCCAATCATCATAAAAGTATATAAGAAAGAGACTCGAAAGAGACTTTTTTTATTCTCTTCACTCCAATCCAAAATGCGGCACCATTTGCCATTTATGAAGGCAGTGAGAATAAGAATTGCAGACAATTGCTTCGTATGACTCTCCTCTCGTTTGACGGGAGCACACCTCCAATTTCTTGAATAGCCAGTAATTTGTACAAGGAACTCTTTTCGAGTTGAAGAGTGGTTGAGAGGGTGCTCAGGAGGCTCACTTTTCAGACTACCGTCGCAGATATAAAGTGGATCATCAAGAAATGAATAAAAGAAAGTGGACGAAAAAGGCAGTCGGAAGAAAAGTATCTTCATTGCAACGCCTGACATATCAAATTCTCTTTCTGGATTTTTTTTTACTTCATAGAATAAATTGATGAATAAGATGGTTAAATCTATAATACCCTCTTTTGAAAGCTAAGACAATACAGGTATCCACAACTCTTAGGTCTCAAAGCCTAGAATCCAAACCATGAGACCACGCTAGGGTTGGACGGTTTTTCAAGCATGGTCTCAAAGTAAATTTCTCACATTTGAAAACCGGTTTTTTAAAGTAAGAAAACCTATTTTCAAGAAAGCCTAAATTTTCCAATTAATCAAAAAACGAATTTTGTCAAACAGTTGAGGGCTTAAGACGACGAGAAGCAAATTTATTAACAAAAAGTATATTTAAACTTCTGTTAAATGAACTAAAATATTTTTAAAAAGTTTGAAACTATTATATTCTTTAAAAGAATGAATTCAAAAGAGAAGACAAGTAGAAAGGCAGCAATTTTTTGCTGCCTTTGCAAAATCCACAAAACATTTATAGTTTAGCGAAGAAATCTAGTGTACTTCCTTCAGCTTCAAAAACCGAAATTATAAAGTTATCTGGAAAAATATTGTCTAGAAATTTTGAAAATTTTATGGGAAAACCGATTTTGATGAAGAGCAAATCGAAGAAACTACTCATCAGAGTAATATGATTTTTTAAAAAAGAAGCCATGAAAAAATCAATTTATAAGTTTCTTCAAGACCCTGAAGAAAAACTTACAAATCCAAAGACACGGAACACAGAATTTACATTATTTGAGGCACCGAATAAAAAAACAAAAATTTTACGTCTGTTATTTGCAGGTATGAAAACTGTAAAACCAAGTTTAGTATCTAGTGAACGAGTATTTTCAATTTCAAGCAATATTACGTCGAAAATAAGAACAAGAACACTGTTCAGTTGATATTTTATGTTTTTTAAAACTCCTATTTTCTTAGAAAAATTTAAAATTAGCAAAAAAATATGAATATTATTTAAACTTTTTGCTTAACATTTTATTATTTACATATTTATCTCTCTCTCTCTCTCTCTATATATATATATATATATATATATATAGAGAGAGAGAGAGAGAGAGAGAGAGAGAGAGAGAGAGAGGCTTTGCTATTGAGATTTTTTTGTTTTATTAACTTGATTAATTAATTTTCTTATTTTATATAACTCAGAGAAAATATCTTTCCCAACTAACTTTTTGACAAAAATTCAAAAACCGGCTAAAACCGGTTATTTTTTAAATATGGAATTCGAAAACCACGTTTTTGTATAAACCTTAGACTGCACCTTCAGGGAACTAAAAGCAAAAACTATGCGCATGTTGGATGCTTTTATGTATGAGTTAGACACATTGGTTTTTCTTTCTTCTAAGAGGTAGCAAACCCAAATATCCCAGTATTTCAATACAAAAGTTTATCATAGTCTAGTAACTATTTCACCTAATTGGAATAAATTTTCCATTTTCAAAAGTCGGGGAGCAGTCGGAAATATTCGAATCTACCATCCCCTATACCTATCAAGTTCCTTTAACAAGCTTCCGTTATTTAACTGTAGAAATAAATCTCCCATCTTACAAAATATCTTAAAGGAATTCTAATAATCACAATTTTAATCATTCACAATTAAGTTAAAGAGCAAAAATAGCGACCAATAGTATAAGAATGGGCCTTTTCAAAAGGCGTAATATATTTATGTATATTTAAAGTATCTCCCTAATGTTTTTGTTTATGACAAAAAAAAAATTGCGGATGATGTCAGTTGTTCTCCGCTACCTTGAAGATGACGCCATGAAAACAATAAGTCTATGCAAAAATAAATAATTCATGAAAAAGAAAGAAAGCATAAATATAAAATGAATGTTTAAAAAATCATTCATGATTATGATTACATGAATAATAATGATGATGTGAGTTATTACATAACAATTTATTCTACTATACTCTGATTTATAATTAACTACCTGGTACCTGGCGCGTTGCTGACGCAGAAGAAATAATTTTGGAAACATCGTTTGAAATTTAAAATAATTGTCTTGCTTGATTAGGAATGATAGAAAGAATAACATTTATTTTCGTAGGATTGATTCCCCTAAAATTTTCTCACAATAATGTTGTCACCTCAAAAAACTACTTATATATAGCATTTGCTTGCAATAGCTACGAAATAATAACCTCTATCCTGAATTTAATATCTTTACTGAATCTGTTGTGCCACCTTGGAGAGTTATTTTGACAATAATGCTTTGATAATAGATGCGATAAATGGATCCGAAAATATTTTTTTAGATTGCATAATATTACTATGCCTATAACCATTCCGTAAGTGCAAGTAATAAGTATCCAAATTTTCATCGTGATTGGCATAATATTACTATGCCTATAACCATCCCGTAAGTGCAAGTAATAAGTATCCAAATTTTCATCGTGATCGGCATAATATTACTATGCCTATAACCATCCCGTAAGTGCAAGTAATAAGTATCAAAATTTTCATCGCGATCGGTTGAGCAGCATTGCAGGGAATAACAGACATACAGAGAGACATTCGTTTTTATTTATATAGTGCAATAACAGAAGATTGCACTATATAAATAAAAATGAGTTATGGATTAAAAGCAATAACTGAAAAGGATGTACTGAAAATCAATAACTAAAAGTATAGGTTAAAAGCAATAACTTAATAAAAAGAAAAAAAATAGTTATTAATGTTACAGAATGCAATAAGAGGAGAAAACGAGAATTTTTGTTCAAAACCTTTAAAATAAATTTTTACTACAAATGACAGAATATTCAAGTAACAATTTATACAAGAATCATCTCATGATCTGATTTCAGTGAAAATACTCAACATTTTAGCAAACAGTAGAAATTACTTAAAATTTTAGCGAGAAGAAATATCAAGAAAATTTTCATTAAAGCCCTTTTGCATAAATTTAAATTTTTTTTTCTCATAAAAAATAAGATTTGTTGTACTTATTTCTTTTATAGAAAAATCAAATATCATTATAAGTATTATCTTAACTAAAAGGAATTGCAAATCAGAATATCAGATGGACTTCAAAAAGGCAGAAATCTGAGCAGGAGGGTAGTGTTTCATTTCAAAGAAACCCTTTTCCTTTCCTTTCAGAGATTACATGTACTGGCCTTATAATTAAGAAAACAGATCAGTTTTCACTATCTTTCGAAACATCTTACTCGAAACTTTCATCTCAGGGGAGTTTTAGCAGCATAGAAAACATATAATATTTCTTCTTCGAATAAATTCGAGACAAAGGTGGAACTCTGTTTTATTCGGCGAATAAAAGATTAATTGCTTTGCGTCACCGAAAAATGACGTTCCTAGAATTGCCAATAATAAATTCATGTTTTCCCTTTCTCTTTTTCTGTGCATCTCTATTTCTCCTATAATCCCGAATTATTAAAATTTTTCCTCGAACTTATTCGTTCAAACTAGTTTCATCATTAAATTGAACTCGAAAGATTTTTTGTAAATTTTTGTTATCGTAATTTTAGGTTTTATAGCTTAAATTCAATTTCATCTAATTGCAAATAGATTATTAGGTAGTGATTTGTAAAAATTGTTTTTACCGAATCTTATTTTTATAAAGAATAGAGAAGGTCATAAAAAATTAGATATATATGGAATTTGAGCAATAAATACTGAAAGAAGGCATCCTAGGAGAGGAGTAACGCGTCTTTCCCGTGATCTGGGAGTTCCAGAATTGAGTCTCTTATCGGGCATGGTTGATTTTCTTCAATGTTCTATCGCCACATCGCTAGAAAGTCTATGGTACAAAAGAGTCCTTAATAATCCTTCTGCCAAAAGTAGAATCATAAACATGATTAGATTCCTAATTTATCAGGGAGAGCAGCTTCAATTAATGTAACTCTACTATTTCTTAAGACACCGTTTAATACAGCTCGTACTTTATCCAAAACTTGTTTTTCATCCCCCTCTGAAATAACTAATATTTTTAACCCTTTTTTGCATTCATACTATATATTACTATGCTCATTCATCCAGTATCTTGTACTCAAGATGTTCATTCTAGCATTTATCATTACTTGTTATGTTGTATTTTCATGCATTTTTTCATACCTCTGTATCTTTCAAATTCATTGCTGTGTACTTTTTTTGTTAATAAAGTCCACCTACATCTATACCAAACCGGAAAGGGGCCACATGAGTTCTAGAAACGGAGGTGTGGTCTGGTGTTAAAATGTATTCTATCTGCAAGATATGCGAACGAGCCAGCTTATAAAAAGGGGTTGTGCAAAATGTGACGCCTGTAGTAGCCAAGTCGTATTCTTGGTCCTAGTTGGTGCTACGCAAAAATCAATAAACGCTGGCTTAAATCGCTGACAGATAACTATAATTGGGCTTGTAAAAGGCATAAGTCTCAAGACAATACTGAATTACGAGAAAATAAACCAATAAAAAACAAGTACAGCGAAAAAATTATAAATATTTGGTGAATTTCGAATAGACACCTCACCTCGAAATCCTTCTATCATTTCGTCTCTGCTATATTCAAATTGTCGCTTTCTTTTTACATTAACATATATTGGATTAAAATATTTATCAGAAAGAGTGTAGAAAAACAAATGTAAGCTGTTTCAAAAAGTAAATACTAGTTTATGGTCGATCGAAGAAATTTTTTTTCTCAACAGAAAAGTGGTAGATCTCGCAAGTTTTGAATGATTCAATACAAATTAAAAGAGTTTGAAAGAGTTGAGCTTTATTAGAACTGCTGTATAGGATTATTATTCATCAGACTATAACAGAATTTAGTCGGTGGCACGTTTCATTCTTTTTTTATGCCATTGATAGATTCTTTTTGAAAATGCTGTCATTTATTTAACCAGAACTTATCACAATTTTAAGTTATAGCTTTTTACGTCTAGAAGTGGTATGCCAAAGTATGATTCAACTGCTAAAAGGATAGCAAAAAACAATAACTTATACTTGAATTTTTCGAAGTTAAATTGTCTCTAATTACATTGCAATAATGATTCATTTCATAAAGATGAAAAACTCTTGATACACCCCAATAAATTCAAAACTGAAAAAAGTTTTTAGGCTTCCGAAAAAAATCTTTAGGATAATTTCTATTTCAAATCCTGCCTAAACAGCCACTCTAATATGCAAATAGGAAAAACAAAAGTAGGAAATTTCATTCTACTGTGTTTAATTATCTTTTTAAAACCTTTTCTCATACACTTATTCACATAATAATTATATAATCCACGGAATAAATTCACAAAATTCTTCTGAAATATACAGCTCTAATTGCTCATTAAAACATTTCGAATATCTAATTTCATGTTGCGACTCTTATTTGCAAAAAAATACAGGCAAATTGTATTTCTTATTTTGCAAAAAAGTGATATCTCGACAATAATTTATAACTGTTAAGACAATTTCTAAATAAATTTGGTAGTGGTATACTTTTTTAGATATATGACATTCAAATTTGAGAGAATATTTCAAAACATTTCATTTTTCATTCAGTTAACATGTCAATTTCAAAAATCATGCATAGGAGTAATCTTTCTGTGGTTTTAACAGAACACATGAATAATCTTCAAGTTTACGCAAAAGCATGGTTTTAAATGCAAATTTATCTCTGATTTCATCTCCTGAATTATTTCCGGCTTAAAAAGACTTTCAAAGTGAGTGATTCACTGAAAAATAATGCCAACAAATATTATCACCAGTGTTGATCAAGAGGAGCCACAAATACTCTAAGTGCACGTCTTGCTCCTAAAATATCCACCCTATTTACACGCACTTCACACACCTTATATGTCATCCCGAATTGCGATTTTCACAATCTCGAAGTGGGCTTACAGCAGGCACTCAGAGCTTATCTCTCTTCCAGAACTACATTTTTCAGATTTAATCTCAAAGAAAACTTCCATCCCATTGCAGATTCTCCATCACCAGGTGATTACCCAAGAAAACAAACCTTGTTATATTTTTATCACTTTTCGCCCCACTGAAGCCGAGTTAGCGAGTTTACCACTTTTCGAATCCTGCCTAGCGTCAACCGAGCAGTTTTTACGATGACAGATTCATCCGTTCATGGCGCGTTGAACGAGCTGACGGCCAATAAAAAAATGAACGTAGCTGTGAACGAATCGAACGAGTTGTTTGCAGAGGTGTCGATCAAACAGAGTAGGATACTGTCAACACAAGTATCTGTCAAGCTTCCTGGATTTCGGAACGCTCGTAAAGACAGATCTTTTTGTAAATTTGAGGTATTATGTGAGGAAAACAAAGTGAAAAAAGAACTACGCAAAGTCCTGGTTCGAACATTATTCTTCGTCTACATGGCACTCGCGAACGAGGTAAATAAACAACAGTATGAATCCAAAGGGAAGAAATTTATTTTGTAAATGCGCATTAACTCGACTGAATTCTATTTACAGAGATAAATTAAATCATTCTGTACTGTAAATAAGAAAATCCTTCTGTTGTAAATAAGAAAAACTATATGGTATAAACAGACATGGACTTTTTTATAAAATTGTAATTAAATGCAAAGATTAAGAAATATCTGTCATATTATGTTGTGATTATCAACTCTTCATATACCTAAAGCAGATTATTGGAATTTGACCTTGTTCTGATTGTCAATTTATTATTTTTTCGGAATTTTATTTTAAAAATGTTTGTAGATCAAAGAACATAATCTTTATATGTAGATGTAACATCAGGTTTTAGAACTATTTTTGTACATTTTCTGTGAAAACAATATAATATAAAACAATGTTTAAGTAGCATCTTCATGTTTATATCAGTAGTTGATTCATTTATCGACAGAAAATATAATTTATGTAAAAGTAGGTTGACTAACACTTTTAAACTCTAAGTACTACTATAATAATTTTCTGATGTAAATCAAAGGATGTTATTTGGCACAGTGCCTTGAGACAATTGCAGAACATTATTACTGTAAATGGATCTATATTGTAATTTTTTAATGCTCGAGGAAAATTTAGATGCATGTATGCAAATAGTATCTACATGGAAGTACTGTGCTTTGGTATAAAATATTTTGAAAATTATTGTAAAATACATACTCACTACATTAATTATATAAGTTTTTACAAAACCTTAAAGGCTAAAACTTTTAATAAAATATATATTAAAATGAAAAAGTAATAGAAATATGCTATTAATTAGCAACGAAAATTCTTATCATTTTTCAAGGATTCAAGCAACAGCAAGTTCCATGTATCATATTAATCTAATTCAGAATTGTTACTGAATTGTTTTTACCCAATTACGTTATATTTCACTTGAAACAGTATTTCAATATTTTAATGCTCATGCCTACTTTGATGCCCAAATCTGATCAGCATCATGGATAAATATATAACTTTACAAATTTAGTTACGTATATAGAAATATTCTAATCTTTCCACTGTTTTAATTCGACTCTGTCTTCTTTAAGCTTTTAGAAGGGCTGCAAACTTAGAGAATTAAATGATTAAGTCTTGTGTTCTAATAAATATATGAATAATAATAAATAAGTTGTCACGATAGTGGTATATAATTTGTAAAAGTAACGGGAGCTCGTTTTGTACAATAATGGATGATGCCGTTTATCTATATTTAGATAAAAATGATCGTAAAGGTAACTGATAAGTTACTTCAAAATTCGGTTTCAATTTAAATAGAGCAAATTTTTTCGCTATACTGAATATTTTAAATTGTAGATATTATTTATTATACAAGATAAAAGAAAATTTTTGCATTCTTTAAATCTACTGCTTCTAACAATTATAATAAAAATTGATGAAATAAAGAAATTATTGATGACTCTACGTAAGTAGAGTCTTTTACAAAATAGCAGTTAATGTTAATTTTTTAAGTCAAATGTAAATGTATTAGCGTTCTCTATCACTAAAACATCCCAGAATTCCTTTGAAATGTAACAATCAAAAATCATTCCAGACATCTAAATTAAACATCTTCGATCGAATAAATCGCTTTCATAAATTTCATGGAGTGAATTTCTCTAACCTCGAAAGCACATGTTTACAATATACTTCAAATTTACTTAGTGATAGAATATAGCTTCAACACTTCTGATTCCCAACTGAAATACTTCTCTGGTTACGGTTATTCTGAAGCGATGGTTGATAAATGATAGGTTCTCTTTCAGTTAAAATGTTTCTTGTCGATTTAACCACGGTCTAGAATCACTTATGATGAATATGTAACCACGATCTTAGAATCACTTATGATGAATATGTATTTAAGGCTTTTATCTTGAAATTGCTTTCAATGTCTCAATTCAAGGCAAGCAAAAGTAATTCTCTAATTAAAAGGCGTGTTTGGTTTGGTGACATGAAATACCCCTATTTGTTACATGCATTTAACTTAAACTAATTAATAAGAAATTGCTTGAAGGTACCAAACACTTAACGACTGAGCGAAGAAAATAAACTTCTGCGCTTCAAACATGCGCAAATAAATCTCTTTACTTCAAAGCAAACCACCTCATTAAAAGGTGCCTAAAAATAGTTGAATATATCCAACTCATTTCGTTTGCTACTTCAAAAGTATAGATAAATTCTGCCACACCATGCTGACACATCACCAGTAATTAAATCTATTTCATTTCTCAAGACTTTCAGACTAGACACAAAGCATGATTAATTGCAAGTGTACAGTTTCAGCCCGATTTAAAACACAATATCAATTAACTTATTCGGAAACAACAGCACTTAACGAAGAGAAAAGAGATTGGGAAAAGAATCTAAATCAGCCACTTTAAGCATTCTCTTTCGACACAAAAACAAAGCAAATGAGAAGGAAGGCGACCGGGCGAATGAAAGTGTTCTCTCCTTCGGAACCAGTTCTTCTAAAAGTTCCATTCGAACAGAGAAAACTGTTACAAGGGAAATTATTCATTCTGCAATTACGCCTCAGAGGAGGAATATATTAAGGAAATAAAGCGATGTTTCTTAAGATGAAGTAAAAATGCAATTTCAAAAGGGTAAGGGAAGGGGAGGAACCCTAATGTCTTCTCCCACACGATTCCTGCCAAGAGCCAATTTACTCACGCATTTGCACTTCAAATTCCATTTGTTGGAAAGAAATGTTCTGAAAAATATTCCTCCGATTCCATCATTCTATTTCGGTTTGCATCTTTTTGTAAGAAATATAACAAGGATGGAAAATCTTACTAAGTAGTGAAATATTTGGATTTTTTTTTCCTTTTCCCTAGGTTTAAAATTTGAAAAACTTTAGGTGAAGGGTTTTAAGTCTTCATTAATATTAGAATCAAAAATACCCGACTCATTTACTGAAACGACACGGTTTATTTTTAATAAAGTAATTGGGTTTTTTTTTTTTCTTTTTATATCTGCCATACCTTTGAGCTTACAAGAAGAAACGAACCATGCCCAATTATGCTAAGAAAAGTTTTTAATCATGTGTGAATTTTTTTTAAAAAATAATAATGATGAAACAAATCCTTGGGAAATCAGCTATTTCAAAAATAAAACTTTTATACTAACACATTTATTTGGAACAATTCATTGAAATATTTCAAAAAAAATAATGCGAAGTTTTGTGAATGATATATTAAAAACAAATATTTCAAAATTGTTTTAAATAATATTCTCATGGATAATGAAAATCTTTTTTTTAAAGCACTGTTTCCAAGTATTTCGTAACCTTATTTTAAAAAATACATCGTTTTTGAAATTCTAATTTAAAACCTTTCATTTATCGCAGCATTATTTATCGCTTTTTTTTATTGATTTTGAATTCTGAACAAAATGAATATTGAAACAGAAATTAAGATAAAGTTAAAGCTTAACAAAAGGAGTTACCTTCGAATGGCACAAAATCTTAAAAATTTACTTAAAAACCTTGCTCTAACTACAAAACTTGTTTGAGAAATGTTTAGAGAAAATTTATGGAACACAGGAAATCCTGACAAATGCTATGAAAACATTCGTAAATGCATCATATTTACCAATTCTTTCTTAAGCGCAGAAAAAAAGGACTAAAAAGGAAGACAATTTAAATTACAAATTCATCAAAGTATACAGAATATCAACATTCACAAATTATTCACAAGGCTCATATAAACATGAACAAAAGAAAAGTTATCCTGTCCTAAAATGGAAAAAACTGTTCTTATATTTACCACTGGTTATTATACCACAGAAACAAGCGTAAATATTTACGCTTGTTTTTTCATAACTTTACTCATAACTGTACCTAATTCAAGCCCTAGATATGTTTTAACATTTTAACTCATAGTTTTGTCGCACACAGAAACATTGGGATGTGGTACCACGTTTCAAAATTTTCTTTCATTTCTATGTGCGCAGACACGAATCTTCCACTAGCTAATATTGTTGTAAATGTTATCAACAGAACCATAACAATCACATTGATGTAGTTTATAGTTAAAATGATTTGCAATTTACTAAGCATAGTCTTACTGAAAAGAAACATAAAAAATTATATCTAGTACTCGTGTTTCGGTCAATATGATTAATCGGTTATTATTCGATAATGTAATGAATGGATGTTCAATGCAATGAATGAATTTAATTGTTCAATATGATAAATGAATGTAATAAACTGATTTCCGATGTAATAAATTGATTAATTATTTTCAATGTTATGAAAAATAAATGACTATACTAAATATAAAAGTATTTGACTGATGTTAATTAAACAAGTTAATTACAATATTTCTCAATTATATTTTGTAGGAGCAGGAAATAACAATTACATGAACTAATTATGAAAATTTTTATTCAATAAATTCTTTTGTAGTTACTTTTAAATTAAAAGGTATTTACTTCTTGCAATTACAATTACTTTGATAAACTTTCATTGTTGTATCAAATTACTGAAGAAATGAGTTTAGAAAGCTGATTCTATTAATTCAACTTAAATTGGATTCACTTTCTCTCTTTTTTTTCCAATAAAGAATATATCCATAATGTAAATATATGAAATTCATCTATCCCGAAAATATCAAATTTCGAATGTACAATGCGATTTTTTAATTATTTTTTTCTCTCTTCGTAATATTTTGGTTTTTTAAATGTAATTATGTATTTTAAACTTCTTTTATTGTTTCTGTAAATTAATATCGTTCTTAGATTTTTTAAGCCTAAAATCTTTAAAAAAATAAGCAAATCTAAAAAAATATCTTGTCTTACACAACTGAGCATTCCTATTTGGTGTTCAAATACCACAAGCAATTTTATTTAAAAAAAATAGAAAGATCCTTTTAATTAAGGTTTTTTTCCTCCAATAATGCTTAAAAATGAAAGTAAGATTTTCTATTAACAAATACAGAACCATTATTTTTCTTTTAAATGTAACATAAATAAAAGAAATATCCTGAAATGGCCTTAAAGGAAACATAAAACAATTATAAAATTCATAAATCTAAAAACGCAATTTTATATCATAGAAATCTTTAAAAATATTAATCGAAATTTGAAAAAGACGTTTCATGACTAATAATCACATTAAGTAAAAGAAAATTTCACACAATTGAAAAGCAATTCCTTATATAATCAGTGATAACAGAAATTTTAAAAAACTGTTATAAAGCAAATAAAAATGAATGTTATGTGTATTCAAAAGCTTTATTTATTTAACTTATTTAGAAATATAAAGCAAAATATTTATGTAGCAGTGCAAAAAAGAGAATTACGGAAGATATTCCAGCGAGAATAAAATAAAAATAGCAACAAACGCAAAAATTGAAATCATAAATAAAATATTTTCGTTTAAAATTTATTTTACAAATCGGATTTAATGTAAAAAAGGATTTTCTTGTTAGACGCAAAGACAATAAATGTCATTCCGTATATCGTTGGATTAAGGATTTAAAAGTTTTTGCAAAATTTTAATATATATTAAAATGTATTATTAAGATAAAGTAAAAATAACCATTTCATTATGTAAGCGAATTATTAGTAAATAGGTTTGTTATGAAAATAGATTTAAAGTTTAACTTAAAAGAAAAAATTCTAAAAATTTTTGTTTTGTCGCAATGTATAAAAATTTAAGAATTCTCATAAATATATTTTCTGAAAAAAATTTCAGGAACTTACTATCCCACAAATAAAAAAAAATAAAAAAAGTGAATTGGAGATGCTTGCTTTGAAACAACATGCATTTAATACTAAAACATTAAAATGCACACTGCTATCCGTTGTTTTGGAAAATAAGATATTACAGTAAATACAAAAACAGTGTTTCTGTTTTTTGTATCCATATTGTGCTTTTAGAGATTTTACAGAAAACTTCTAAAAACTTTCCCGAATATACCCAATAAATTAACTTAAAGCTATTGGTCACAGGATTGAATAACTGTATAGTTAACAGAAAGCTTTAAAAATTTTATATACATTTTATACATACATATGGCAAAAGAAAAATTTGAAAAATAAAATTTGATAACAATTTCAATGATTTTGCATGCAATTGCATTAAATAAATTTTCAAAACACCTAAATTCATTTAAATTGGACAAATCTTTGTATTTATTTAAAATATAAAATATAAATATAAAAATATAAAAACCATGAAAGAAAAAAAATGGAAAACAAAAATATAGATTTCGTTACATTTTTAAAGATAAATTTTTCTTTCTTTTTCCTCATATTTCTATCTTCTATAAAAGAAAAAGATAAATAAACAATGTCATGATCAGGAGCAAACTTTTACCTATGAATTAATGAAAGGAAGCATTACTGGCAAAAAAGTATCGCTTCTTTTAGAAGTAACATTGCCAGGACAATGATGCGGCTATCAGTTTAAATGTATTTGAAAATAATGGTAATTTTGACAGCGAATATTACAGATAAAGCTGTGAATAATGATTAAAAGTATACCTCAGAATTCATAAAAATCTATATAGTAAGAATGGTAAGAACGGCCATCCATTTTTAAAGTTTAAAAGAATCAAGGAAACTTTATTTTTCTAGAAAGGATTTAAAAAATTATAGCAGTTTTCCTTCAAAAAATCAAATGTCACCATATTGTAAAGATTAACTTTATCTGTTATATCTTAATGTTTGCTCTGAAGAATTGTGTTTGATGTTAAAGATTAAAAATATTAATAGAGAAATAAAATATTAACTCCTCTTTATTATTAAAATATATCATAAAATTTCCTATAAAAAATCACAACATTTATCACAAAACTAAATATACGTCTTCACTTTTATAGCATTGTATTCAAACATATTTGCACGCTTATTTCTTTTTGAGTAAAACATACATTAGATGTTTAAAAAATTGATTATAAATACAAAGCTTCAATAATATCTGTATAGATAATTAAATATATATATTTAATTCACGATTTTTCACAGCTTGCAGCGCAACATATATGAGTAATTTTAACAACTGTATCAAATTTTTAAAACATAATTGAATTTGTCTTGATCTATTTTGGAAAGCTAATGGAACAATTTAATTACTCATATTTTCTTTTAGTAATATTTAAATGAATACAGACACTCTTTAAACGAATACACATACGTCATTAAATACCAAAACATTCTACATACTTAAGTAATTTATAACTAAAAGCGAAATTTGAAATGTTTAATTTATTAATAATAAATAACATTTATAATTTATAAATGCTATAACATTTATAATTGCTCAATTTTTTTAAAACTCTTATTCTTTAAATTTTTGAAATAAATCTATTAATAGGAGTATTTTGGCTTTTCAGTAAAAAAAAAAATTCAACGTAATACTGCTATTTGCATTTTCAAATAGCGGATTCAACGAAATGTCAAAAAATCGAAACGATGTAAAAATGTGTGTTATATCATTTGAGTGTTCATTATGACTAATAAAAACGGGGTGTAATTTAATGAGTAAATCATTCATGTAATAAAACTATCTCACATAAAAATTTGGTTAAATGAATTTAAAAAGCAGGGAGGAGTTTATTTTTTATTTCCTATAAAAAGCACCTTTTGAATTTCTCCCTTCTTCAAGAAGGCGATAATTAATACATTCACAATAAAAGGTTCTATTCACTGCTTTCACAATAGCGCTTGGTAGTGGAACTTAAGCAATTTATGATTATAAAAACGCAATTAATGTTATCAGTATAGAGATGCAAAATTTAATAAGTCAAGCAGTTTTCAATTAAAACGGCATCTTTAATAACATGGCATTCCCCAAAAAATGATATATTATATACAGTAAAAGCTCTTTATTCGGGGGGTATATGTTCCATAAATATGCCGCGAATACAGAAACCGTGAATGTAATTTTCTCTTGTTTGGCCGTTTTTAAAAGCTCCATCCATTCAGCCTGATACGCAGCAGTCGCACTAGCAATTTGCCTCTTAAAAATAAGTCTTCGTTCCATAGACGGATCAATGTTCATAAAGAAATCGCAAAGTTCATTTGCCATTCACTAAGATTTTTCAAATTAAATGTCACGTTTCCTGTGCTTGTTGAAGCCTCTTCTTCAATGGGCTGTGAATTTAACATTAACTCCAAGTCGGTTTCAGTCAAATCTTCATCTTGCGATTCAAGCAATTCCTGAATGTCGATTCTATCTGTTCGAACCCATCTCGTCCTATTTCATTCGCGATTTCGGCTATGTTTGCAGTTTGCATTTAACAACATACTTTAAACAAAGTTATAATAAGATCGATTTTACTTTTTTTATTAGTCCATTTGACGGCATTTACAAAGGATATTGCGTTGGAATCCTTTTATTATTATGTATGCACTTATTAGATCCACGAATAAAGAAATTTTTAGCCGCGAATATTAGGAATTGGGTGCAATTTTTTTAATATGCGAATAGTGAAAACGCGAATGACGGAAGAGCGTATCAGGAGCTTTTACTGTATTCTAATTTCGGAATATTGCCCAATAGGCATTAGATGTCCAGAGATATTTAAATGAATGTCAGATCAATGAACCGGTCTAGGCTGAAGTTTGATGACTATTCAGCGACTTGAAAAACTCTATGATTATGGAGAAAAAATAAGGACTCTAAAAATAGTAAAATTGTGGTTTTATTTCTAATAAAATTTGAACTTCTTAGAACCTTCTCAAAAATTCTGTTTTCTTTGATGGATATGAAAGAGAAAGAGGTCAAGAAAATCCTCTCTTTGGAGTTCTGATAGCAAAGTATGTTTTCTAGTTTTACATGGAAAAATTTTGGAATTATCATTCCACAAACAATATAATTTCGAAGATATTATTAGAAATTGAAAACACATATAGTTACAGTCACCGATAGATTGTGAGTAATGATTGTAAAGATAAATTTGCCATGTCCATATAGTTACATTGGAATAATTTTATAAGCCACTGTTTCAAGCAAATAAATCTATAATTAGCTATTTAAGCAAAACTGAATTTATGGATCTAACAAAGAGCGAAATAATAAAGACTGAAAAGCTGAAAAAAACAAAGAACTATCCAAAAGTTAATTATTTTAGCAAGAATGAAAAAAAGAGGAATGGAAAAATATTACACGTAGAATTTCAAACAAAAATAACCTCCTAAAGTACATATAATTATATGTTTAACTTACAAAAAACATTTAAAGAGATTAATTATTTATATTCCAAAAAACATTCGAAAAATCCAAACTTAAAAGTGATATGAAAACCTAAATGCCAAACATTAAACTGTTGAGGATTGAATCAAAAAGATGTACGATTTTCCAGATAATTCTACCAATTAAAGAGGTTATATGATACTATTTAATTTCAAAATGACAAAATTCTCTATCCTGAATGTCTATAAAATTATAAACCTCTTAGTGAGGGATAATTTAATTTTTAAAATTGTGCGGAAAATTTAGGAAATCCATTTTTTATACGCTTCCAGTGTCAGAAACATGGATTACAATATAACTTTAACATCATGCAGTGCGCATAAAATTTGTTTTATGGTAGAAAAAAAATCTCTGAATGATGAAATGAATTATCTGCCCAATATACCTTAACAGAAAATAATGACGAGGGAACCAAATGAAAATCAGGCAAGAAATATCCAATCCTTTGAATAATTAATAAAATTATAAGCCTTTTAATCAGAAAGAAAATTTAATTTTTAATGTAGAAAGGAAAATCTTAGAAATAATCAATTTTATATTTATTTATTTATTTATTTATTCATTCTTGGAAATGACCAATTTTACTACTAAAATCAGAACTGGATGACAATATGAAAATAAAGGTATTGCCCAATATCCTGAAGAGTGAACTTATGACATAAGAAATATGTCACGCATTATCCATCCATGAAACACACGCATTATCCATCCATTGTACCTTAACAGCAAATAGAGACGAAAGAACCAATTAGAAATCCATGTGCAATCCAATCCAAGACAAGCCATGTGCAAAGCCTCGGGATATTCGTCTCATTTCCCCAGAGATATCTTCAAGTCTCCACATCATACTAGTGACACTGGTGCTGTGTATCCTCAGTGGTTTCGAACAGACGAGATACAGATGAGCAAAAGAAAACAGAGAAAAAACGTGCTGCAGTCCTTCATTTGCTCTCCTACTCATGTCTCCATGGGAATTACTACGAATAATGTTATGGAATGAATTATAATGGAAGAATTCCCTCCAGTGCAATGAAGAACCAGAACAAATGTTACTCTTCCTCTCTTGCCCCGCAAAAGATATTTTTTGGGAAGGAATAAATGAGACACATTCTGCCAGTTCCATACTGTTATTATACGTCTGGGAGGCGATATTCGATTTAAGACACATTTCTATCATCAAAATGGCGGTATTTTTCAAAAGATAAGGGTATGTCGACTTGTTGGATCCGTATCTGGGAAAAAAAAGGCAAAATCGGTTGTAAATTTTAGATGAGTTTGAATAGCACAGTGTTTGCTGCGGACGATAAAAAACGACTTGAAGTACTAAAATGCCGGTAATAAAATATTAAATGTGCCTTCACGTACTTTTAAAAAGCTCCGGTTTGTACTTTTAAAATTCTGTTTGGAACGTTTCATTTATCTTTAGAGGGATATGACATGAAAAATTTTGAAACAACTTTTTAAACAGCCTTGTTGATACAAAATACGTTAAATATGTAGGCTTCAAATTGTAATAACAGTTTATTGAACTCTAAATATTTCATTTAAATAAAAAGAAATCATATATTTGCAGGAAGAAGATACAAATGTTTTTATCTGTATAAAAACTTCTTTGTGAATTTTGCTTATAAAATTAAATTATTAAAAACTGTTCGTTGAATTGTAGCCGTTACAAGGACAATCATCGGTCATAAAAACAAATTCATATTTAAAAAGTTACTAAACTAGATCAATAAAATTTGATAAATTCTCATTATAAGGCAATTTATTTAATTAAACTAGAATTTCATCTTATATTTTACATTTAAATAATTTATTAATTTACATGGACCCCATTTATTTCTTAAGCAGCAAAAATTTTACAAATGTTCATTTGATACGTAACCTAAAAGAACTAGGGGAATAAATTTGCTCAAAATCATATTTTGTTTTTTAAAAACATTTTATTTGAAACAAACAGAGGACAAAATTTTCTGATAATATATATTTATTCATCAGAAATAAAGGTTAAAACTATTCGATGAAAAAATCCTCTCTTCATTTTCGGTTTAATAGGGATTTAAACTTCATACGGATACTGCCAAAATAAATATTAAATTGCAATAACATTCCAACTTAATTACGCCTCCTGAAAAAGAGTAGAGATAATTACAATCCTGAATTTATATTTTTTTTAAATTTCATATTTCGGGAAGCATGGGGATAAAAAAAAAGCTTACAAAATTAAATTTGAATGTCACATACAAATTAAAATTAAAATATATTAACATTTCCTACAGTAAAAAAAAATGTATTTAAATGTACGTAAAAAAATAACTTCATTTTAAATAAATCAACTCAAAGAAAAAAAATAAACACGCGCTTATAAATTAAATATTATTTAATTAACATAAACAATTAAATATTTGTTTAAAAAATTCTAACCTGCAACAGACCAAGCACATTAAATCAAGAAACAATGAAAGATGCTTTACCTGAAAGAAAAATATTTGTCCAATTAGTTCATAAATAAGAAAAAAACAAGCCAAATATGCAAATTACAATAGCATAACAATTAAATGCATAATATTATTTAATTCTTTTAATCAGCAAGAATTAAGTTTTTTTTTAAAGGTTTTAAAAAACTAAACATTTTATTGAAATAAATAAAATAAATTTCGAAAACTCAAGGAAAATTCAAGCATAAAACATTTGTAAATTATATAATGTCTTTTTTGTTTCCTTTTAAAAAAACATTTATTAAAAATTATAAAAATTAAATAAAAACATTTTTTCTAAAGTAATAAGTTTATTTTTTATTTTAATTATTCGCTACTTTGTAGTTCTTAATTTAAAATTCATTGTCACAAATATTATTGAAATTGTGAAATAATATTTTTCTCACATTCACTATTAAATAGCATTACTTATATAAAACCAAAATTTAATGTAATTGGTCAATTAAGTGATAATTTAGTTCAGAAATTATTAAAACAGTGTATTTTTATTCAGAACATACAAGTATGCAAAATTTATAACTTAAATTTTTTTTAAATCTAAACAATTGTATAGTTTGATTTTAAAAAATACGAGTTTCTTCACAATCGATCACTTCGAATATCTTTACAAAAACATACTTACAGTGAGCAAACCAGGTAAATTTATAGTAGCATGTATATAAATAAATAGAAAGCAACTAAAAATTAAAAATACCAACACTTTTACAACACAAATAAACATATTTAATATCTGACAATTATATTTAAAATATGAAAACAAAAAAGTAGCATTAGTACTGCCAAAAAATATTTGCACAATAGCAATAAAAATAGAAATAGAGGAATTATTTATAAATTAAAAACAGTGCTAATATTTAGTATGCATGCTTTTTATTTCAATTACAGCTTGTAATCGTCTGGGCATTGATTCTATTAATTTGTGACAGGTTTCATTACTGATTTGTAGTAATGAAGCATTACTTAAGTTCTGATTTGTTAGAAATTTTCTTTTTCCTTATTCCATACAAAATGTGCCATAAATTTTCAATCGGATTGTGATATGGTGATCATGATGGCGTTTTCAATTGATTTTTTTACATTATAAAACAACCACAACCTCGTAATATATGCAGTGAACTTTGGATCATTATCCTGTTGGAAATAATACGAATTAGAAATTCCTAATTTCAGAGCACTATTAGATAAATTATCTCTCAATATATTAATATATTGTTTAGCATTCATATTTCCTTCAATAAAGGTCATTTCACCAACTCCGTTAAAAGACATGCCTCCCCAAATCATTATATGACCACCGAAATGTTTTACAGTTTAATTTGAAGAGAAGTATTTGGTTTCAGCCATACGATTTTCTTACCATCTGTACCAAAATTATTGAACTTGCTTTCATCAGAAAAAAATAACTGTTTTGCAAAACTCTAGTGCTTTACTGACATAAGTTTTTGCAAATTCAAGTCCTTTCACCCTATTTGTTTCACTAATAAATGGTTTTTTAGGGGTTCTTCCTCGAATATTTGCATCATGAAGAATATTTCTAATTGATTGTGGTGTAACTATTATTTTCGACGTTGGAGCGACATCAACAGTCAATTCTCGAGCACTTAGAAAAGGGTTTTTTGAAGATTCTTTTATGATGACTCTCCTTTGCTTGGTATTTAGCTTTCTTGGACGCCCATTTCGCGGCTTATTTATTGTTGCCAGTTGCTTTTTGCTTCTTAATTGCATAACAAACACTAAAAAAAAGTTTAGATTTATTTTTTTACTTATTCCTCGGTAATTTAATCCAGAATTGTGAAGACAGTTCACAAGTTTTCTGTGCCATTAGAAAAAGAAAAAAAAAACTCACTAGATTCCCAGTACCAGTTAATATATTAAGTGACTTTAAAGTGCGGAGCTAATGTATTGTGGGACTGATATGCTAAATATTTGTATAATGTTCACATTTAATGCCTTCTTTAACAGTCAATGCTTCGTGTGCAAATATTTTTTACATATGAAAAAATATTTCATTTTTTTAAAATATGTAATATTACTGTTTAATGAAAATGTGTAGTTATTTTTATTTTCTTCTTATTTAAATAAATAAAAAATTAAAAGACTCGTACCAAATTTCCTTTCTATAGTTACTTATGTAAAAAATCGTCTGCGTACAAATACTTTTTTTACTCACTGTAATTATTCTTTTTTTTTTTAATTGATTTACCAACAAACAAATCTAAAAATATTTGACTAAAATAATAAACAAGTCAAATCATAAGTAAAAAGCGCATAAATTCCTTCATCTCAAGATTCTCTGCAAATGTATCGTTATGCAAATATTTAAATAAATATGCAGTCTATTTACATGTAAATATTTTTCGGCTGTTTTTTCTTATAATACTTGTCTAATTGTGCCTTGAAAAAACATGCTGCTTTCCTCAAGGACTTTTGAAAAACCCATCCTGAACCAAAATTAATTCAAAAAAGAGTAAGCTTATTCATTCATTTCTCCGGAAGCTATAGCAGTAAAAAAGAATGCCATTTCTTACATAAACAGAGAAATAGAAATGAAATGTAGCAAAACAATCTTACAAACTATTTTGAATATAAGTCAAAATGAAGATTACTAATTCTAAACGAGCATTTTAGAGAGGAAAAAAAAAACTTCAGAAGTTTAAATAAAAATCAAAAACAATAATTAATTTCTTTCTAATTTT
Organism: Argiope trifasciata; assembly: GCA_026543055.1. Classification (NCBI taxonomy): domain Eukaryota; kingdom Metazoa; phylum Arthropoda; class Arachnida; order Araneae; family Araneidae; genus Argiope; species Argiope trifasciata. Next base: position 5,136,767 of record JAPMOQ010041062.1, on the reverse strand, counting down.
CTCACCTAACATATTTGCATATTCTGTTATAAAAAATGTTTATTTGTTAAACGCGCTGAAACCGCTTGTACTGCTTTTAATCAAAATAACTTATCTGGTCTTAGAAATAAAGATAGAAAAAAAAAAGTGAATTAGATTGGAAGAAAAATTACACCGGGTTTATTTCCCTAAAACCTGCAAGTCTTTCGAGAAACACTTCCAAACCTTCTGTCTGTTTCCGGAGGACATTAAGCCGTGTCATTCGGAGCCTCCGTTGTAGTTACACTGACAAGCTCAATAAGGGGAAAGTTTTCTAAAATGTGCTTCTTCCTAGCCTCCAGCCAGAAACTATTTTGCAACTAGAGAAGAATAAAAGTGGTTCAAGTAAATGGAAGAAGAAAAAGAATCTTTTGCAACTAAACGTTTCATGCATAGATATTTAAGATATTTATTACTTTTTAAAATTTAATTTATATGCAAGTTCCAAAACTATCGAAATTTAAGTACTTGGTATAAAAAAGAAGTTTTTTCCCTTACATAAAAGTATGTTATAAATTTGTGGAATATTTTTTATTTGCCTATACAAAAGAAGGACTATATTTTCTAATATAAACTGATTGATTATATTGTTTAAAAATCAGTTCCTCATTTAAAGCCATGCGAGGTACAGACCTTTGTAATATTCAAAAGTGGTCAGAAAACAAAGGTGACACATAAGTAGGTATTCTCTCTCTCTCTAAATTTAATTGTTACGCTATGGGGAGGGCATTCAATACCTCGGCAATACATTAAATGTATACCAAAATTACTAGCAAGTTCGAATTCTATTAAAATTGAGGTTCAAACATGGATTCTTTTATCTCGAAATCTTACCACTAACCCACGGCGCTCTTAAGAAATCCAAGAATACGGTAATTTGTGACCATGTTATACTATTTAGAATAACTTTACTATCCATATTGTAGATACAAATCAAATGAAAAAAATATTGTATTCATTGTGTGTTGTACGAGGCAGTACAAAATTGAAAAGAAAAAAATGTTGCATACAAAAGTTTAGGCTTTAAAATATGTAAAGTGGATTTAAAATTGCGCTGGCTAGCCTTTTCAGTCATCAAAATATGTTTAAGGTCAATCGATGGTGAAAAAAAATTTGCGAATTCAAATATTTCGAATAAGTTTCACGTTTAATAACTCCGAACATTTTCCAAATCATAGCTAACCTGACTTTCAGAGTTGACCAAAATTAAAAACCGACACATCAAATGCAACATCTGTAACTTCTAATTTGATATACAAAGCAAGCTTGACATCAAAATTTAGCCTCGAATCAGCATTTGCTGGTAAAATAAAATAAATAATAATTCCATAGAGTTTATATTTGATGCAATACCAAGGATAAGTTTGCAGTAAATAAAATAAATGGCAACAAGAAGATGCAGAAATTATGTTAAATTTGAATATCTATTTTCTACTCAGCTTTTCATTCTAAAATATAATAAATTTTCGGTAACCCACGGAGTTTTGTGCAAAAATACAAATGGATAATCAGCAAATGGTAGAAAATTGTCATGTATAATCAGCAAAATGGTAGAAAACCAGCAAGAGTAGTCTCACCAAAATTTTTTCGCGCACTCTAATGAGGGTGCCATATAAGATAACATCTGGCAAGGCTCTAGCATACAGAAATTATAAAATGTTAATTTTTGACATGAATAAAGCATTTTTATTGAATCCATCGTGCAATCTTTGGCAAATTATTTGCTGATTAATCCCACACTTGAGGCTAATAGAATCCGAAAATCACAAGGTTTAGGCACATTTCCTCTCACATGGAAACAAAAACTTGTCACAGAACTGCAAGTATAATCGCAAAATCCCATACGAAATTTGATATAGTTAAGACAGTGCGACTTCGTGTAACGAGTAATCACATTTACATGTTACTATTGGAAGTACAAGCTAACTATCCTTGGGTGGATTTGGCTCAAAATTTCAAAGGTGTTTCAAGAATACAGATGTGAATTCTGTGATTCGAATTTTAGCTACCTGGATCTCTTCGTTTTATAGTTATCATGGTAAATTACATTCGAATAGCCGAATAGACGAAATTCCTCAGAGAGGAATTTTGCTCAAAATTTGACTCAAATCTACAAATTTGGCATAAAGATTGTGCCAAATTTCATCCTTCCAGCTCAAAGCGTTTTCGATTTATCTTTGTCACAGATAGACATTTTCCAAAAATGTGTTTTCTAAATATGGAGATGTCCAAAACGTGGAGATTCATTAAAATCTGAAATTCATATTTTTCATGATTACAATAGTTTTTCTACATAACGCATATTAGAAAGTAAAATTGTAAATAAACTCGAAATATATTATAAGCTCACTCCATTATTTGCAAAATAATCTTGATCCTTATTCGATTAAATTTTTAAAAAATAAATACTTGACATTTTAATTGCTTTTAAATGGTCAAATGTCAAAAGATGACATAAGGCAAAGCAAGCAATAAGCAACATAACGAGATAAAACTTGACAGCTTTTATTTTCGAAGTACACTGAACCGAATTTTAAAGAGTTAAAAAATAAATACATTAAATTTTAATAAATATTTCAAGCTGGCTTTGATCCAACTTAATTTTCTTCGTCATGAAATGTCTTCTTTAAAAAAATTCATAGCTTTAAGGCTTATGTTCTTTTAGCGCAACGTGCCTGTCTTAAAATGCTTTCACCTGACGGAAACTCCAAATTCTTTTCGGTACCTAACACCCCCTTCTTTTTATGGAATATTCCGCTTCAGAGAAAACTCCATCAAATTGATGCTTGAAGTTCTTTTATTTCAAGATTTAAATCTTCTAAGGCTCTTTAATCACGCAATTAATCTCCCAGACCATTTCCTTTAATTAAGGAGTATTCTTATTTTCCCATCTTTTTGTTTCTGGAATTAAATATTAATGCTCAAAATAATCGGAGGTAATGCGAGAGATTTAAAAATATATTTTCTTGGTTGATATTAAAAAGTAGATTCTGAAGTGTATTTCTTCTACGCAAAAATGTTGTAATATCTTGAAGAATTTTCTTTATGTGAGTTTTTTTAATTATAATTGGTTGGCAAAAAGTGGAATTGTTAAAAATGTTCCGAAATTGATTTTACAAAAGAAACGTTAAATAAACTGAACTATAATTAGATGTCTACATTGGATTGAAAATTCATGTAAGCTACTGAAATCTTTTACATTTCAAGAAAGAAAGAAATTGTTTATTAATAAGTAATAGAACCATTACGATGCATGTAAAAAATATTAAAAAATGCAATTCAGAGTATCAATAAAACATATTTATATATGACAAGAAGTATAAGATTATATTTAGTTATAAAATGCAAATACAAAGTAATATGCCATAAATACGAAAAAAAAATATTTTGTTCATTTTTGATTAAAGGAATGAAATATCGATTCTCTTTCGGAAAAAATACTTCTCTATGATTAGATATATATTTTTTGTACATCACATCTATATATCGCAGATATAAAAACATATAGTTATGGGATATCTGTTCAGTGGGTGCTTATAAGGAGTCCAACAAGTTCTTTAATGATTCTTTATTCCACAAGAAACACAAATAGTTAAATACAGCCAAAAAAGACAGTAATCGTGGATATTAAAGCACGCGCGCAAGCATCGTTATTAAGCAACTGCAACAGCTGAAAGATCCTGCACTTTTAAAGTTCCCTCAACAAAATTTCGAAAGATCTAGAAGAATCCTTTATCTCTCTCCTAATAGAGATATTAGCAAAATTCCTACATTTTTGAATACCTTTATATTTGCATCAAGGTCAAATATTATTGAACCAGCATCCATTAGAGATATTTATAAAAGATTTTTTTTTTCTTCATCTGAAATTAACTATTCAAGTTAATAAATTACGTAATTATTTCAATCACTATTATTTACCTTTTTTTTAAATTAGTAACGCCTTTTCAGATGAAGACACTGATTTTCACATATTTATGTTTTAAACATCATGTCTAAACATGAAATGGCAAAAATATATTGTGAAAATGTTATGTACAATCTGTAATCAATCTAACAAAAATGTAATTTTGATATTAGTTATTATTAGCTTATTCTGTTATCAAAGCAGAGCGATCAAATTAAAAAACTAAATAAAATTGAAAAATGACTTCTAAATGCTAAATACATTTGGACAAAAAAAAATTCGCTTTTTCCAGAGAGTAAGAAAGTTGTGCAGTACAATTTATTGCAACTTATATTAATTTCGGTCATATGAGAATAACTTTTCAATGTAAATAATGCATTCCATTTAGAATATTTTTATAGCACTTGAAGCCCATTGATCTAAAATATATCAATATTAAAATTTATTTCAGAATCAGTTTGAAAAAAATTCTGTCAGAATAGAATATAAAATTTTATCAAATGATATTTTATGCGGTAACATTAAGTATCTAATTAAACATTTCTTTCTTGTTTACTTTACCTTAATTTTTGTTTAAGACACATCTTTAGATTCTATTACTTTGATTTCGTTTAGAATATCGTTCCACTGGGAACGGTAAGTGTGCATCAATCATAATTTCTTTCTTCTCTGGAATTAATTAAAATTACTAAATAAACTGCTTAATTAACGATTTGTTATGCTTATAGCGGTGTTTTATATTTTCCTTTTAGAATCTTTTAATACATTGTTACTGCACTATTTGTTCATTCAGTCTAATCCTCCAATAACTGTATGGCTATATATTATAAATGCACTCCAAGTAATTCTTTTAATAATAAAGTCATGGAATTATTACAAGACAATTACTACGATTCATAGATTCATATTCAATTACTACAGATAAAAAAAAGGTCAAAGAGAAACTTAAAATTACCTTTTTTCTCAAGAAAAGTGAATTTCTTATTCGTCATTACCTTCATAACTAAGATAATGGAGGTCTGCTTTCAATTAAAAATTAAACCATAGCATACTCATAATATTTAATTTACTTTACTTACAACTTTTGATACTAGTTATTTAAGGCATTCTGAATTGTAATAACAGCCTTAGTTATGAAGTTCATATATTGTTAAATCCATTCACCGAAAAGGACTATATTTTCAAGGAAACTTTATTTAAGAAATTTTATTTCATTTCAATTTACTTAAAATTCAATGTTATCAATAAAAATTCTTTTTTTTTCTTGGAAATTAGTTAAAACTTAACTAAATTGCTTAGTTTACGATACTTTTTTTCATTTTAGAATCCTGTAAAACATTGTTTCTGCACCATTTTCAAAAAGCCTAATTGGATTGCCCTTAGTAACTATGTGGTAACTATAAATGCCTCAGTAACTATAAATACACTCCACGTATTTTTTTAAAAATTATATTATGTTATTATTTGCCAATTACTTTGATACAAAGGTTCAGACCTAATATATGTGAATACTACAAAAAATTAATAAATTACAACCGATAAACAAAATTAAAGAGGAATTTAAAATTACCTTTTTTTTCTAGAAAGGATAATAGTAATTTGTGATTGCTATAAAGCATGCTTTCAGTTAAACCTTAACCCCTTCTTGGTCGGATTTTTTTTCGAATTTCCGGCCCAAAAAAAGCATTTTTTTTATTGCTGAAAATTAATCTATGTTCTATCCTAATTTCGAAAATGCAAAATATTTTTGTCAGGTCTTGGTCGGCGTCGCATCTCATACGTTCGGCGTTTTTGTGCCCGTATTGTCGGCGTCACATGCCATGCGACGAAAAGAAGTGTAAATAGCGGCGAATTCAATCTCAATATGTAATTTTTCTTTTCGTCGCATGGCATGCGACGCCGACAATACGGGCACAAAAACGCCGAACGTATGAGATGCGACGCCGACCAAGAAGGGGTTAAACCATTGCATATCCACAATTTTTAGTTTAAATGGTTTATAACTTTTAGTGCTACTTATTCAATTCATTTTGAATTGTAATATTAAAATTACGAAAATATCTTTCATTATGAAATCCATATATTTAAAGACTTAATTTTCAAAACAAACGTGTTGCTTTAAACGGGACGTTAATATAACTAAATTAAACTTCAAACCAAAAACAGAAATTTCCTTTTACTAAAATTTCTAAATTTAAATGAACTCTAGTTCTAGTACATTCTTAAATCTAAAGTATAACAGACAACTAATCTCATCACATGTTAAATCTTCACAGCTATATCTTTCAATTTATTTCACAGAAGATCATAAATTAACATACGGATCACAGAACAGGACAGGAAAAGGGTTTCCAACCGAATCTGCACTGACTAAACTCACTTTTGTGATGTCTCCATTTCCTTAACTAGAATTAGGGTACTTCGCATAACGATATCCGACGAACTGGGGCGAGTGGTAATCTGCCCCGAAACGGTTTATCGTACGAGTAATTTACGCCCCGGCACTCCGCCGAAAAGGCGTATTGTTGAGAGGGCGGAATAATATATCAGTTTGGGAGCATACGCAGAATTGGAGGAAATAAATTATATTTGGGGTGCTAGGCCCTATCTGAATGCTAACCAGGAAAACGTCTAACGCCGAAGACCATGAGATTAGACAGGAATTTGACGAGGGAGTGCGAATGGGGTGGAGATATTTGGATTATACGATGCTGCCGCGATGAGATTTTGGAAGGCAGCCATAGAGGTAAAATATCAAATGGCCTTTCAAGTGAATGATGAAGTGTTTTATATCGCGGCAGTTTATGGCTGTAACATTTAGAAACACGCCTTGGCAACAAACTTAGTCTGAATTTAGCGTTAAAATTTGATTAGCAAGTTAGGACAGGATGGAAAGGATAAATTTTGAAATTTCAGCATATTTATAACTCATTCACTTAACTATTATCTAGATAGTTTGATATTAAAAAAGTAATAAAGATATCAACAAATCTGTTTACTATGTGTAAATTACGTTGCATGTAACAGGGATGCTGAGGAAAAAAGGGGAAAAGCACCCTTAGAAAGAATAAAACAAAAACATTGAAAATACAATAGAAGCATGTTAAATATAGCATTATATATCTTTCTATAAAAATTCATTCATCATAACTAGATTAGTTTCAAAACGTACAACAAGAATTCCACTACGAAAAAGTTCTTTAACTTCTTAGAATTCAGAAAAGGGATTTATTTCCCAAAAACCAATATTTTAGGGTTAGTTGTTTCCTACAAAAATATGCTGTATTTACTCGCTAAAAAAGAGCAATTTTTAGATAAATCTAATAATTTTTAACATAAAAAAGAAGAAAATAACATATCGTGAAATATGTAATTTGTTATTTAGTTGCAAGGTTTGGAGGAATATTCTGAATTGCCTTCTTCATCTCTGCAGAATTTAAACGTAAACTCAACCGAAGCATGAATATTTAGCGAATCATATATAGAATTCTCAGAAAAAAAATATCGTTTTATTCAGAAATAAAAATTAAAAACCTTGATTTAATATTAATTCGTTAAGTGATTCAGAAAATATTAAACACCATGTGCAGTAAATTGTTATAAACCTTAAATTTTGTCATGGAATGTGACAAAGATCTACGAATTTGAATGGATGCTAAATTATTTAATAAAACTAAGCTTATTAACTAGAAAATACGCAAATTCCTATAGTATATAAAATTATGGATTTTTTTATTCCCATTTTGCAAACTTTTTTTTACCATTTCTTAAAATTTTGTTTCAAAGCAGAAATCGAACATAGTTTTCTTTATATAAAGCATGCATTTTAATTATTTTCTTTAGAATCTAATTTAAACCTACTTTAAAAAGGACTTCATGATTCTTTTTACATAAAAAATGGCGTTACAGTAAACACTACAGTATCTAAATGCATCAATGAAAGTCATTCGGCACGTGTAAATTTGACCGATCTCCAATACTGGATTTCAAAAGCTCCTATCTTTCATTCCAAGGACGAAACTTCTCATTTAAGCCATCGTGTCTATATTGATAAAGAAACGCGCTATCATCAATTAATGTTGAAATACTGAATCGAATGTAATCTGATAGAACAAATTAAAAATGAAAGAAAATATATAAGATAAGAAGAGATAAGATAACTATCTTTTAATAAGAAAATAAAGGGAATGTTTTAAAAAGCAAATTTTGTAAAAGACAAGTAATTTCTAAGGATAATAAAAACGAAAATGCTTGTCAATGTGGTGATCGAGGATTTAAGAAGAAAAATGCGTATTTTTGTATGCTATGTAAATTGTTCAATTTATACAAAGTCTGTTTAATTTTTTTAAGTTGCCTCGCTTAAAGTAGTTCACATTTGAAATTCAAATGTAAAAAAGTTAGGTTCCTATTGGAGCATTTTTTTTTCACCAAAAACATTTTGAATCCAGAAAATAATTCAATACACGTGATTAAAAATTGGAATCCTTCGAAAAACAATATATTTTGAAATTTGAAAAATAAAAGAGCATAATGAATGTATTTCATTTTGTTCTCTATCTCTTAGAACAGAATTGTGTGAATAAAATTGTCAATTTTTGCAAATTAAACTAAAACTTGAATTTTAATTTTTGTTATTAGTTTATTTCCGTGGTTTGTATATTGATGTAAACATTTAAATTGATAAAACAAATATTCTTCAATGATAATTTGTGTTATTTTCATTTTCGTATAAAGGGAATTTGCAAACGATTTAAATTTTTGAGTTAAATTACAAGAGCAGAATTCGACCATTAATCATTAAATTATGAACTTTCTTTAATATACTTTAAGAATAATTTAGAATATTAAAAGTTTTCTAATTGCTTGTCTATTATTTCTTATCTACAGTAAATTTTATTATGAATGAATAAGGGTTATATTGTTTAACTGCAAAAGCAAAACAATTACTATAAAGTTTTGACATTAGCTATTATTTTTGTACTCAATTTTGAAATATCATGGGTAGCAACTACGAGATGAACAAACACTTCAGATGAAGAGCAACTTCCAATTTCTCATTAAAATTTTAACCACAGCAAAGTAATATAAATACTGAAGAATTGAAGAAAACATTGAAGTTCACAATGCTTGAGTACTTTACATTCTTTTATAGTCTAGAGTCGAAGAAATGAAATCAACAATGATCCACGACTATTCAGATACCAACAAGACAGTCGTTGAAAGGACAACTTTATTAATGTTCCTTTCCATATTTGTTCTTTTATATTTGCTTATATTTATATACGAACATCAGTAAAAATATTAGTTGCAATACAAAAAAATAGGATAGAAATTTTACAATAACTATTTGAAACCTAAAGATATTCCATACAAATCCATTTTTCCATTTAATTACCTGCGTTATTTAAACATTAGCAAAGGCTTCACAAGTTTTTTTAATGCCATCTGCATAATAACCCCGTTTTATAACCATTTCCGGGTTGCAATTTCACCTTGTCATCATCGCCAATATCAGCAGGTTCATTCTTAAGCATGTAACAAAACCCCACGTTGGTTTGATGTGAACTTAATTTTCACCATATTATAATTAGCTTTTGATAAATGTACAAATCTTTTTCCAGAAAAAACACAATCCTTGGAAGCATTTTCAATCTGGACGTCACTTTGGGTTGTCGAATTGTTTATAATTCAACATAACACCAATTAACTTAGGTGCATGATGTAGTGAAAGCTTTATAAGCCAGACAACATCCTCAAGATTAAATTATCACATTTAGTCTTGTAGTTATGTTATTTGGCGAACCATTAAGATCGCAAGTTTGACCCAAGCTATCGTCAATCGTAGTACATGATATATACTACGTCACATAATAAAAATAAATGTCTGAATGTTGCCACAAAGTTTCAAAATATTTTTTCATCGAAAAACTTTTATAAAAGAATACGACTTTTTAAATGAATTGCCAATTTATATAGGATACTTTACAAACTATTCATACTGGCTCCTTTCTTCTGTACACTTATCGTTTTGAAAAAAATATAAAATTATGTCTTTTTTATTTCTAACGATTTCATTCTTTTACTTTTATAAAAAAAAATAGTGAAACCGTTAAATTCAGGATTTTAGATTATCCTCCACGATTTACTAGTCCTTGAATGAGAAAAAAAACTCATTTTGTAACTATACTATATGTTCATTTATAACTTAAAAATGCTTAAAACTAAATAGATTAAATTTGATATGTTGTATTTATTACCACAATTGTAAATTTATATCATGCTTATGTCAACTGTGGAATATACTTGTCTCCCATAATTATGTATGTAAATATACCTTAAAATTGTATGAAGAGGGATGAAATTTACTATTTATCTCTTAAATTTTGCCTTGTGTTCGAATTCTCTATTAAGCACCAAAGTATTATTTATCGCTCTCTATTTCTTTGTATAAAATGTAATGCATCAAAATACTCAATTATCTACATAAAGGAAATTTAGTACGCCTATAACACTAAAATTCAATATTCGCATTTTACTTAGAAGTGATTTTTTTTTTGGAAAAAATTTATACAGATGTATACCAATATTAAATATAATGATATTTCTTAATCTAATTTAAATTTTAAGTAATTTTTTTTATCAATTTAATCCAGAATAAAATCATCCTAATATGTTCTTTTATTTCATAATCCAATTTCTATTTTTTTTTTTTCATTTAAATAATTTCCCACGAGTTCTACAAAACTTCTCACTTCAGCAGGTTCTCACGCTCTTAAGGAAGGGATTAAAAATCTTTAATACTTACAACATTCTTTCATGCATATCTAAAATTCTTTTGCCTAAATGAACACGTGTCAAAAAAAATCTCTATCAAACTCTCATAGTAAAAATTACTGAAGACTTCGGCATCTTCTGTTCTTGATATAGACTGACGTAATTCTTATCTCATTTTTACTGTACACAGATTATGCCTTCTGGGATTAAATAATTCGAAGTTTTAAAATTTCAAATTTTCATGTTATCAGTCACGCATCTGACAAAAATACGTTCATATTACATATATGCAATGATATTTTAAAATCTAATTTAAACATTTAATTTTCTAATGCTTAGTTCAATTCAGCACTGTTGACTTCATTCTAAAATATTCTCTTATTTCCTGATCACATTCCACTTCTATTTAATTAACTCAACACGAATTCTAAAATTGTTTAATGGGTTAAAAGCCAACAAGTTTCCCACACTCAGAGTGAAGGGATAAAATATTGCTGACTGAAACAAATTCTTCTAAAAGATCCCTATTATTCCCTTACCTGTGGTCGACGCGTATAAGAAATCCCCTTTGAAATCTCACTGTATATATTCACAGGGATACAATTTTATCAGGTTTTCCTCCATTCGTTTTATGTCGTTCTGTGTTATGCTCGTCACTTCTGCTTGTCAAAAAATCATGCCTTCTGGGATGGAAATAAAACGGAATTAAAAATTCAAAGAGTCTCTATCTTCGAAACTGAATTCTGTTTCAAAACATTATGCTTATATATTTCATTTTGCTGCAAATATTAACACCAAACACAAAGTTCTTGATGCATATATAATATAAGAAATTCTAAGATTAAACATTCCTGCTGTATCGATTTTTTTATCGCGATTAATCTATATCTATACTTATAATAAAACTCAATGTGTGTGTGTTTGCGCTCTACATTCCAGACCGGTGGACCTACAGCTACCAAATCGGGTACATGTATACCTTGGAGATCGAGAATGTGCACCTCTGAGCCCTTTTTTAGAACTTTTAATTAGAATTTTAATTAATTAAAATGCAAGCGAAATTTCGACGTTTTTCGGCTGTTACTTCCGAAAATATTATCGCACAAACATGATTTATACATCAATTTAAAGATTAAAAAATTCGCTTTCTAATGGTATCAGTGTTTTAATCTACAACTTAAGCTTCTATTTTCAAAGAAATATTTTAACCATGTTTTTTTAGCACGTGACTGGATAAAATAAAAGAAAACAACGACGGAAGTTCAAATAAAAAAACAAATATCATCGCAAATTAAATCTAAAGAAATGCAACTTTTAACACGTGATGATAAAATAAAAGAAATATAAAATGTGATATTTTCTAAAAAAATAAATGCAAAGCAAAGGTTTCTATAATCGTTCGCAATATCTAAATAATTAATTCAACAAATCTTCTTTATTTACATTAAACGCTTGAGTCAAACAATGCATTTATGAATAATAAGTTTGAGATTTCTTCATACTTTGCTCAGTGAGCCATATTTTACAAAATATTTTTATTAACACTTTAAATAAAAGTTGCTTTATCAATCAGTCTCCTAAATCAACAATTAAAACTGACTGATTTATAAAATTAAAGAATATTATTAGGAAAACGTGTTCTTTTAGAACTTTCCGTCCATCATCTTAAAGAAAATATTAATTTCAGGCCAATCAATGCCCGTAATTACTTCAAGGCTAATGAATATGAGATTTAATTGAAAATTTTTAGAACGCATTTAGTCATGGTGGACCAGCTGGTCGCCAAAGGCGGTTAGTAAAGAATATTTTTTGGAAAGATTTTATAATCAATATTAACATCGAAAAGAAATATTAAAAATGTATTTCTCAATGGTCACAATTCGGCCCTCCTATGAGGACTGAAACAATTATTAATAAGTGATTCAAGTGAAAGGTCTGCTTTATTTATTCAATTGTTAAACATAATAAATATCATAAATTCTTCAATAAACCTAAATGCTTATTAGAGTTAATGCGGTACATATTACCTAATCTTCGAAGTTGCTTCTCCGAAACAAATCCGTAACTGAGATGCCAAGATTAACTAGAATTTCGTTAAATTAAATTAACTACGGAATTCTAATTAAATATCGCATCTAATGAGACTGTTTCAAAGCTGAAATTCAAAGTAATTGCCTATTTGGCGACGAACAATACCCGAGCTTAAGTACTTTGTAAGAGCATTACTGTCAGAGAAGCCGAAATTAAATTTTAGTGCAGATGAAGAGGCCTTTATCTTATTAGTAATAAAATGAAAATATCACTTCCTTTCACTCCCAGTTATATGTTAAATCTTTCGAATCTCGCCTTATTAACTATTCTATAAAGAAATGCCCATCTTCATTTGAATGCATTAAGATATAACTACTTTAGACTGTCGGTTTTTGTAACGAAGTAAGATATGCTGTCAAGTATCACTCAATTAGTAATGTCAGATGCAAACAAAAATGATAAATGATAATGATAAAGAGCTGAAAACTATGCTCTCGAAGATCATATGAATAATTTAGTTTTTATTTCATATTGAAATCAAATTTTTCTACTTGATAAGGAGTGGTTTGATATGTCTGATTCAAAAGCAAGAGAAATCAGTTCAAATAAATATTGCCTTTCTAAATAGCTAACAGATTAAAAATTAATTATTTAATTGAATTTACAATTATTAAGAATTTACTTACAAACATTTCAATTAAAATTCAGAAATAATAATGATGATGAATGTGTCAGCATGTATTAACGATCTGCAAACTAGATCGTTTGATCTTAAGTAGTTTTTCCCAATCAGTAAAAATTTACCAACCGCTAAAACAAAAACAGAATATAATTACAAATTATTTATTTATATAAATTTACAATTATTAAGAACTTAGTTTCAAACATCTCAATTAAAATTCAGAAATAATAATAATGATGAATGTGCCAGCATGTATTAACGATCCGCAAACTATATCGTTTGATCTTAAGTAGTGTTTACCAATCAGTAAAAATCTCCCAACCACTAAAACCGAAAAGCTCATATCCACCCCTGAAATAGGGGGCGGAAAATCTTCAAAAGTATTATAAAATAAGCACTTTTTTGTACTTTTAAAATGCGTGCAATTGTTCAAACCCAAAAACACCCTCAAGAAACGTAGAAGATAAGATTTCTAATCAGAAATCCTCGCAGTTATTATAAAAATTTTTAAAAAGTAGCCTAAATCTAATACATTTTTGATGCAGGGCGATATTTATTTTTTTCACAAAGATTTTTAATGTGTAATGTTAGTTCTCCTGTGAGCCCCACCGAAGGTCCGTATGAACCCCTGATTTAAAGTTACCAAACTTGTGTCATATATACTTTACAGAATTGGAGTTCGATTTTGATATTTAAACTGGAATTTTAACATTAAAAATAAGGCAAAATTTCAAGGTTTATTGACATAAATATTATTGCACAAAATTGGATCATATATCATATTAAATCCTTTAAAAAATTTACTGATACAATTTAGTAGTTGGACAAATTTGTTTCACGGATTTCTACAGTGTTTAAAAATTTTAACTTAATTTTAAGTTATAAATTTGACTATCTCATTGGAATTAATACTGTTTTCATTATTTCATCAAATATTTCATCATGTAATTTTTAGACAGTTTTATAAGCTGAAGAATTACCATATATGAATGATTATTAAATTTAGAAAAAAATAAAGCAAAATATATATATATTAGAAACAAAATAATAAAAAAGAGAAATTAACAATAGTTAAAAAATAGGAGACATATGAACCAGACAATTGTGTTTCTAATAGCTCTATTATGCTATGGAAGAAAAAACATAATGAAGCAAGGTACGACCATTAAAATAACTCTTTATAAATGGCAGTGACAATTAATTGTTTAAATTAATTTATTGACAGAAACGCGAACAAGAATTTACGTTTAAGATATTAAGCACAATCATTGCTCCCAGTTATTTAATTCACCATCAAAGGCGGCTAATATCAAATAAAATACAATTCATATTTAAGGGCATGATGATTTATTTATACTTTATATTTTAATTCTTGTTAGAAATACTTTGTCGTATTTAAAATTATTTAGAAATATCTTATATAATATAAATTAAGTCTTAGTAATTTTAGTATTAATAATTTATAAATATTTTGTAATTTAAGTACTTTGTATAAGTGTATCACTAGTTTTTTTTACAATCTAAAATTTATTACAGTTTTTAATTATGCTTTATTACATATTGATGACAGCAAAGGAGGCGGTACTTTTTTCAAATTTTAACATCACGGTATTAAGAGGACGTTTGATTCTTTATAGATTTAACTTGAACTAGACCCATATATACAGATTTTCATCCATGAAATCTAGTCATAACTCCCGGACATTTTGATAAAGAAGGGCTAAGTGTAGCATCTGCACCTCAGTTACTATTTTCATTCGTTTTTTCTCTAAAATTAGAAGAATTTGTTTTATTTATAGGGTTTTCTAAAATGAATTAAAATGTAATACAAAGGGTGTTCAAATGAAAAGGTACGAAATGGCAACACTATGGGTATAAATGAATGATTTATTCAAAGTATACACCATAGGTAAGCGCGATGTAACAACGTTTAGTACCATTTCATTTGAACACAACTTTCAGCAATATTTTTGTCTAAATTTTCATAAAAAGACGGTATAGATAATTCATTAATGAAGGAAATTTAAATAATTTATATCTAGTTTAGAGAGATTTTTAATATTTATGTAACTTATAAATATTTGCAAACAATAATTAACAAGATTCGACATATAAATCTTATTTATTAAGAGCATCTATGAATGAATATATTATGAATTTAATATATAAAAATATAGGAACTCTAAACAATCATCATTATTTAATTTTTTTTCTTATATTTATCAACCAAAAGCCTAAAAATCACTTATAAACGGAAAATAATTATTATTCTACATGCAGAAAAAAAACTTTTCACACAATAGCCTTTGGCAATACATTGTCCACTTCACCATTTGCGTAAATTTTGTCATGCAAAATCTTCAAATCCCACAAAGACTCTCACTAAATTTTCGTAGATAAATCAAGCTCTTCAGCAAAATAATCGGCGAAAATCAAGGATTTACCTGCAAAACCAAAAAATTCCTTGGAATCAAACTCGTCATCACAAAAGAGAAAATTTTCCCCAAAACTATTCACTGTCAGATAATTTCTTTTTCCAAAAAATCCAGCAGAGATTTCGATTAGGTGCATATATTTATTCCACCAGCCCGCAGGGAAATATTAATGACGTAGAACGTCAAAAATTTATTTCCCAACAAGAGATGACAACCCTTACAAAATTCATCAGCATAGCCATGGCTTTTCAGAATCCTGCCTCGACTGAAGAACTTCTGCCTTTATCGACTATAATCGATTCACCGCACGAAGTATCGCGTTAGAAAGTATAAATAAAGTGAAAACGGCAGGAAAGATGGTTGAGGCTCTCGCAAATACTAAACGTTAAGTGAAAATCAATAAAACGGCATTCTGAACTTTTCCTATCAAATGAATAAATTTCAACATTTAAAAATAACTGTTAAGCTGCTATGCATCGCATTCATAAATGTGATTTTTAACTTTTTCAACAAGCAGACATCTATCTGGTATTATCAATCAAAAAATTATTTTAGAAAATTATTGCCAAATACCTTACGGCTAATTATCTATTTCATAAAGGAGTTTCCAAATTAGCACTTTCGCCGCTATGGGAGAAAATAAAAGATAAATTGAGGGAACCTGAAGGCTTTATCTCGAATTTTTCATTTCAAAAACTATATACTTTGTTCGAACGAAAATTTATTATCATAATTTACTCAAGAGGCAGCATTCGATTTTTATGCTTAAAGTAATGTTTTATAAAAGATGAATCTGGTGCCAAAATAAAGCTCGAAGCATCTCAATTGCGTGAAGTAGATTTTCTTCTTTTAAAATTGTAAATGTATAAGAACACTTTAAAATCATGACGCTCATTCTGAATGTTTTATATGTTTAAATCTAGATATTACTATGAGGAATGTATCTAGACACATTAAATCCATAATGCTCAACAATTTTAAAGCTTTTTTATAGGTATCATACGAACTTCAGAATAAAAAACGTTAACTATCGCATCGCTATATGCCAAATTAAAAATAATAAACAATTAAAACGGCAATAAGAAATATGTAAGCCCTATTGATAATGATTTAAATAATCTTACAGCGTAGGTTAATCAATCCATTATATGAAAACACCACTTTTATGACCATAGCTGTCGTCAGAAATTTAATAGGATTGGAAACAAAAACACGAACTTTATCACACTGATTTTGTTCTTTCATAGAAAACTTTTTCAATTCATAATCCACTTTCCTCATAATTAATCAATAATTAAAAAATATATAGTCGATAAAATGTCCTAAAATATGGGATAATATAAATCATACATTTTGGGGAACTCCAAAAAGTGATAGATAAATCATATGAAAGAGATTTTTTCCCAATATTTCCTTTCAATTTACACATGGTATACATATATAAATATATTAAGTTTTTTTTGTTTGTTTATTCAAGATTTTTTCAGCTACAGATTTTTGCCTTCGCGATCATTTATTTTTCATGGTTTTTTCTGTGATCGTCTGCGTATAGAAGAATTGCATTAATTCGTTACTTCGAAAAATAGTATCTTTTAAAAAATGCAAAGCTTGAAAGCAAATATATTTGGTAAAGGAAGTTTCTTGAATATGCCACAATGTCATTATCTTTATAGCGTAGAGCTCCGGAATGATGTGTTGGCTATTAGAGAAAATAGGTTTCAAGATAAGCAAACAGCGGAAAAATAACAGCTTATAGTTAGATACAGCGTAAGTAATATTAACAATGGAATCAAGCTCAGTTATTCTTGTAATATGCATGATAAGGCTGTATGCTATTTATTCAACTTTTTATACATAATCGGTGATATAATGACAATAAAGCTTGCATAAAATATCATTTAAATTCACTTTAATGATGAAAAAAATTTCTTCAAAAAGTTTTCGAAAAGAGCTTAAAAAATGATTTTCTATCCCTCTACATTTGTGCAATGCAGGGACGCCTTTCTTTTTATTTACAAAACAAATATATCATTTATTTAAACTCAGTATTAATTTACTAATATTATTCTGTTTTTTAATTTTCTCATCTCAAACAAGCTTAATCAAACTATGAAACAATCTAAATAGTTATGACTTTATAAAAAAAATTCTAAATTTTAGCAAATAAATTTTTTTGATGATTATTAGTTTCTTTTCGATTCTTCCCTAATCTAATTTAAAATACAGCCATTATGAATAATTCAAGCGAATAAAAATCAATGCAGCTATTTCGTTAGCTAAAAAAAAAATCAAAGAGTAAAATTTCGAATTTTACTTTCGTATGTGTAAAAACATCTGAAATTTTTTTCAATATTTTTATGCGAAGCAAAGAAGTAAAAAATAAAATAAAAATAAACATATCCGATACTGAAATGTATCCTGTAATATAATGATTTAATTTTTATATTCTTATATTTATTTCATGCTTGTAACGACGAAATTTCGTAGTCGTTTTTTAATCCCCTTACTGTTTTGAAAGAATTTCTAAATTTTGTATATTTGCATTTTTGTACATTCCCTTATTTCAATATTTTCAAACTTCTTCCAATTTTTCCAATAATTTTGGAAGATAATTATTTTACAATCGATTGATCAATTTGAATTTCCTAGATGTGACACCACTTGACAATTAGATTTAAGGAAAAAAAATCGATTCATAAAAATTAAAATAATTTACGAATAAAAAATGGGAAGGTAAAAATAAATTAAAATTCCACCTTATAATTCCACTAAAATTGTTTATATTTTTAAAAATGGATTTTCTTTTACTCATTAGTTCAGAATTATATATATATATATTATACAACCCACTTATAATAAAATTTTTATAACTCCAGATGATCACCTCGACATCATTAAAGTGATTCAAATAATGCATGTACATAATTAACAAAACATATGTCAAGTTTTAAAATAATACAATTTTAATATTTATCATATTTGAATGCTTAAAAATATTCTGTTGGAATTGAATTAAAGTATCATGATCAAGTTATGCATAAAAATTTCAATTAAAATTCCAAGAAACCAAAACTTCCAATTCACTAGACGGATACCAAAAATGGTAAGACTTGTTTAAGGATGATTTTCAATTAGTTTTATTATAAGATACTAAAGTTTTACTAAAAGATTATTAATTGATAACATGAGCAATCAAATGTTAAATGGATTAATAAATAGCACCACACAATTTCGTCGGTAATTCTTTCAAGAGAGAAAGATGTCACAAAATGGCAAATAAAACATAGCTTTCCAACAGAATAGTATTTTTTTTTTCAAGCTTTGCCTCTTGAGATAAAACAAACACATTCCCTTTCCCATTCCTAATTACTGATACCTAAAAACAAGTTTAACAATTCATAATTAGCTGTAATTGATGGTCTGAATTCCCACTTTTCTTTGACGTCTCCCGTCAACCGCATGGATTCATTACGTTATGCGTCGAGAGTTTCAATTACATCGCCGTTAATTAGTCGTTATTTTGGGGATTCGATGAGGCGTGATCCTCAGATACAGTTGCAAGGGACTAATTTAGAAAGTGCTCTTGAATGCGAACCAATGAAAGAACTTTGTAAATAACCTACATTACTATCGACTGCATGCAGCATCATACAAAACTCTGTTGCAGTTGGTATCTAGACATTGAAATGTTTTAAAAATAGACAGTTTTAGAAATGTAATATTATAAGAACAGATCATATTCAACGTTAATACAAATTAACTATCAAATTACAAGTTATTTAAACGCTGTAAAAAAATAATTTTTTTTAATAACTTGAATTCATTTACCAAGCATAGACGTTTCTTTACATGGTTTATATAATTCAACACTTTTACATGAGTTATTCAGTTAAATACCATTATACAGGGTGATCAGCGAATAAGCCCTGATTTCAGAATTAAATACCTCTTCAAAAATGATGGATTGAATTATGCAGTAAACTGTACGTTTATTAGCAAAACTGTGAAAATAGTGTACATAAGTTAGAAAATTTAGTTACAAAAATCGTTAACAGATGGTGAGCTGCGCTGAAAACTTTCTCTGAAAGCAATCTTTAAAAAAAAAAAATAAAGTGAGGATGTTTTTGCAATCAAAATACAATTTTTTCAAAATGTTCACCGCTTTAAACAATGAGGTGGCGTAATCGAACAAAGAAATTTGACATCACGTCTTGCAATGTCTCAACGGAAATGGAATCCCATGCAACACCAATCAACGATTTAAGCTCATCTAGAGAAGCGGGATTGTTTCTATAGACAGTGTCTTTCAATGCTCCCCACAGAAAGAAGTCACAAGGAGTCAGATAAGGAGTCATTTTTCATTTTCGACGTCACACTGAAAGTATCTATGGGTATTGTGATTAGAGCGCCATCAGTTAAGGATTTTCGTAACTAAATTTTCTAAACTTTTGTACAGCATTTTTACAGTTTTACTAATAAACGTACAGTTTACCGTATAATTCTATCGATCTTTGTTGCAGAGATATTTAATTTTGAAATCAGGGCATATTTGCTGATCACCCCCTGTACCTTTAATAAAACCTTAATAATTCTGCATGGTATTAGTAAAAGATCTGTGAAATAATCAGAGAAAAATTTAATAAGAAATACTCTGATGTCTGCTTAAGAAAATATATTGTCGCGTATATAGAATTCAAGAACGCGTAGGAATCAGAGTTAAACCAATTTATTAACTCAACTCAGATCTGCACACTGTAACAGAGATCTTCGACTTTAATACCAGCAGGGAAAATTCCAGAATACATTTCTGGATAAAGTAAGAGAAATTCAGAGTATTTATCTAGTAAATTAAAGAAATGTCGAGAATCTGGAACATGAAATAAGGGAGAAACAAATCAAGGAAAATGTAGACGCACTAATTTTGAATCTACCGGGATCCGAACTCACGACCTCTTGACTACGAAACCAGTGTTATAACCATTAAACAATGGAGACTCGATTATTTCTTTTCAAAGCGACAATAAGTTCTTTGAATTCTTTTTAATGTGAATCTTTTTATAAATTGTTGCTTTTATTTGTATAATTATTTGTCTCATTGTGAAAGGCATTCATCTATTTTTTTTTTTTATTCATGCGGAAAACATTTTCTAGATGAATTTTTTTTAATAGTACAGGATCTAGATCGTTCATTAAAAAGAGAATTCGAATATCTTGGAAACATTTGATTTCTAAAATTTAACTTTTAATTATTGATTATTAATGAATTATTTTTAAATAAATGAAATTATTTTTAGTATGAATTACTTAATTTTATCTGAAAGAATGCTTTAATTTTAAATATTTGAAAATTCATGAATAAAAAATGTTTTTAATTGTAAATATGCATATTTAAACTTGAATGATTTCTCATACCTTCTTGAATTTAAATAACTGAATCGTAAAGTTTATACTTCCGACATTATACTATACATGAACGACAAAAAACTGATACTCAACAAACAGGTATTATTAAATGCTTCAAATTTTTATTTTCATTGAAATTATTTCTATGGCCACATTATAATTAAAAAATATTTTTCAGTGAAATGAAAAAGTTAACATTTTCCTCTGTATCTATTTATTTAAAACAATTGTTTTAATCAAACATCCATTTAATAATTAATCTCCAATATAAATATCATACATTTAAGTTAAAATATGCGTTCTCGAAATAATATTTAATTGCCATTGTTATTTAAAATCATTTGTTATTTAAATTTCATTGTTATTTAAAATTGTTGTTGGGATTATTTTTCGTTATCAACAAATTTAGCTATTTTCTAAAGCAAAATAATACTTCCTACGCCAATCATCAAAAATACCGAAAAAAGGACAGAGATTGTTTCTTCTGATGAATTATTTTATTTATTTATTTTTATCATAATTGCTGCTAAGATTCAGAAAAACCTTTTTATTAATCTCTTAAGTTAAGATTCAGTGTAAAAGCTGTAACTATTCACTTGAAAAACAAAATTTTTAAAGGAAAATTATCAAACTGCGCATATTACTATACCGACAACGTATTGAGAAAGATAATATTTAAAATTTAATTGGCTACATAAATATTTCTTATATTAAAACAGACTGCAGAATTAATCTTCCAGTCCAAAATAACCCGAGCAATATAATAGACTCTTAAATAATTAAATCGATTGGACGCTGTCCTATCTAATGTATTAATTTACGTCTCGGTCAAGATTGAAAGCCTAACCCGATCTATCCAAACAACGTCTATCCTAAAAAGTTAAGCATCAAAGACGAGCTTGAAAAAGAAGGGCGGAAATGTAATAAGGAAATCCTTGGAGTGGGCAGAGCGGCGGAAGTCCCTCCGTGGAAGCAAGACAGACGGTGCTTCGGCCGTAACGACGTCAAAGAGTATTAGCCAGATCGGATTGGCGATCTCTCGAATTACTTTCTTGGACCGTATTGTGTTTTCCAGAAAATTCCTTTCTCTTATTAATCTTTCTCTCGGATTAGCTGAGGGATTGCGACCTGTTGGAATTTCTGTAACCAAAGGCGGATTGTGCGAGGCTTTATGGAAACCATGAAACTTCTCTAAGGAAACTTCAAGCAATTTGAAGAAGTTTCAAGTACCTCAGACATCTGATGTACTTGAGGGAAAATAATGCCTATGCTACTACGATTCCCTAATCGATTTGTCTTTTATTGTTTAGTCCTTCAATAGATTTTTTTTTTCAAATATACATTTTTATTCCATTTGGAACAAAACAAAAGAAATATATGCATCATTCGAAAGAGCAAAATTTTATATGTGTTTGAAGTGCATCTAATGCAAGATAATATATCGGAATATTCCAAACAACTCTTGGATACTCGTTTCAAAGATTAAAAACTTTCTTAAAAGAAAGTTATTAACTTAGTAGAAGTTATTGCATTTTCAAGTATCGTTGTTATTCACTGCTAACAGACGATATTATATTTGGAATGGGAAATGTTGTCAAGATAACCTTCATAATGCTAAATTTCTAGATTTTCGATTAATTTTTATTAGTGTGAAAGAATAAAAAGATGTTACTATTACAAAATCGAAACTTTTCCCAAAACAAGAAAAAATTTATTTAAATTTTATAAAAAAAAGATCAAAGGTAATTAAATGAAAATAAAGACTTTAATATGGTTTTAAAACAAAAATTATTAATATTTATGCCAAAATCTTTCCGTCTTAGAATTTCATGAATAAAATGAAATTTGGAAAGGAACTCGTAAAGATTCAAGTTAACATACATTTACACTGAAGTGACAAAAGTCATGAGATAGCAATATAAAAATATACAGATGGCAGTAATATCGCAGTGAAAAAGTATAAATGCGCAGTTCGTTTTCCAGAGCTTTCATTTGTGTTCAAGTTATTCATGTGAACAGGTTTTTCGTGAATTATGGCGGCACGACGAGAATTAACAGACTTTGAACGTGGAATGTTAGTTGGAGCTAGACGCATGGGTCATTCCATTGCGGATATCGTTAGTGAATTTAACATTCCGAGATCCACAGTATCAAGAGTGTGCCGAGAGTATGAAATTTCAGGCATCACATCCCATCATGGACAGCGCAGTGGGCGACCACCTGCACTTAACGACCGAGACCGCCGACGTCTGTGTAGAATGGTCAATGTTAACAGACACGCAACACTTCGTCAAATAACTGCAGGAATCAATGTGGGACGCACGAGGGACGTGTCCGATAGGACTGTGCGGTGAAATTTGTCTTCCTTGGGAATGACAGCAGAAGACCGACTGGAGTACCTTTACTGACAGCACGACATCGCGTGCAGCGACTCTCCTGAGCATATCGACTGGTCCCTAGACCAGTGGAAAACCGTGGCCTGGTCAGATGAGTCACGATTTCAGTTGTTACGAGCTGATGGTAGAGTTCGAGTGTGGCGCAAACACCACGAAGCCATGGACCCAAACTGTCAGCAAGGCACTATTCAAGCTGGTGGTGGCTGCATAATGGTGTGGGCTGTTTTTACATGGCATGGACTCGGTCCTCTTGTGCAACTGAACCGATCATTGACTGGAAATAGTTATGTTCAGCTGCTTACAGATCACTTGCAGCCATTCATGGACTTCACGTACCCACACAACGATGGGATTTTTATGGATGACAATGCGCTATGTCACCGGGCCAGAACTGTTCGCGATTGGTTTGAAGAACATTCCGGACAATTCCAGCGCATGATCTGGCCACCTAGATCGCCCGATATGAATCCCATCGAGCATTTATGGGACATCATCGAAAGGTCCGTTCGTGCCCAAACTCCTGCACCATCCACACTTTCACAATTATGGACGTCTATACAGACAGCATGGCTCAATATTCCTGCAGAGGACTTCCAACGACTTGTGGACTCCATGACACGTCGAGTTGTTGCACTTCGCCGCGCAAAAGGAGGACCGACACGATATTAACAGTCATCCCATGACTTTTGTCACTTCAGTGTATAGTAATCAAAACAAACTGTATTCTTAAATCATTTACATTCTGTTCTCATCAATGCTATATTTTGTTTGAGAGCTATTTCATATCTATATGAATAAATCAAAACACATTCTTTAACTCAACAGAAATCCAAAACGAGTTTATATGTTTTATTCCAATTTTGTTTTCAAATAATAAAAAGCTTAAGGAACATTTTTAGCTAGTATTTTGTAATAATTGATTAAACAGTTGATCACCCATCAAATAAAAATTATGCCCCCATCATTGTTTCAGTTTCTAACAATATAAAGGCATTCAAAATTTAATTACTTACTAATTTTGAAATAAATAAAACAAGGAAAAAAATATTCCAAAGACATACTCAATAATTAGTACTTAACACTTAATCACATTAATACTTAAACATTTATTTAAGATTAATTATAATAAAAAATATTCATTAAAAATTTAAATTATTGTAGAGTAATGTTACTAAAAGAATTTGTTCAAAATTTGATTTCTTGCTTTTAACAGTCATTTCAGATTAAAATTCAGTATTGAAAAGACAAACATTCAGATTCCATAATATAAACATGTATTTATCATTCACAAGATTAAAATTAAAATTTCTAATATCCTTATTATTAATAATTTATTTAACAAATTAGCTCATCGCTTTTCTTTAAAAATCATTTGAAGCGATCTGCAATTTATTATGGTATTAAAGTTTGTAGCGGTAAGTTCATAAGCCACATAAGAACTTCCAGACCGGAGTGTGCACTTTTGTCTGGATGTTATGTTACATGGCTACGGACCCAATAGTCTCGAGTTCGAACCTCAAAAGTGAGACAAATTCTTTAGTGCAAAAGACGCTATCATTTTAATTTAAAATGATTTTTTTATCCTCTTATGTCCGAAATTTAAAAATAATAGGTTTCGCAGCTGATTGGATATTGGATATCTTCACATTTTACTGTAAAAATTTGTTTAAAATATTTTATATTTTGCTTATAAATAATTTTAGCAAGATTTCATTGAATTTTTTTGCATCATTTAATTGGAATGATAATGCTACATTTATAAAAATCAAAAATAATTCAATACATGAATAGTAATAAAAAAGAAATATTTCAGAATTAGTTACTTTACCATCAAACTTCAATACTGAACGATTAGAATTACAGTTTGGAACCGAATGTTAGATCATTGCTTATATACAAGCAATGGATATATATTTATATATACCTTTATATTGGAACCGAATGTTCCAGAATTTTCATGTTGAATTTAAATATTAAATTTTAATATTCCAGAAGATTTATTAAGTTACTTCTTACACTTTAGAATTGTATTGAACAAAGAAACAAAAAATAATGATCGTAGTGAAGGGATTGAATCGCACTATTATAATGTGTATCAACATGCTATAAAACTAAACCATAAACACAAAAAGGATATTTTTGAAGTTTTATAAAAGGAATTTTAAAATATTCTCTAGTCTGAAAAATCATGTACAAGATTAAAAAAAATGCAAGTCAATTTGGAAGAACTTAAATTTCAAAATCATATATTAAGATATTTCTTCGTAAAATAAATCGAAGCATCTATCTCCAACTGTATTCGTAAGGAATGTAGAGTGAAATTAGATATTAAGTAGTAAATATATAAATTCCAGCCTCTAATCTGGGGCGTAATAATACAATGATTTAGATCTCAATTCTTTCTATTTTTAACTTCATCATTAGAAAGTTATAAAAATTATTATTTGGCGTCAATTTTTGATGATGAGCACGTTATTGATTGTTACTAAAACGAAGTCAATAAAAATGAATGATATATCAAAGAAAGCTAAAATGCTGAAAACTTTTGGTGTGATAATACAAAAAAAGATTCACGTAATCTATTTCAAAATATATCATAACAATTGTTTCGATTTTTGTTCATCTACCCTTGATTTTTAACATTTACTTTTAATAACATATAATATCAATAACGCACGTGTAAGAAAATATTTGTAGCATCGTAGCAATTTGGATTGCTATAAACACAGTCACAAAAACAATAAGATATATTGTTGTAAAATATGAGCAGAAAATTTTTAATAGCTCATTAAAAATCATTTTAAAATATGTACCATTCAAACACTTATACGTTTAATTTTTAATTGGTGAACAAATTGTATTTTCATGCTTTATGTAGTATTTGGCATAAAACCTTAAGATAAGAAACCGTAAGTCTTAAGATATTTTTTAATTCAAATTTTGAAAAATCTTCTCTTAGTATCTATTATCCAAGAACTACCAAGTAGCTATAAGAAGTGATCAAATGAAAAGTATGAAAAGATACTGTGGTATCTTAATGAAGACTTTATTCGAAGTATACACTATAGGTCTGAGAACAACAATTCTATTGATTATCAAGCCGAATGATTCCTTGTTCCCGAAATTCTTGTGGCTGTGACGAGACCCTGTCTTCCGCAGCGTCGTTGAGTTCGTCTTCCGAGTTTAAGTGCTTCCCTTTCAGATATTTTTTCAGAGGCACCAAACACATGAAAATCGCAGGACGACTTGACCGGGATGTAAGGCGGATAATTGAGCTGTTTTGACTTCAACTTGGCCACATGAACCTAGAAGCACGTCATTATGGAGCAGAACCATACCCTTTAAGTCGAGGAATTCACGTTTATTAGTCAATTGGACAAGATTCCAACCGCATCCCTAAATATCTCGCTACGTTCTTCCATAGAGGCATTGGCAAATATGTTAACAGTTCCGTTGTCACGACGTTTCCAACCTTTGCATTTGAAAACCCCTTGTAATTATTTAAAACGAGGTAACCCAAAAACACAATATTAAATTTGGTATGGGAGATAACAAATTTTTTGTCCCATTCAGTCGAAAAATAAAAAAAAGATAAGACGTCCAAAACACTTATTCGGCTTCCTAGTTCTTGAATATTTAGTCAAACCCAGCGATTAATTGCCATCAGATTTGATAGCTCTGAGTCCACGATCAACACCGTAAAATGTTTTACATGATTTGTAATAATTAACGTTCCAATTTGCATATAGCATGCCAGGCTATGAAAATGATATATATTAAAAATGCACAAAATTTTTATTTGATTGTTTCTCCTTCATTACGAAACACCAGATTGTAATGGTGGATAACTTAATTATACATAAGCGAAAATTTCATAAAAATGTTGATGTGAAATTAATACGCTTTAATTGAGTAAATTACAGATATTTTCGTCAAGTCATATTACAATGCGATTACTCATGACGCTGTTCATTAAATGTTTTCATGTTTTCAAAAGAGGAAAAGCATATATATATTCAGACAAAGACGTTGATTTTCATAATAAAAAATACTATGAATAATAATCTGAATGTTACGTGTTTAAATTTAATTTTGGAGCCACTCAACTGGATACATAAGAAGATAACCAAAAATATCCAATAACTTCACATAGACAAAAAGTTGATTTATTTAAAGTAAATTATTTAATAAATTAGCTCAATTTTCTGTCGCATACTCTTTATTCTAATTTAAGTGCTATCCTACATCCTCTGCATTCACTGAATCTAACTTGTGATTTTTTATTATTTATGCATATTGGTATACATATATCAGAAAATTAAGTGCACACAAGAATCGAATCCTCAAATTCAAAAAAAAAAAATGAAATTATATTTTAGACACTTTTTCTTCGACTAATTGGGGAAAATAATTCAAAGAAAACTATAGAAATAGTCATAAGATCACATATCAAACACTATTCGTTGAAAAAGTATAAATAAGCATTTGGGAAATATGAAATTAGAGATGGTCAACTCTTCAACAAATTTGATGGGCCGGGGTTGCCTGGTTGGTAGGGCATTGGATTCGCATTCTTTGGATTGCGAGTTCGAACCCCACCAACCGACGACCGCGTGTAGTGGTGATCGGCGCACGTATAAGTCTGTCATGGTCATAAATTTATCCAGGTCGAGAGTAATCCCACTGGGGTTACTGGATCAGAAGTTATCATTCTCTGATCCAGGTTTTAATTACGATCTGTAGATAAATGAATAAAACGTATGAATGGATTTCATTCCGTAAAAAGGGATGTGACATGTGAGTAGCAAGTCGTACTCTTAGCACTAGATAATGCTTAATGGAAAAAACAAAGGACGCTAAAAATTCCGATTAAATCACAATGGCGCTTTAGTCAGCGAACAATGGCAAGTGCTATTAGAAACAACAACAAATTTGGTTCCAAAATTGATATGGATTCATATTTTAGCTGCTTAACCAAGATTATCAAATTTTATCTATTTAACTTATTACGCTTTCCAATTATCAAGTTCATCTAAAATCGAATAGTTAGATTTCTTCAAAATGTATATCGTCCAAACATGACAGAAATCAATAAACTCGGTTTAAAGATCATATGCCAACTTTATTCGCCTACCTAAATGCATTTTTGAGTCATTGCGTTTATAGACAAAAAAGGAAGGAGCAGGCAGGCACAATTCCAAAAGTGTGCTTTTCGAACTCAGGATGACCTGAAATCAAGAGATTTGAGAAAGTCTTGTCTTCGAATATCTTGATGATTACTATATATACAAAATATAAGGAAAAGCAATAATACTGGACTTTTAGTTACCATTGAATGGTGGTTTCTCCTATATTATACTTAATAAAAAAAGTTTCAAATGCTTGATTAATAAATTTTTATGAATACAGTAAATTCTATAATGTAATCGATTAGGTATTCACACTTTTAAAATTCTTATTCCAAATTCCTCAAAGAGAATTAATAGTGAGTTTCTTTTTAAATTAGTCTTTTCCCTCATAACTAAAATTTATTCTTCGAATAAAAATAAATGCATACTTTTTTGCTTAATTTTCTCTGCAGTAAAGAATAGTTGCAAGCGAAATTTTCTTAGGGAATTTTCTTACCTTACTTTTGAACTAGAAATTAAAGCCTGTGGGCTATTTCATGTCAGCCATGGAAGTCGATAACATTTTAAACATGAAAGATAGCCTAAAGTCTTTAATTTTGTCGAAGTGTAATGAAACTGAACGTTGCACTAAAATATTTGACTGTTTGCTGAAGGCAATTACACGAAATCTAACTTCTTGAACTTTTATACAGTTTGACTGAAGGTTTAAAAGAAAGAATCCTAGATATCAAAAAGGCCTTAGTGCCACTTTCTATCAGCAATATTAAACAGTCATAAGAACTGACAAAAATGTAGTCATTCTTGATCATTTTTAAAGCGCCATTCTTGATTTCTCCCTACCCATAAACATTAAATGTGTCAGCGTCCTGGCATAGGGTTAGCGCGTCTTCTTTGTGATCCAGACGTTCCAGTTTGGGTATGGTTGATCTTCTGTGTTCTACTTTAGAGTTGTGTGAATTTGTCCCACCTTGTAAAAAAAGGGTTGTGCAAGTGAATGTGAGGCATGAAGTAGCTAAGTCGTACTCTTGGCCCTAGTTGGCGCTATTGAAAAAAACAAGATGCTCATTTCGGCTTTAATCGCAGACAGTATCTGTCAGCGAGGTGGTAAAGTTCATACGTAACAACATATGTAACAGCTTTTTATATCACATTGTAGCAGTTGCATTATTCCATCTTCTCTTTTGGATAACAGAAGGCAATACCTAATTAGGTACGCATCCCATAAAGCACCGAGATTGTAATTATAAGGAGATGGGTTGCTCTGATATGTGCGTGTTAATGTCTTATTTTGTGTGAAATGTGATCAATAGGCCCACGTTGTGCGCCAGTGTGGCGGAATGAATATCATGACCATGCAGGGGAAGCAAAAGGACCCATGTTTTGGGGAACATTTCTTTAATGATCACATTTTGCACAAAACACGAAGACAAGACACGACATTAATGCCTTAACATAGCCATAAAAAATAGCACCTCATATCATTATTATTACAATCGCAATGAACTGTGGGATGCTTACATAATCAGGCATCGACATCTATTATCCTAAAAAAAGTGCGATTGCTACAACATAGATTTTATTTCACGTCACATTCCACACCTCAAAGCAAGATCCTGCTTGCACAAGTTTTAAAATCCCATTTTAAAGATAATTGTTTACTTTTTCAAATAAAATCAGAATTTGTTTCCGAAATACGAAAAAAATGCTTAAAACAGAATTTGATAAAAGAGTAAACTATTACTCTGTCAAAAATCAAACTACATTTTTTTAAATTTTAATTACTAACATTTCAATGCCAATGAAGCCACTATTGGTTTTCATTCTGAATCTCATTAAACTTTAAAAAAATTTCAAAGAATTTTTCTAAAAATATTCCACTTTATATCCTGTAATATCAGCAAATTGACAAAAAACAGATAAAACTTTCACGAAATAATAATACAAGTTCTTATTATGAAAATGATTCACATGCACGAAGTGAAATTTAATTGTTTGAAAGAAAAATAGTTAAATAAATAAAAAGAAAAGAACAAAAGCATTTATTTAAAAAATTAATCAGAAAATACCAGAAGCAATACGTGTGCTTCGCTTATTTTGGTTTGTATATTTAAATCTTCTTGGAAGCTACATTGTGAGTGTTTCTTTTTGCTTTTTTAATCTTTAATTACTTTTTTATCCTTAATTATTTTCTTAAATTAATCTTTATTCAAGACAATACTTTTAGTTCTTTTCATGGCCATGAAGCAATATGCAGATTCATTTTTACTACAATAGTACAAATATGAGATAGAACTTAAAAACATGCAAACCGTCTATTTAGTAACTTAATATTTTTTTACTTAAATTATTTAATTATTTTTAAAGAAAGTTTATGTTTATTTAAACTCATTTTTAAAGAAAGGTTATATTTTGTAATAAAGAAACATGACGACAGAATAAAAACAATAAATAAAAAAGTTAATAATTGATGATCAAAGAAAACAACAAATAATTAATAAGCAGGAGTAAATATTTCTTCGTCCTATAGACAAAATTCATGCATAAGGCCAACTTTATTCTGGTCTTAACCATAATTCATTTTTGCTTGTGGTAAACAAGTGGAAGAAAGTTGTTATGAACGTTGTTAATTAGAGTGTAAAGGGAACGCGTTGTTAGTCGTAAATGGCGCATAATTGCTGAAATAAATGCTAATGAATAATGGAAATGTGTTCAAGACAGGGCGCTTAATCATATTTAATTGTGGTAGGAAAATAGATGAGACATTTTTATAATTATTTTCCAAAACCTTTTGTAAGTTCGCAAACAGCAAAAAATTCCCAAGATAAAATTCTTTACAGATAAAATTACCTTTCCTTTAAAAATTTGAGTATAACCTAATTTATTATAGCAATGAAGCTTGAATTTTGCCTCGCATACAACAAAAATTTTGATTAGCAACATATCAATATTTATTAATTTATAAAAATCTAATATTTTGAGAAAAATGCATTGTTTGGAAAAATTCTTAACTTTATTGATGTATTTGTTTATAAGATTAGTTCTTAATTCCGATGTTTGCATTTTTATCTTATTTTGAAAAGATGAATATGTGAGGAAAATTACTCTGAATTTATACTCTAAGTTAGAATCTTGTTGCAACGAGTAATAACAGCAATAATACATAAAATTTTAAGAACTAAACTTTTTAAAAATATGCATGCATATTATATTACATATGTAATTAGCAGCTGCGTGACCGAATAGAAGAAACTTTTGAATTTTTATATATTTGCTTTATTTCATCCTGAGAGACATAATTTGTACAAGAAACGATACTAAGTGATGTGCCAATCTCCATCGTGACACAGGAGTAAAAGAGACTGTAATGTGCAATGATAGAGTAGAAGCAACTGGAGCTTTCTAGTTAGAGTAGAGAGTCACATAGAATCTCTTAGTT
This sequence comes from Argiope trifasciata, assembly GCA_026543055.1. Classification (NCBI taxonomy): domain Eukaryota; kingdom Metazoa; phylum Arthropoda; class Arachnida; order Araneae; family Araneidae; genus Argiope; species Argiope trifasciata. The sequence goes on along the minus strand of JAPMOQ010041062.1, from coordinate 5,104,556 downwards.
CAAAGGAAACCGCAAATGAATTATTTAAAAACTTTTTCTTTAACAAATTTGTGTCTAATGTTCCATTTTTGGAACACCCCTCACATAAAAATTATTTTTATTATATATTTTTTAACCTTAGGCATAACTGGGTTAATGTAGTTGGTAATTTCATTTATCCTGATGGATTTGTTAGCCATGAGAGAGAGCATTTATTTCACATTATTTCTCTTCTTGTCTGGTTTATTCTTTTCAATATAAACCTCCTACAAAATGATATTAAACATGTTAATAATGATATTTTAAGTTGCCTTTTTTTAAAAGAATACTTGTTACATATAAATAGAACAGCCTCATTTCGCAATTGCAGATAAAATATTTTAATGGGTTAATACCAAATGAATAGGTTTGCAAAAAGTATAAATTCAATGAATTATAAAATGCATGGATAATAATAAGACTTTATTAAATGTAACTGCTCAGATTCGTTTATGTTTCACTGAGTTCTTTTAATTATCAGAATGTTTATAAACAATGAATGTATGCTTCAACAAAACTGCGTACATAACGTGGACGCAGGGCTGTCTGGAATCACGAGAAATAAGCAAAATGAGATAAAATGTATGTGTGTAAATAGTAGATGCCTGCTTCAACAATATTGCGAACAACTGCAAATGCCGGACAATCTGGTGTCATGAGAATTAAAAAGAAATACATTTCTACAAAGTAATAAAATAAAGGTTAGACTACAATAAATCATTAACATGTTAAAAATGCGTTGAAATGCTACACTCCCTAAGGTAGCAAAATACCTCAATCCACTAACGGACAGAACAGACAAAACCAGTTTTAAAAGGATTTTCCCATTCCTCTATTTCTACTGTTCAGCAGCCATAAATTATTTTTAAAACTAGATTTAAACAGTTAACAAATGTTCTACTTTTTTGCAGAAATCATTGTTTTTATAAAGAATTAGCTCACAACAAAATTTCGTTTTTAATTAGCATCGAATACCATCATAACGTTCATCATTCATGCTCGGCTTATTTTCTGCTATTTTTATTTTAAATCTAAAAACTGCTGACAACAATACCTTCAAAAATATCACATGCGAAAAGATTTCTGGAATTTTGTCAAAATATTCCGCATTTAATCAATTTATTTGTCGAAATATTTTCGTAGTTTTATCAGTTTTTATATATTTGACATACTACATTAATAACCTACTTTTTCATTTTTTAAATTCCAAAAGCATGTTCAAAAATGCCATGTCATCACAAAAATTTACTTTTAGAAAAAAGTTGAGTAAATAAGATTTTCTACATTTTTTCATATTCTTTAATTTTTTCCCATCAAATCAACTTGATTTCATTCGGATATTTATGCGAAACTTATAAAGAATGCATGTCTCATTTTAAAAAATTGTCTTAAATGTCAGAAAAGTTTAATTTAGAGATATTCAGCTTAATGAAAATTTCAGGGCATTTATTTAATTAATAAAATTCTCAATAGGATTATTTTTGGAATGCTAAAAATTATGTTTTTCGTTTAAATTCCATTTTCTGTCTCAGTCCAAAATAGAGGGAAAGTAATTAGATTTCACATCTTGCAGATAAATTAAGCAGATAATACTAAATTAGAAAATTTGAAAATTAAATATTTGTTTCAAAAATAGTACTTAAGATTGCCTTCATCACAAAATCGAAGCAACGAGCAAATTTACAAACTGTATATTAATCATTTTCCATAATAATAATAAAATGTCATAACTCGTAGCCAATACCAATAAAAAATTCTAAATATAACATAAACAATATAATCTATTTTTAGAAAGTTAATAGAATGTTTACAGCATTTGTAGATAAAAAAAATTAATCAATTTTACTTTACATTATCAAATTATAAAAAAAATAACTATGTTAGTAGTATAAAAAATATTTTCCTGGAAAAAATTATGCGAGTTTAACGCTGTTTATTGTTTTTAAAATAGCAACTTTATTTCTTATATTTCTGAACGAATTACTCGTTAAATCTTTATATTGAGAAATATAATAATTATCAATTCAAGTAATTGATAATCGTGATTAGTAATTACTCCTTTTCAATATGAAAATCATTAAAATGCCATAATTATTCTGGAATTTAATATTTATAATAAACATTTTATTTTACGGAATGTATAAATGTATTCTGGATTGGATATAATTATCTGTATTAAGATCATATTAGGAGTGAAAACAAGCAGTAATATAAACATATTATGAAAAATATATTTCTTTTAAAAAAATCAAGATATTTTAGTATTTAAAAAGAATTTAGTATCCAAAACGAAGTATTATTGATTGAACTGAACAATTATTGAAAAATATTTGATTATACACTCATGTAATTCATGTTATTGATTATACGTTCATACACACATTATAATTCTAAAAACATTGTCTTTACAACATTATGCACTTGAAATTCTAAAGTGGAAAAGGATTAGAGAGGAAACAAAAAAAATCCGAGCATTGTAAAAAAAGAAAAAAAAATTAGAATCCACATGAAATTTTCAAGAATTCATTCCCAATCCAGCAAATTATAAGCAATAGTTAAAATCAGTTTAAACTTTTTTTGTTATAAAATTTTCTCAATTGATTAACCCTTACGCCCATCTCCCCTGTCAGCGAAAATTTTTTTTCAACATTATAATAAGCAAAAATAAAACACAAATAAGTAACCCTTTTCTGAGAATTTAAATTTCACTACTGGAAACTGCTGAATTCTGTTTTCTTTGCTTTATTCATTTTTAAAATTGATTTAAGAATAAGAAAAATTAAAAATAAATAGTCATGACTGAAATGTTTTTTTTAATTATTGAACATACATTTTTTTTCTCATTTATTGATACTGTAGTACATATAGGTATTTCCAGAGCTTATTTGGAAATTCAGTATTAAAAGCTTAGTTTCAGTTTAATTATATTAACTCCGCGTTGTAAAACAACACTAAGGCTAATTTCGGAGGGACCTTGAGATTTTGAACTGCGGTCAAATGACGAGAGCGACACCTGAGCTGGCAACTTCCCTCTCCGGACCGTACCACATAAGCAGGAGGACGTTTGGCGCGACGTATTTAACATGTAACAGACCCCCTTACACTACGGTTCTTCGGTGGAATCGGTCTCGAACCTGAAATCCTACGGCTCACAAGCGGAAATCTTACCACCAGTCTACCGCGGCCTTCAGTATTAAAAGCGACCACAAAATACAATCAACCTTCCATTCACATTATTTAAATACAGTTAATTAATTTTTTTTAATTATTAAAAACTTAGGAATAAAATTAATAACATGTGGCTTTTAAAAATCAGTTCAGGCAGGCAATTTTTTAAAACTAAAAGATTTTAAAATTCTTTGTTGCAATAGAATGCTTCAATTTAAATTACAGTAAATGGACAGTTTTATAAATTATATTTTAGATTATTTCATATAATATTATTTTATATAATAGTATAAAACACATAAAACAAAGAAAAAATATAAATATAGTAATGAATAAAAAGAATTTGAATAAAAGAATATTTTATATATAAATCTGACATACATATAATTTATATAATATTTAAAATTCCCTTATTTACTGACACTTGGAGATGCCCTCAGTATTGATGTTAAATATATTTTTACTTTCTCCCATAACTTGTTTATATCAATGTAAAGTTTCAACAATTAATTTTTATATAACAGCTTTGACATGTAATCTTTTGCTTTATATTATGAAAACAAAATCGAAAAATGAAATACAAGATAAACTGCTAAAATTATGAAAATAATTTCATCTAGAGTAACGCTGAATATATCAACTAGTAACAAATACAAAAAAATATATATTTCCAAATCATCCTCTTCATCTTTCTTAAAATAAAATATTTTTAAAATCACTGAAATGTAGCCGCAAAAATATTCAATCCAAGTAAAATTATTATCAATTTATTCTAAAACATAACTAAACAAAATGTAATTACGTTTTAAATCTCTCAGATTTCAAAAATTATATGTCGATTTAGTAAAGCGTTACTAGAAATGCTCATTCAAGCAATAATTGGACCTAGTTCATTCTTTAATAATCAGTTTTAGTAAGGCAGTTTGGTAGAATGAATAAAAATATTATCATACCATTTCAAACAATAATGTACAAAAAATGTTTCTACTTAAATCAAGGATTTTATCTGTATTTCGCGTTATCCATTATTTTCCAGACTGCAAAAACGTGCCACAGCAATTTCTTCTTAGAAACATAAAATGCATGCAAATAGAAAATGTGTTTTTAAAATTTATTCCCTTTTTTTATCGTTCTATTCTTACTAATATCATATCTGCAATAAACAAATACGAAAAAAAAATTATTGAAAAATTAATAACGTGAGACATGAGGGAGAAAATATACAAAAAATTGTTATGAGATTTTAGTCTATTTTTATGGAATTGTTTCACACGAAAAAAAGTAAAATTGAAGGTGTTTGGAAAAAATAAAGGTACTCATAACAGGAATTTTTAGAGTTGCAGTTATTGTGATGCTAAAAAATGAGTGTATATAAACACTATACAATAAATAATTCAAATGTAAATATTGCATATGGAAACGTATTTAATTAAACGCGATACGTGTATATAATTACTTTAACAGAACTGAGAAAACATACTTACTTCTCCATAATGAGCAAAATTTTGTGTTCATGATTTAATAGATAAACTTAGAATCCTTCGAAGTAACAAAAGTCTGCTATTCTACGGGAAAAAAAGATTAAAAAATATTCAAAGCTTCAATGCAGTAATTTCAAATGCATTGTTCCTTAAAATTAAATAAAATACCAACATCCAAATAAATATTAATGATATTTGCATCTAGAAAATAGTTGTACGCATTTTAGATTTTTAAAACGCGAGGAAAGAGTGAGAATTAAAAAAAATTAAATATTAATTCGTTAATATTTATCTAATGCATTCTCACGAACTCCAACTGCATTGCTTTACAATAACATTATAAATATAACTAACGCATGCTATTAATTTTTAATACCACATTGTCTTGTGATGAAGAAGCACTAATTTTTTAATGTTATAAAGTAAATAGATTGGCATATTATGTTTCGAAGAGCTCCATAAGGATCCTACAACTACTAAATTTGGCAAGTGGTTACTTTTTAACTAGTGAAGTATTTCTCAAAATTGAAATTACATTTTTGTGTTAATTTTTTCCTGCTTTTTTCATTAACTTCAGAGTATGCAATAGAAAAAAAATACTCCTCCTTAACAATTAAAAATTAGCTTTACAATTACATCGATTTTATTTCCTTACAATTTTTTAAATCTAATAATATTTTAAAAATACTTCTAAATATATTTTACAGCAATATTTTTATATTTTATTTGCTGCATTTTCAATCTTTGCACTGCGACGAATTTTGGCAAATTTTTTGTGTGTGCCTTTAAAGATTGTATATTTTTCGGCAAATATTAAAAATAAAATAAAATAAAACGAATCAAGACAAAAACTTTAGTATTATATATTTCGAACGAAAGATTCGAATCCCCTTCAGAGTTTTTTTCCCTTTTTTCTTATAAGGTGTATATCGCACTATGCAATTAAAATACCAGAATCCTTTGCTACAGATCATATGAATTGACTCCACTATGAAACATTTATTTCATCAGCGAGATATTCCATGGACTCTCGTAAATTTGCCTTTTACTCCTTAAATCCACTCACAAATTTTGCAACTTCATCTCTCACTCCTTAAAATCTACTCTCAAATCTTATCAGTCCCTTATCTCTTAAATCTACTCTAAGATCTCACGAACTTTAACTCTATGGAAAGTAATAAAGATTGATACGCACAGAAATCGGAACATATTTTTACAACAAAGAGTAGTACTTAAGCCGTTTTTCGAAAAGTACAAAAGAATTTCAGATAGTAAAGCAGCATAAAAGAAAGGCATTATCTTATTCTTTCGTAAAATTCAGTGCTGCACAAAAAGCAAAAACCTTTTTTTCTTGCATCACCTTCACTCTGACATAAAAAGATCAGGGATAGAGGAAAAAAATTATCTGCCAGTTCCATAATCCTATTTCGAGGATTATCTGAAGGCGATGCTTTCGTATTAATTCGAACGCATTTTTACGACCTATTGGAAGAGCATATGGCGAGGAGTTGGCATTCGTTCAACATCTAAAATCTTTTCATCTGATGCAATAGCTGTCTCATTTTCACATGAAAGCGGTTGCCTGTGGCTTTCGGATAAGAAAAAAAAATGTTCTGGGGAGTTTTCCTAAAAGGAAAAACCTGGTATATAATACATGAGATCCATAGAGTACAGAAACTGAACTCAACATATTGAACTTTGTCTAGCTCAACCTTTTATATTTTCAATGACCGTGGATATTAAGCAGCTATTGAAAAGCTTACACTGCAATAAAATGGAGTGTACTAATATTTTTCTACCTTTTATTTAATCCAAATAAATGAAAACGTCCATGGATACATTAAGTATTTTCTTTTAAGTAGCATTAACAACATCGGCATTTAAAATCAATCAATTTAATTTTGTAATCAAGCATCTATACATTCGAAATCTAATTACAATTCATCAGGTCAATTTTAATCAATCATATCAGTTATTTATAACTGAGTAGTTTAATGATGTGGGTTAAGACCAAGTCAAAAATTTATGATATATAGAGTGGGCTATAATAAAAGTTCCACTTTGAAATGGTCGTAAAAGGAAAACTACTGGAATAAATATTTTCAAACTTGGCAATAATTTAAAGGAAATCAAGGAAATTTCTTTTATGCCAAAAAAAATAATAAAAAGTTTCAAAAATTCACCACCAAGGGTGAAATGGTACTGTATCAATGTTGTTTAGCAAATTATGATAAGGAACACCGGTTTAAAATGTTTTTAATCGTTTCTGAAACTTATCACAAAGCATGTTCAATGTGTGTTATCTGAAAAACGTTGTTAATGGGGATGTTCTAAGCAATTTGGCGGAACTGAAAGATGTGATACACCAACATATGTGCGACATTCCTTCTGATATGCTAAAAGCTATTGTTGAGTGTGTAGGAATGAGATTTCATTTGTATTCAGAAAATGTAGATGCCATACTGAATATGCTTTGTAACACATTTCAGGAACGATTAAACACATTTTAAATCAATGTCTTCATGTCTTATTTTGTTTAAAATATTGAATACAAAAATTGCCATTTCCCTTCCTGGTGAGTTTTTGAACTTTTTTTTTGGCTGCAAAGAAATTTCCATGGCCTTTTTAAACTATCATCAAGTCTGATAGCATTTGGTCCAGTAGTTTTCTTTTCATTACCATTTCAAAGTGAAATTTTAATTATAACCAGTCTGGACCTGAAAATGCTGATATTTATTGCTGCAGTAACTGAAAGAATTTAAAACATACGAATTTTTAATTTCGAAGCCTCATAGCATAAGAATATTTTATGTTTGATTCATTTATCTATATTTATTTAGAATTTATAATTAATCATAGCACTTATACCGACCGTACAAGAGATACATTTAACGTTATCGCAACGTACATAATTCTTCATTAAATAACTAAAACAATAATAAATATTTCTAAAACAAATAATTTAAAATATTTTTTGAAGTTGAAGAAAAAGTTGAATGAATATTGAAAGCAGAAATGCTTTTTCTTTAGTTTTAAAGCGATGCAGAAATAATTCTTGTCAAATATTAGGCTGTGAAGTGTGTGAAAAAAATTAAATTTGTTTTTAGTCAAATATTTAATAAAAACTTTCAAAAGTCTTTCTTAGAGCACCCCGCTTCCTTTAAGTAACCTTATACTAAATTTCATCTCTCTTAGTACAAGTGTGCCAAGTAAAATAACTGAAATAATTTTTCATAATGTTTATCAACATTTATAAATAGAAATCATAGTCATTATTATCTTAAAATTCATAAATATAGTCATAATTTTTTATTTAAAAGCAAAAACTACATAAATTGTACAAAATTTTTAATTTGATCATGTGACAATATAAATAATGTATAATTTAGAGGTTATAAGTCAAAAGCAAAGACTCTGTGCTCTAATCTTTTAATGTAATTAATAACAGAGTTTAATTTTTGTAGATATCCTTCAAATCTTTTATTCAGTATGCATACCATAAACTTTTAATTATTAAAAGTATATTAAGTCAACATTGACAGTAAAATTATAATCCCAAAAGTTATCCATTCCAATAAAACATTTTATACATTACCCCCGTAATTTCTGAAGATATATTTTTCATACTATTTATTAATGATTTTAAAATTCTCGCTTTCAAAAGATTAATTAAAAATAATGTCAGATAATTTCATTTCCAATTTACTTGATTTCACATATTTCATCTCTTAATCTTTCACTAAATAGCCAAAACAGTTCATATTTCCAACATTGTTAGAAAAATTGGAATGATTCTTAGTTATTCTGTTATTTCGAACTAAGAAATGAGCACTTTTCTCAGAAAGAGAAGGGAAGCATGTACTTCAATCATCTAAAAAAGAATTTCCGAAATAGTCTTAAACTATAATAATTACATAACATTAACCCGCATAATACAATTTTAAAAATTAAAAGAAAAAAACAATATCAGACGAAGATATTTCTATCAAATTATATTTCAGGCACTTTCTTGGATTTTATATTCATCTAGTTCTATACTAAAAGTTTCGTTTGAATCGAATAAAATATTATTCACTTATATATAAGGTAAGCATTGGGAAAAACATATAAGAATACAAAATCATATGTTTTTTTAGTGGTAAAATAATTTTAAATATTTGAACAGTATATTAGAGTCAAATATGATTTCTTTATTGTTTACAAACCAAATTGTCTCTAATATACTGTTCTTCACCGTGGTATTACTTAACATGTGATTTCATAATTTTATGTCTTTATTTTTGTGAATTAAAGTAATTTTGAACAATATATGAGACAAATCTTGTTTCTTTATTGTTTACAAATCAAAATGACACCGCTGTCTGGTCACACCGTTGATACTAGAGGCCCAAAAATAGGTAGCGAGTAGTCAGGTAGCATCTCTAAAAAGGTATATCAAACTGCATTCCAGTCTTTATAATATTGTGAAAGTTTGTTTCGAAATAGTATGATGAAAGGCTAGAAACAAGTCTTAGAAGAAATTCCATTAAAAGAAAAAGATCCTTCTACTTCAATTGATTTGAAAGCTTCTTTGGTAATTATAAACGAATGTAAAAACTAATTTGATACGTACTATACTTGTTGGGTTTACAAATAAAGTGTAATTCATTTATATAAACTGTTAAAAACCGTACTATTTTTTGGTAATATTTAAAAACAGAATTACTAAATTTATCAAGCAATTAAATGAAAAAGAAAAATATTAATTAACATTAGTCATGTTAGAAAAATATTTTTAATAAATAAAAGCCTTTAATTATAAATGGATTAGATGAACGATTCAAATTAAGTTAATCCAAATAATTGACTTAGGACAACTTCGGTTTATCAATAATCTGTCGTATCCTAATTAACATATGACCAAACTAGTCACTCAATTTTTTTAGTAAATGAGGGATAGTTTAAAAACAGTTTATTATGAATAATCTGATTAACTATTAAGAAATATTGACAGCTCGGCGTTTTTCCTATATAATTAACTGTAATCAAACAGGGATATCCCCTTTTTATGAGTACCAAAATTTA
>JAPMOQ010041062.1:5065375-5094425 GCA_026543055.1 Argiope trifasciata | reverse complement strand
GTGTGTGTGTGTGTGTGTGTGTGTGTGTGTGTGTGTGTGAGCGCACGCCGGTACGTGAATAGTTGCATATAATTCAATAAAAAATATTAAATTTTCAGTTCTTTCTTTTCGTGAAATTAAAACAAAATGTGCCAAATTGTTACATTATAGATTAAACATTATCCCAGTAGTACAATTCATATCATAACAATTCTGCAATAAAAAATAGAAGTCCTTTTTTTACTAATATATATATATATATATATACGAAGTAAAAAGTCTTTTGATTGTATTGTTAATTGTGCAACTATTCATACAACAGCCTTCCTGGTATTACGCCAATTTCCAGTTTAAATCAAATTTTAGTATTGATATTATAATCTATTAGTCTTTTCTACAAAGTTTTATGAAAAATGATTTTCGTTCATTCATTATTACTTCTTGGAACAGTCATGTGAAATGGAAATAATAATGGAAAGTAGCCCAATTGCTAAACAAGCATTAAATGTTAAAGGATATAGCTATTAAAAAATTAAAAACTCAAAACTCTTGAGACTTTTTTAAAAAATATGATATATATAAAATAACTTTTCATGTTTTTATATCACCGTGAATATGAAATTATATCAAATACCCTGGTGAAAGATCGGATATTTTATTATATTATTATATATTCGGATTGCCACCGATATATGTCGACAATCACCGACATGCTCTAAGGTCGGTGGAGGTCGAAATAAGACACCGATATCCATGAAAGGTGACAACGCTGTGCCTGATGTCGACCATGGTTGTACAGATGTTCGAACAGTGTCACGTAGACTCTCATAGAAAGCCAAACATATCTTTCACTGATCATCTTTACTGATGCGCTCATACCGTTATGTGACAGTGAATGTAGTGCTTAAAAACCTGACGCCTAAAGTTATCTGATACGAATGGAACGATACGATCGAGGGCCACATCAGAACGCAAGGTTATTGGAGGCTCATTTACAGGGAGAGGTTGCAGCACCAATGAAATTGCATTTGAAGATAAAATCTCTTGCAACTCGGAGTCCATCTGTTATTCAACAGCCGTCTCTTGGAAATCAATCACAGTTAGTATTTCAATTGTAGATGTTTATCCATGAAACCTCATCTGCAACCATATTGTTAGCTGCTTTTAAAAGACGGACGTCAGTTGTGGATTGGCCAATGAAATCTAGTTGCCTCAGCTATTGAGGAGAGTATTTGTCTGCTTTTTGTAAAAAGACAAAACGTCAATGGTTTGTGGTCGGTAAATATAATAAAATTTCGACCTTCAATCATGTAACAAAAATATTTAATGGCTATATAAGCTGCTAGAAGCTCTCGGTCGTATGCACTGTATTTCTGTTTGGCAGGAGAGAATTGGAATAATATGCAAGGGGTTGGCAACCAGTATTAGCCTTCTGTTGGAGAGTAGCACCCTCGGAATTATCTGAGGCATCCACTACTACAGAAAGGGTGCCATTAGCTGAAGAGTGGAACAAAACTTTAGACTCCACCAAGTTCCGTTTACACCTTTCAAATGCACTTCTGCCTTCCCCCATTCAGAAGATGGGTGTTTTGCCATCCTTCTAGACCCCATTTAAGTAGGCATTCAAAACCACCGGCGATCAAGCTGCAGGTGGCATGAACCATCTACGGAAATTAATGATTGCCAGGAATCTGTGGAGCATTTTCACAGTACTTGGTTTAGGGAATTCCGTAATAGCTTATACCTTTTCTGGGAGTGGGATACCATCAGGTGTGACAATGTGACCCAGAAATTTAACGGATGATTTCCCCTGGACACACTTGGAAGCATTTAGCCGCAAGCCGTATTCCTCTAAGCTTTAGAATGCTTTCTTTAGGTGTTCCAAATGCTGGCAGTTGCTTTCTGATATGATCAAGACGTCGTCGAAATATAACAAAAAGTCCATACCACTCAAGATATGATGAATAAATCTTTGGAACGTGGAAGCCGCATTTGACAGACCAAATGGCATATAGAAGAACTCGAAAGGTCCAAACGGTGTAGCAACAGAAGTTTTAGAAATGTTCATCTCTTGTACTGGGATTTGATGATGGGCTTTTGTCAAATCTGGAGTTGAAAAAAAAATTCTTTCATTTCAGTACTTGCAAACTGTCTTGATTATTCGGGAAAGAATATCGATATGGGATTGTAAGTCTATTTAGCTTTCTATAATATCCACAAGGATGTCAACTTCCAGTCTTTTTAGGCATCATGCAAAATAGTGATACCCAACACCTTCTTGACTTCCAGGCGTAACAGACGAGACGAAGTATTCATAACCCTTGTTTTCAGCTCTATGTCTCCCGGTTCGACTGCTTTAGTCGATGGTGTACTACAAGCAGTTGCCATAATTATTACTTTTTCCGCACCATCATTAGAGATAGCAAGAATCCCCTGTACATTAGATGGAACACGCTACAGAAAAAAGGATTCAAGCAAATTAACGAAAAAACGGTTTCTAGCCTTGCTTCTCATCTCCAATAAAAGAAGTGAAGGCTTACGTTCCCCGAGCTGCTTTCCATAGATGAGTTTCGGAGGCTTTGTTCTTCACTATCAGCGTATTACGAACATAGAAGGATTCTGAGCATGGTGTACAGATTTTCTGTCTGTGGTTTAAAACAAGACCATCTAGAATAGGCTATAAAGCGGAGACAGCATGGTGAAATTTCCTAATTTCCATGGTGATTCCAGCTAGTATAAATTGATTTTCCCTGTGTCGGAACCAAATCTCTGGATTTGCTCACCAAAGTGGCGGAGCTTTTACTGCTCCCCGTGTTATGATAACGGAAGTTTCGCTCTCTTCTTGTGACGCAATAAATTTCAAAAATAAGCAAAATGTTTGTTACACAAGGTGTAGCAAACATTACAAGTATGTCCTACAGATACAGAAAATTATTTCCGTGAAATAATTGCAGAATGTAAACAGATTGAAGCTCACATTTTCAAAGTCAATAGGTCACAAGTTTAGCGATGGTGAATAAATACACAGCTTCATTCATTAAAGAAATTTAAATTTAATAATTAATTCTTAAAACATTTTAAATTCTTGGTGAGGCCGTAAGGGCATCAAAATTTAAATTCTGTCAGGGAAGGCGATTAAAATCAATAAAGCATGCCAATTAAGTTAAAATACATTAAATGACATGAAACGGCATGATTTACAAGTAGTGAAAACTTTTTAGGACAATCACATTTAACATATTTGAATTAAAATGATGCTCGGGGACTACATGTTTTACGCTTCCTTTCAAGACTTGGACTGATTGTTCATGGCAGCGGCCGCTAGATGACCAAGGAAACAGTTAGGGTTATATTGGTGAAATAATATATCATATACGTCAATTATCAACTGAATTCAAAATTTGGATAGCAGCAAAATTAAACAGAAAAATGACAACATTTACAAAGTTCCATCAGCCAGTTATTCTAAATAACTGGTTGATTCTTCCTGCTGTTTGCAATACCACAAATAGAATACATTTGAGCTACACGAAATCTTGTTGTTGACGCCCCAAGTTTAATTATTATAGTTTTATTCACTTTAATAGCTTAATTACTATAGTTTTCTATAATAGTTTAATTATTATCGCTTTCTGTAATAGTTTAATTGTTATAGCCTTCTATTTTTACATGTATCATTCATAATATGTCGTAATAATAATGTGTGATTTTATAGTTTAAATATTACAAAAATATTTTTTTAACATTCACCATCAGTGCATGATGATTGTCGACGTATACTGGTGATATTCTTAATATATAAGAATATAGTAAAATATTGGGTCTTTCGCCGAGGTATTTGGTATATGTTGAAATTTATCGGTGAATGTCAACTTGATGTGGCCGTACGGGCGTCAAAATTTAAATTCTGGCAGGGAAGGCGATTAAAATCAATAAAGCATGCCAATTAAATTAAAATACATTTAATTACGTAAAACATGATTTACAAGGAGTTAAAATTATTTAGGACAATAAAATTTAACATATTTGAATTAAAATGATGTTCGGGGACTACATCATGTTTTACGCTGGCTTCTCCAGTTTTCGGTCTTCAAGGTAACAATGTACAATCGAATTAAAGAAAAAAGTATTAATTATATAAAGACAGCATTTCAAATTAAACTCGAAATTTTTATTCAAATAAGCGGCTTTTAATTCTAATTTCACATAATTATTGCATCATTAATATTCATCTTCGTCGATAAGTAGCAAACTACGCTCTTTTTCAAGCCAAATAAGAAATTTTCATTTCATTTTAATGACATCACCATCGATTTTACTGTAAATAAACTGCAAAATAACAAGAAGGAATGTTATGTAAACACAAACTACATCTCAAGAGAAATTACTTTCACATGTCTGACAAAGACTGTAAGCATTTCTTTTATGATGAATGCGATGAATTCTTGCAGTAGTTTCGAATGAAGAAAACAGACAACAGAGGAAAAACGATCAAGAAATAAAACGAAATAAAAATCATCCTCGATCCCAAAGACAAATGAAAATGTCATTTTTCTAGTTTCACATTTAAAAGGCAGAAAACCATTTTGTCTGACAGTGGTATTGTTTTTTTATTGGTGTTTCCTGGCAGATGATTTGTAGCAGAAACCCATCGAAAGTAAGAGAACTGGGAATTCAAGAGGATGGATTTTATTTCCTATGGGAATGCAGGAAAATATTAAACAAGTCTAGGAGTTGCAATTTTCACACACTTTGTCTTCAGGATTCATTATTTTTTCAGAAAAAAAAACACCATCTTGATTAAAATTTAGTTTTCTTAATGCCATAGTATGTAATTAAAAGAGCGGCTGACATGGATTATGATAAATTATTTACAAAACTAATCGTTTTGTTTAATGAAATTTGGAATAAAGTACGGCAAGAGAAGGAAAACTTACAAATGACTTTTCGTGACAACAAGATGAATGTTAACATAAAGGAAGAACTGAATCCAACTGTTTCATGCTTCCTTTTTACCTTTCAAAAGACGAATAGTTATCTTTAAGTGTTATTACAAAATAGTTTCAGCGACAAGTACAAAATGGTATTTTAAACGATTTCTCAAACAAGAACAGAATGATAATATATTCAATAAAATTGCAGAAAAGTCTACCATAAACAATCATCAGTGAGATTCATCGAAATGTACATTTTCATTTTTAACAATATCAATTTTATTTTAAATTAATTTCTGTTTATATGCAGGTAATGATATTTTAAAATCTAATTTTTATTTAATTAATTTGCTAATTTGTAGCTAAATTTAACCCATATTAACTTCATTCAAAATTTCTCTCATTTCTTGATCCAATTCCAGCTTTATTTAATAAATTTAATTCATTCATTCATTAAACAGAAGCTCTGTAAAAATGTTGAAATCAGTGGTTCATATGATTGAAGGTATAAAAATCTCATGCAAAGCGAATTCTTTTTAAAAAGTACCTATATTTCCCTATAATAAATCGACACTATCCTATCAGAATCTGATGGTATATAAGAACCGGAAATAAATATTTCTCACTTTTTTCGCTTTTTCTGCACATTGTATCGCTTTTGAAATGGCATCAGTTCTGTCCGTGTTTCTTGTACATAAATTATGCCTGCCGAAATGGAATAAAAGCAAAGTTTTAAAATTATAAAAGTGCCTTCTCTCTTCAGCCACGAAACTGCTAAAAAATATATATGTTTAAATTCATAAACAAACTTATAGTCTTCAGTAATTTTATGATAGGCGGTAACTATTTATAATATCAAAATGCATGCTATAAAATCTCCTTTGTCTCATGTTATTGAATTCTGAAAATTGAAATATTTTAATTAGTCAGACTTGCCATTTAATAATAAATTTGCGGTATTGGTAAAGAAATTTAACCTTCAATCTAAAATTATTTATAGGCTTCGTATTTTATAGCACATTAGTATAGCGCTAAACTAAGCTAGATGTTATTTTTTAAACCCGATTCTTAAAAAATGATCAGATTTCTTTTAAATGCAAATTACGCACTTCAATAGAACTAGGCTCATAAATGTAGATAAAAGCAATAAAATTGTGCAATAAAATTTTATATTTCAAATGGTATTTCTTTCATTTCATAGAACCTAATTCCCCAATGGGAATACGGTTACAATTATTTGCATATACGTAATTAATCATTATCTAAAAGTTGTATAAAAGTATATTCATAGTCAATGCTTATAAGTTTCTCCTTTATTAGTAAATGTTTTTCTACACTAATAAACATTTTTTTTTTCTTTTTTTTAACAAATGCTTAAAAGAAAAAAAGAAATTATCGAGTGAGGATGTCTGTTTAATTTAGTTACATTAACGTCGCGTTTTAAGCAACTTTAGAGCTATTTTGCGAAGGATTTCATAATTTTGAACGGCGTTGAGATGGAGAACGACACCTGAGCTGGAACCCATCACTTCAAACTTCCACACCACAACAGAGAGAGGATTGCCCCCAACGGAATTAACATGTACCAGACAAGCGTACACGATGGTTCTACGGTGGAATCGGGGCTCAAACTTGAAACCCTCCGGTTCCGATGTCGATACCTGGCCACTGCGGCTTCTTGAATGAAGATGAAAGAATTTTCTCAAAGGTATGCTAAAATATAGTTATTATGAAATACAAAAAGGCAAAACATTCCGCTTGTAAACACGATTTCAGTAACATTTTGCTGCAAGTAATAATAACTAAAACATTCTAATTTCTTCAACAACGATAGTAGCATTTTTTTTTTTTTTTTTGTCCTTTAAAGGCAATATGTTAGCTTTTGGTTAAAAAATATATAAAATTGTGTTATTTCGTAACATAACATAGGCATATACTTTGAGAATTCGTGCAACATTTGAAATGTGATAAAACAGTCCCATTTGCGACATTACTTAAGAAATTGTTCCTGGTTTTTCACATTTTATGTATAATTTTTCATTGGAGAACGTCATACACTCAACATCAAAACAAAAAGTAAAACTCAGAAAAAATTGTCAAAAAAATTCATAAAACAAAGCAATTAGCATTTGAAAGTTACGGTTGAAAATAAGGACTCTTTAATTTTCAACAAAAAAGACAGAAATTTCTAGAAATTAAAAGAGTTTAAATCGACTGAAATTTTTTTGTATTAAACCGCTTGAATAACATAAAATTTTTAGTAAATTTATGACAAATCTTCGACCGGTTGCAAAATTTTTATTTATTATTAGAAATATATAATTATTAGAACCATACGATTGTAGTTCATTCTCTAGGCAAAACTATGTAGTTTCTTTTGGTATAAGTTTTTTGTTAGGCTGAGAATTATAGTTTTTGGTGCAGCTAATTTGAAGTTTTATAAGAAGTTTTATAAAATTTATGCCATTAAATGCCAATTTTCGATAAGTGTTCATGTTCATTTGAAATATTGACATCAAATTACTAACTTCGAATAGTCTTAAACCTATAAATATGGTTTAAGTATATCTATACGATGTTTTTTTCAAAAAGACTTCTAAACGTATTCGGGTACCTTGAAGCTAAATTAAAGAAAATATTGAAATCGTATTTTATAAAGAAATAAAACAAATTTCTTCTTGACGTTTCGACAAAAATTGCATTGCATTGTATATCTACCCAATATTAGGTAATTAATGTGTCATTTTGTTATTATTACAAGGTTTTGTAACCTGTGACTGTGATAATATAAAGAATATCGGGTCAGGATCTTCTTTCGAATCTATCCTAAAAGTTTTGTTTGAGAGGACGATTTTTCCAAAAGAACTTCTGAAAAGACAGTCCTAAACAACTAACTCTATCCATACACCTTCTCTCTCGATGAAAGGACTGCCAGTGGCACCAGATCTCGCATCTCCCCACAACAAAAGGAAGCCGGAGCTAATCACAGAAAAAAAAACCCATCATAAAAGCGACACAGATCAAACAAGAATCGGTCTTAATTATGTTCTCCAGAGCGGGGAACTAACAGTAAAGAGGAAGTCGTTAGTCATGCCCTTTAATCACTTGGCAACGCTACACTAAAATCAGAATGACATCTTTTAGGGCACGTCACTGTACTCGGCTGCTGCTTGCGGAACATCATGTTTTTGGTTTTATGTGCCAGTGTCCCTGTCACATAAAACGAGACGTAATGATTTTGTTTTCACTGTGCCGCAACACTGCTCCCAGAAAGGTATTAACTCTTTTTATTGGCGAGATCATCGCTGGTGAAGGTGTCACAAATCATTTGGGAATAAAAAACGGAAAACGGGGAAAGAGATATTTCAAATTCTCAGGTATAAATCTTTTTTTTTTCTAAATACTATTCGAGTTGTTTGTCCTAGAGTGCAAAAGCGTGAAGAGAAACAGCATTTCAAAATGAATAATATTTCATTTTTTTTTCTGACCTTTTGCAGACAAAGACTCAAGATAGGTAAAGATTCCCTCTATTGAAGTGGCATTTAGAATAGGAAAAACGTCTAAATATTTTCATGGCAATAAACGATAATGTTGGCATTCCTCTTCAGTTAATTCTTCCGAAATAAATATCAGATATGTATTTGTAAATATAATAATTCAAAAATTATTCTAAACGGTAATAATAAGCGTAATATTCTTAAATCGAACTCATATTCAACATTTTAACTATTAAATAAATTTCTTATTTTTAAGCTACAAGATGGACATCTAATCTAATTTTGAATCTCATCAGGGATATACTTAAAATGTACAAATATGAAGAATCTTGGTTGCCCTACAGTTATAACAGGTGGCAATATTAAAATAAAGACTGACAGCCAATAATGGACCTTATCTTCTTTGGAGGGTCCGGAGTGGGTTTTCACATACTGTTTAATTAAGGCATTTTGCTCATTTCATTCATTCTTAGCCCATCCATGCTTAGGATGTCAGGGGTTTCTTCATTGTGAGTATTTGGTCTCTAGAAACTAAAAATTTCGGTTAGAAGTAAAAATGATGGCTTATTTAATCAAACATTGATGAGCAGAATTCAGTTCATAATTATTTAACTTCATAATTCAGTTCATCATTAAAGGAGGTAGCAAGCCTGAATTGAACGGAAGAAAAGCTAGGGAAGTAGACAGAGTCGAAATCAAACCCACCAGGAAGGCGCGAAAGGACCCAGGATATGCCACCACGCCACTCCGTGTGGGTTTATCAAATTGAATAAAATTATACAAACTTTCCCTGGAAAACCGTGGCAATTTTTAATTATAAGGGTTATTATTAGAACAATTCTTCGACTCCAACAGTGGCAAATGATCTCATTGATGAATGAGAATCCACTAAGTGAGACGGACAGCAATTATATGCAGACGTCACTTGGAATAAACCAAACCCTAAGACCAGCAACTACCAAAAACCAAGAAAAGACTAAAAATGCATTTAAAATATATACCCGGACTTGCTATATAAATATAAAGTGGCATTAAAGGCAAGCTGGATGGTGAATGTATGTTTATCAGTACTAACAGTTTATGGTATATTTTGCATGTTTAATTCATTTAAACCCCTAGAAGCTGGCGTTAGCAAAGAATGACAGTGGATGAAACTTAATAAATAGCTTATTACTTGATTAAATCTTTATTTTTATTATTACTGATATTTTATTTTTCAGGTTGTAAATCAACATAATCTGAGAACCAAATGTCAACGATGGGTTAATTAGTTATAAATATATTCTTATAAATATATTAGTTAACGAAGGTTTAATTAATATATTTATAAAAAAGTATATCATCCTTAATACCATTTATTCTTATGATATATTTTTTCGATTTCATGGGCATTTTATAATATAAATAGCAATTCGAAAAAGAACAGTAATTGTATAGAATATATATTTATATAATATATATATTTCCCACTTTTTATTAAGTAAAATACAAAGAAGTTGCCTAAGAATTATTAATAAATTTGATTTATTAATTAAAATACAAAGATGTTACAAAACAAAAAGTTCAAAAATTACATAGCATAACTACATAAAATAAAATGTATTTTAGAGTATATTATGCAGTTTTTCAACACTTCTAGTTCTTTGCAATATTAAACATGTTAAATACTAATGCATTGGATAAATTATACATCTAGTTTTAAATATAATTTTACAAAATCATTCAACTATATGAGCTTTAAAAAGTGTTTACAATCAAAGTGATGCGCTAAAAATATGCCATTTTCATAGAATTTTTTTTTTTTTCTTTCGAGAGTCAAAAAGTTCTTTAAAAATATGTCACAGCATTAATTTTTAACGAACTTATTATCCAACTATTTTAAAAATGCGGAGATCTAGAGCTTCATTTTTTAACACAAGCCATTTGTAAATATTTTAAATATCGTTTTGAGCATTTCTGAAAAATATGAGGAGTGCTTTTAGCTTAACTTCCTTGCTCTTGCAGCTTTTCATCTCTTGAAAAACAATACTTGCGTAAACATGCTCAAAAAATATCGCTGTAAATTTTCCCGAAAGCCAACTTTTGCTGACTTTGTTATTCTTCTGTTTTTACAAGCTTATTCAAAAAAAGTTATATTGGGTCGAAAAATAACTTATTCATATTTCAAAACATTTCCCATTTTCTTTGCATTTATTTTATGTTTCCATATGTCCTTTTATCTTTGTTTTTTTTTCACTTTCTAAAATACAAAATGATGCCAGTCTGTAAACATAGTCAGCTGTTTTATAATAAAAATTGTCCACTTATTTATTATATAAATAAGTAATTTATTTCATATCTTGAAATATCATGTATCTAGATATTATAAGAAGTTTAAAGAAAATTATCTTTTTACAAATTCAAAAACTCTTTTAATACAAATAAATTTATAAAATATTGCATTCATTTGTTATAACGCATTTATATTTATTTCCTTTACTTTTGAAATTCATATTAAAACTTACGTGTTAAATAGGATTTATGTATTATTATATACTCTCCACAGAATTATATACTCTTTTTTTAAAAAAATGACACGACTAAGCGAATTTTTTTAAAAAAATTCAAAACATCACTTTTAAAATATAGGATTTATTTAAAATAAAAACTATCATCACAAAGGTACGACTCAATTTTTAGTTAAGAAAGAAATGAGCAACCAAAAGCTATATATCTGAAAAAAAGTCAGCATTCCCAAAAAGAACTTTTATTACCTCAACTTTGATGTGCATTTCTATTATACGCTAAAAGATTCAAGATCTAATCTCTCTAAAGATCGCGAACTAGATAACTGAGCATTAGGATGATTCGTGGAATAATTATATAATTGTGTAGAGGCATTTTGGGAAAACATTCCACTGCTTTTCGTTCTTTTTTTGGCGAAAAAAAGCATGAAATAAACATATCTTTATGAATATTTATTGTAAAATTTATTCGTTTTACTTTTATAACTGTCTTCTACATTTACCGATCCTTCCGGGTTTTTTTAAAATAAATTAAATCAATTAGAAAAATGAATGTTTCATCTTAGATTTTACACACAAGCTATGCAAATGAAATTTTCTTCATTTATTTCAATAAACCGCAACTATCTGAAAATGCGCAAAATCATATTGAAAATAAATCACCAAGCTCACCATATCTCATTAGTTTCATTACTTGATAAATAAAAAAGAGATAATAAAATATATGCAGACATCAACAATGCCTGGCCTAGAATATATTTTTTAAAATTAATAATATTTTATATGATTTAGATATATATTCAAATAATATTAATATTTATTTAAATAATATTTAATCTGAATAAAATATATAAAAATTTTATACAGTTTATTTTATATGATATTAAATTTAATTTTTTGAAGGAATCTAATGTCTCTTTTCATAAGAGAAAAAGGCTAAAAAATTACTGTTCCTTTCAATTATTTCTAGAACTTCAAATATTTAATTTATCAAGAAAATTATCAATTAAGAGATGCTGTAATGGTTAATCATAATCATAATATCTACGATAAGTTAACAAAAAATTGTATAATTTCACTTTTTTCCGACCACGACGATATATCTCAGTAAGGAAATACATTCTATTAGGAAGGATAATAAAGCATTACAATTTTTTTAAAGTGAAGATTCAACTAATAAAGCAGAGCTTTAATATATCGTCCTACATTTCCCAATGAGTAGATTTAAGCTTGAACTCATTTCTTCTTTTTCCGAGAATACCAAGTCATCATTTAATGCGTTTCAAAGCGAATTACCACATTTCTTGTTTGAAAAACCTTTAGATTTCTAAAATAGAATAGCACCAAGTTAGGGGTTAATATTGTTTGAAACTAGTAAATAGCATTTTTAAAGTATCGGAACAAACTTAATGATAGAATTTTGTTAGCCAGTTTCAATGTTTTGAATGTTACCGAACACTTTCAACCTGACAGAATATTCACCAATCATTGTATAAAAATGGAATATAATAAAATAATGCGCTAGTTTATATCATATAATTCTCCACCTCAAGTGTTTACATGTTCTTTCAGATCATTATTTAATATTTTATCAGAAATTTGTATTAATATTCAAGCTCAGTTTTTGCACAAAGCTTAAATCGAAAATCGTGTGACTCGAAACGCTGCTAACAGCAACAAATGAAATGTCCGTAAGATAACTAAAGATCTATGTTTTTTAAATAAAAATTAACAAATGTCTGACTGAAGAATACCTTAAAATGACATCGCATTTCAATAAAATTTGTGCTGTATCACCTGAGGGGTCAAGTTTAAATTCCATCACAGCAGGTCAGGAATTACTGGACCATTCAAATGAAAATCAAACATAACACTCAAGATTTAAATAATGAACTTTCTTTTGTTTCCATTGTTAAATTCAGCCAAAGAAATCTAGAGTTGAAATAACAGAAGATTAGATAAAAATTAGCAGGAAGTTATAGAGCAGTTCCCGAAAACAAAATTAATAAATTAATAAAAAACGAAAAAAAAATTGGATCCGAATCCATTAATGACTATGATGAAATCCAGATGTAATTTAGAAGGTGATTCAAAATGAACACGCCGACTAAAAACGGCTATAACTATTTAATGAAAAAGAATTTATCGATAAGATTTGCACAGAATGTAGACGGAACTTCAAAATTCTGTATATATACGTTTAATATGTTCTATGTTACTTGCTTTGGTCGCACGGACAATATCTTGGAAGAAGTCTGAAGCATGTCTGCAGTCATCAACGCAAGCTCATTACTTTGAGTTGAATTGTTTTGAACATGGTAAGCATTTGTGGAGCACATACATGTGCTCTCATGAGAAGCATGGGAAGGAAAGTACGCATTTATAATGCGCTTGCGTCTGTGATTGCAGACATGCTTCAGAATGCATGGTTTGGAATTAACATCTGCCAACATATTGTCCGTGTTACTGAGGGAAGTCACATGAAATATATGTAACGTATGTATACAAAAGTTCCGTCAACATTCTGAGTAAATCTCATCGATAAATTATTTTTTATTAATTATTTATAGCCGTTTGTAATCGCTTTATTCGTTTTGAATTACTCTATATACACAGAAAAAGGAAGTATTTTCAATTATTATTCTTCAATTTAATATCATATTTTGTAATTTTAAATTATAAATCGTAATTAAAATGTATTTAAGCACAGAAATAATTTAATTAAAAATTTGTTTTCTTTCCTAGACAAGACTTTTATATTAATTAGTCATTCAGAGAGCATAACATTCAATAAGAAAATTAATTGATAAAGATTTATAATATAATCATTTAATAATGACCCCGCTTTTTCCCCTCCTTTTTACAAAGAAAAATCAACATATCGAAAAGATATATGGTTTAACTAATTAACACGAATAAGATTTGAATTTTAAATATTTTTAAAATATCTAAAATTGAAATTATGCAACAATTCTTCAATTAACAACAGAAAATAGTTATTACTTTATATTACGAAACACTTCGTAGCTTTGTTTGATTACTCTTCGATAGTATGAACTTTAAAAGCACTTTTACCAGTTAAATCTATAAAATATAAAAAGTAAAAAAAAAATCCAATCCTATGTATTTCGATGATAATTAAATTTTAGAAATCATTTTTTGTCAGCATCTCATTATTTAAATTATTAATAATTCTAAGTCAGACTTCATTTTAATGATCTTTTCCGAAAGTCTAATTTAAAATTATTTTTCAGAATTCAATTACTGAGTGACAATATTTTTCGTTATTTATCAACCAATTTTTTTTTATTTTAATTTGTTGAGATTAGATTCAGGCCTTTTCAAAATGAAGAAATACTTAGTTGAAGTAAATTTATCTCCTCATCTAGTTTTTTCAGGATTACGATAGTTTTTAAGCAAATACATATTGATAAAATTTATTCATTTTATGTTTATCTCAAATCAAAAGATGCCTTTGAACTTCTAAGAACTTATTCAATTAAATGTATTTATAATTAACTTTTGAATGAGAGTCGATTTTTTTTTCATGAAGTCTCGTTTTTTGGAATGTATTTTGGAAGAAAAATATGGCGTGTTTTTAACATAATAAAATAAAAAGTAGAAAAAATAAAAAAATACAGGAAAAATTTAATGAACATATAAGATGAAAACATAAAAGGAAAATATATCCGACCTGAAAAGTAAATCAATTTTATTGTGCCACACTTAGCAATGAATTGAAAATTGATTTGTTTTTTGCCAAATATACAAAAAAAATTGAGAGAAAATAAGCGAAGTATTAATCAAAATTGTTAATAAGACTTTATATAGCAAGTAGTGTAAAGGCAATAAAAAATTTACGACTTTTACTTTCCAGCAAAAAACACATTTCAAAGATGACATTTTTGTGAAAATTTGAAAAATTCCTTCAATTAGAGCACGCGTTTAACTTTCGGAATCGTTAACAAAGTTTTTTCGAAAAAAAAATCGAATAATCTTAAAAACCGTAAATGTTAATTGATGGGAAATCTGTAAAATAGTGAAAATGTAATCACAGTATATGGTGTAAATGCAAAATAAAATATATTAATTCAGATTTGTGTGTTTCGTATTTTAGGGAAATGAAACGTATTTCGAGGTTGATATATTTTTGAAAGTTTGCTGAAAATTCCTTCAAATAGAGTATGAGTACAGCTTTCAGAATCACTAACAAATTTTTCAGCAATTGCAATCATGCAATAAAAATAAATGAAAAATAATTTAATAGTAAATTCAAAGTAATAAAACAAGATTGTTATTGTAAAGCTCCTTAAAATTATAAATCGGCATTTTCAGATATTTCAAAAGTCTAATCTACACTGAGTACAATATAGAACGCATTCATAATCATTCTAGTCACTGAACGATTTAATGGATCTATTACGGGATTTTTATTAATTTTCAAAATATTTACAGAAGGAAAAAATAGCTATCAGCAGAATTTACAAAAATACAAGAAATGATAGAAAGTATGGAACCATTTACAGCGATTTTCTACTTTAAAATATTAAGAATTGTCTGGAGTACTATATTATGCATGAAAAAACGCGTCTGTTACCCTAACATAGTAGATGAGTATGCAATTAAAAATATCTAATAAAAAATAAGTTGGTTTAATACAAAAATCCCTCAAAAGCATTTATAAATACATATCCATGTGAAGAAACTGTGGTGATGTTTCCCCCATTAGTCTTTGTTTATATGACACTAGTAGCTTTAATTTTTGAGTTATAAAACAAATCTGGCTTTTATCTGCCTGATTTCCATATTCGTAATTTTTTCCGATCCATGCGATATTACGAACTGACCGCATAATTTTAGCTGTCTGCATTAATAAGAAAATGGTCACATTTTCAATTCCCAGAATACAATAGTTTTGCAAAATTTTAAAAATATTAATGGTAGATGATTTATGAAAGATAGATAACTTTCTTTTAGATGATTTACGAAACTAGAAGTGTTCAAAAACTCATTTTAACAATGATTCTGAAAAAACAGCAATAAAAATATAAATGAAGAATGTTTTATTTTTATACATATAATGACAAGCACATATGGATCTTAAAATGTACCCATTTCTTTAAATTTTCTAAACTTAAATCGAAATAAAACTTCGATATGTTATTGGAAAAAATGCCTCACGTTAACCAAAAGAGAGCTGAAATAAAATAAACGACAAATATTTATACTTTAGTTGAATGTGTACGAAGAAAATCAACCAAAACTATGAGAGCGGAGAAAAATGTTTCATTGCATTCACCGAATTTTTCAGAAAACACTTTTTTTTCTTTTTCAACTCACAATATTTTATTTCAACTAAATATTTAGAAGTAAAGTATGCAATGTCAAAAACAGATACCAATTTTGGATGTACGTTTTGATATGTTATTTTTATATCTTTTCCATATAATTGTACATTTTATTACAGGTATATACTTTTTATTGATTGCATTTTATTTATTCATCCAAATAGAATGTTTTACTTTCATGGAACAAAAAATATTTTAGAGAATCGAATACTATGGTAATTTCGTTATAATAACATTTTAAAAACTTAATAGATAGTAAAAATAGGATATCAATTTTAAAAATTCTTTTACAAATATAATAAAAGTAAGTTCTTTTGTACAATCCGGCTAAAAAAACTATTGGAACATTTCTCATCGTTAATAATTTAAAAAAAAAATTTAAACCAGTATGGTTTTTTAATGTATCCTGTTTAAATGTACTAACTCGATCTGGTACATAGGAGTTATTTTCATATTTATCTTGAAATTTTCTAACAATATCTCCAAGCTTTTCGTATATAACGACTACAAATTTAATATTTTTGATTGAAAAAAATAGATCCCTCAATACACACAAATACAGAAAATAAAAGGTTATTTTTATAGCTCTTTCCTTCATTTTTTACATTCCATTAATTGACTGGATAATTAGATAGCTTTTAAACAATTTTTAAAATGATGTGCATTGAAAGATATAATCGGAAACATCTGTCAAAAATATATAAGAAATTTCTAATTTTTGTTTTCGTGTTCATTTGCGGAGAAAATAATGAAAATGTGAACAAAATTCTTTATTTCATTTTTCTCTAAATAAATCTCGTATAAACAATTTTTAACTCAGCTTTTTGATGTATAAAACTTAAAATAACTTTTAATTGATGTATAAAATCAGATTTTCAAAATGCGGAGGTTTGGCACTTTATTACATCGTTTTTCACATTACGTTTATATTTTTAAAATATCAATTGATAAACTTGAAAACATTATTTAACAAAGATTTTTATCCTTGAATCGGTCATTTTTAGAAAGCGTGGAAGTCTTATTTAACGACCTTGACCATTTAGTAATTAGGTTTGGGCGAAATAGGCATTCTCACTTAAGGGTTATTTTTGACAAATAGGCGTTATACTAAAATAATGATGTAATTAGGACGCTGAAAGGAATAGTTATAAATATTCATTAGGCTAAAACTTTTACTTTGAAGAAAAAAAGCTTTGGTATTTTAAAAAAAACAAAGAAAAAAAATAAGTAGATATACACATTAACTTTTCAAGCTCTCAAAAACCATTTATTATAAATTAATGTCTTTTGTTATTTCATAAACAATTTATTTTATTAGTAACCACTGTAAGAACTTCTTATGAAAATAAAGTGAATATCTAAGTAAGTAAGATGATATATTTTTTTTCTTTAAATCGTATACAATTCTATTCAAAATTCAAGTTTCTTTTTAACATACGGATACTGAATCAAAGATATTAGTTTTTTCTACAACAAAATTGTTATTTTGAACCAAATGATAAATATACAAACGTAATACAAGGGCATTAATAACATTATTTGAGAATTTAAATCATAAGTGAATAAAATTCACTCCAATTTTTTAGCTAAAAAATAATTGCAATTCAAAGATACGACAATGTAAATACGTCAAAAAATAAAATATACAGTAAAATTCTTATCACAGGCTTTGAAACGCAGCAAAATAATGACAAACTAGCTCAATTCATTGAAATATTTCAAGACCTTTGCAAAAACGTTTTTAATAATAACTAAAATTCAATTTCAGGTCTTTTGTAAGGAATTTTATAACATTCATCTTAATAGATGGACATATTCTACCTTTTTAAAGTACCTTAATCGCTAGTTAGTGCTAAGAAAAAAATTATTATTAGTTTTATAAATGTATTTTAAATGAAAAGATAAGAAAATATCTTGATTTATATCTGAAGAAATTTATCTTCATATCTTATATTTTCTGGAAGAATTCTTTTAAAGGTTTTTATATAATGCAAATTTATTTGCATGTAAAAAGAAATTTTAGTTTATCATTTCAAGAAGATTGACAATTTAGAGAATTAATCAAATTTTTCAGTTCATAAAGCCCATTTTACTCATTTTTTTGCTTTCGTTGCTTAAGAACTTGAAAAAAAATGCATAATTTCATCGACGGAAATGACATTGTCAATTTATATTCTCCCTAGTTTAATAGGAGGCAAGACAAAAAAATTTCGTAATTCACAAAGTAGAAATTTATCTCAAACAATTTTCATTCCAGACTTTTTCAAGTAAAGATCCAATAAATTCAACAGTCTTTTAAACTGGCATAGAGTTCCTGAAATTACTTTAGTGAGAAAAAACTTTAGCAGACAGAAACTAGCAAAGTGGTATTTCAAGTACTTCGCATGATGACATGCTTTAGGATTTTAAGAAGGCACAAAATTACCTTATTTAACGAAATAAGATTTTTCTGCAAAGGGAAAACGGTATTTTAAAAGAAGAAACATTCTATATCTGGTTTCAAATAAAACTTTTGCATTCTATTAGTATAAAAGATATTTCAAATTATTATCACAAATTCTAAGAAAATAAGTTATTTAATTTCAAGAATAAGTCACGGGAGAATATTTAATACCTAATTCTTAAACTATAACAAAAAGTTTGATTTCTGTATCGCAGTGTTCAATTTTTATAGTGTTCAGTGTCTTTCTCCAAATGGTCTAGACAGAAGTCGGCAACTTGCGGCTTGCGAGCCACATGCGGCTCTTTTCATTTATATACAAAAAATTAATAATTATCAAAACCCTTAAAAATAAAATGCATTTTTAAATACCTAATATCTCAACAGCTTCTATTAACATAATCATTAATTACATATCGCTACACACTTAACATGACCGTAATGAGATACATTTTAACTATTGTTTGCTTTTTGAGCAATTGTTAGATTTGAAAACTAAAGATTTGTATAGCAGCAATTTCCCAGCGCTTAAGAGGAAGAGTTGGAGGTCCAGAAATGCAGGCACATCGCACAAGTGGACAGCTCTAAATAACATTATGCCAGTTGAGGTCCTCATATTCGAAGCATGGAATGGTTTTCCAGAGTGCTACAAGGGAGGTGAAGAAATTGGTATATGGAATGCTAACGATCTTCGGGTCGACATATTCGTGTGAGCAAGCATTCTCATGCATAAACATAACAAAAAATAAAATTGGAAATCAACTAACAAATAAAAATCTAGAGGCGTGCTCGAAACTTAAAACAACCAGCTATATGCCAGATTTAATAAAACTTTTAAAAGACATGCAAAGTCACTGCTTCCATTGATGTAGCTATGAATATTTGTTTTTTACATGAATAAAGATTATTCCTTATTTCAAGCGTTTATATTAAATCAGATATATAAAAGCAAATACTATAATATTAAATTTAAAATTTTTGGTGGCTCTTTAAAAACTGGAAAATTTTGTAAATTGTTGCGTTTGGCTCTCCCGTTTCAATAGGTTGCCTACCTCTGATCTAGATTAAAACTTTTGAAATGAGTTTTCTTATAATTTTAACCAATGATGAATATTGATTAATATAGTTTCACAAATTATATCCGAATTATTTAAAAAATCATTAGTTAAATAAATAAAATTATATAAACTCAAAATCTATAATATTTAAATCAAATAAGATTAGTAGAACTTCATTTACTTCAAATGCAAATACTTTAAAACTGTAATCGGTATAAAACCATATTATGTATATGCAGAAAATGTCCCAAATATTATATAAAATTAAGTGTCTCAACTAACTAATAAATTAATAATATAACCAAAGTTTCATATTAATTTATGGGAATATGGAATTATATCAGGTAGAATAAATGATTGAATTATTATCCCTGACTGTCTATAAAATCTTGCTCATGCTGATCTAGAGAGTTAGCTTAAAGATGTCTACTCATGCACCGAAGCATCTTTTTATGTCATTTTCCTGAAATTATGAAATTTATTCGTATTTGAATTGTGTATGTACGCTTTTCTCCCTCCTAAAGAAAAATCAATCCAAACAATATCTAGAGGATTGAAATAGAATTCAACTTCGGATGCATTCTCTTTCAATACAAACTCATTCTCTATTGCCTCGTTGACTGTTTCTGTCCAAAGTCACTGGTGTTTTTGTTGTTGTTTGTTTGTTTGCTTGCTTGCTTGTTTGCTATCGTTAGAAGTGATACCGTAGGTATTTCAAGGACGGACTACGCAATTATAAATCGAGGTCATCCTAAAACAACACTTCAGCTATACTCTACTCTAGATATTCATCCCTCACCAATATGAGAACATGTAACATTTGACAATAACTTTATATGCCTCAAAACCAAAATAAAAGATATACAATAGCAATGGATCTCAAATAAATCACCCGAAATCGGAAGCTCTACCGCCAGATCCTCTTAAGCCATGTATGAACAATGTAATTGGATGCTACATATGTGCAGCGATCATAAAATAAAGACACGATATGTGTTATCTTCACTTTGATTTCATGAAAGTGGTTGAACTTTTATAATTTTATTAAATATAAGTTTTGCACATCAGATGAATCTCAAACGAAAAAGCATCAAAACACAGCATTATAAAAGTTTAGTTTAGTTATATTAACGTCCCGTTTTAAAGCAACACGAGGGCTATTTTGGGACGGACCTCGTAATTTTGAACCATGGTCAGATGACGAGGACGACACCTGAACTGGCACACCCCTATCCACACCACGCCACACCAGCGGGAGGACTTTCGGCCTGACAGACTTAACGTGCTTGAGACCCCCTCACACGACGGTTCTTCGGTGGAATCGAGTCTCGAACCTGAAACCCTCCGGTTCCGAAGCCGAGACCTTACCACCAGGCCACCGCGGTCCACAGCATTATAAAAAAAAAGACCAGGGAGTCAAATTAACTAGGTTTCAAAATCTTAAAATTAAACAAGCTGAAAAGCTATGTTATGTATATTAAATAAGTATTTGTACAGCATATGTTTTAAGCTTTGAACATGTATGCAATCCAATGGTCATGAAATGGCACAAGAGAAGTGTTAAGAGCTAATAAAGCATTATTTTGAGCCAACAATATTATAAAACAGGAAATTTTAAATCATAAAGAAAAAGATATGATTTGTTAAAATATGAAACCCAAGATTTAGGATGATTATGTTTAGATTTTAATTCTTCTATTGCATTTTATATATAATATCAGCAAAACATTTTTTTAAAAATATGCCAAAAGAATGAATATACTTCTTATACAAATAATAATGATTTTATAAAATATCAAAATTTGGTAAGCTCTAGAAAATTGTGTTCTACCAAAGAGATTTGTCTGGTAAGACTCCTTCCTTGAAGTTTCGATAGAATTCATTATTCAGCGTTGGATGACTTAGTGGATAAGCGGATAAGATGACGGATGAAAGATAAAAATCAAAACAAAGGCTTTTATTTCCTGCCGCTATGAGGAATTGAAATTCTGGAGATTATGATACATACCGGCTCTTGGTTAAGTACTAGGATATTTCCGTAGTCATAGATAATATATGGATATTTACTTATGAAAATGTTACAGTTGAAATGCTGGTGGCTAATCACTGAGATTCACTAGTAAGGTTCACTTAAGGTTATGTTTAACAGATGATTAAACAATGTTACTAGACGCAGTTTTTAAATAATCTATAAGACAAGACCACTAAAAATAATGAAAGTGCAATTGTTATTGAAATCCTTAGGATTTTTCATCTAAATAACATTATTTATGCGGTTATTCAGTTTTGATTCATTTTACATCATTAAAAAGAAATCTTTCTTATAATGACGAAACTTTAAAATTACAAGTGATGCGCTTTTCAGGCGCAAGTGATGCACGATTTCAATTCCTTAAGGCGTTGAACATGATGAAAATAAAAGTGTAAATGTTTTCCTGCTTGCCTTTGATTTCTGTTAAAAGCAGAAATGTATAGGTTTGCATGAAATACGCTTTGTTGTATACATATATATTTATTATAGTTATCAAAATTTATGAAACATTGATCTTTCATTTGTTTTAATTTATACATTTATTGGTTATACAAACACAACATTTTATTGCCTATATTCTTGCAATCGTTATACGACGAGACGTTTAAATTAATTTAATATTTTATAAAAGTAACATATTGTTGTATGGATTTGGAAGAGAAGAAACTTTAAATTGCTATTTTTCCTACTCTATTGTTTGGAGTTTTGAATAATACTTTTTAATTCATATTTTTTTACAACTGAATGTATAAATTTGTTTCAATAATTGTAGTAAAGTTGCAAAATTTTTAAGAAGGAAATACTAATTTCATAAAAATGTAGAAGGAATCAGTTCAAAAATAGTTTTATCTTACATAATATGGTATTTAGAAGGAAAAAAAACATTGTAAGAATTCTGAATATTTAAAAAGTTTTCGAATTAAAAAAATTAACAACATTAAAATCTACAAAAAAATTCTTTATGAATTCTAATTTTTGTTTGACTGAATAAATAATTAATGTCTAAAAACGAAATCTATTTACAAATATTAAAAATAAAAAAAGAAATGTTTAAACGGCAGTATGTTAGCATACACTTTCATAAAAAATTCTCCAAAACTCTTCCTGTGTACAAAGGTCAAAGATATTTGATTGAAGGTGACGCAATGTAATCGCGATCTGTATGTTGAAATACAACATCAGATTTAGATAAATGTGTTGACTCTCACCAAGGCTCTATTGATAGGGTAAAATCAGTTATGAAAACTCATAACGCAGTCTTAATAAAGATACTACGGATTCAGTACATTTATATGAATGGAAAACGATAATTTCATCTCTAATCACTTGAAAATGGATGCTGAAATAAATAGATTTTCAAAGTCAATATGCATTAAAAAAAATTCAAGAAACTTATAACTGAAGACGCACCTCGAGAATTAAATTTCTATTTTGAACGAGAAAGTAAGAAACATTTTAGATTAAATGTTATGTAATCACTCTAATTATTTAATGTTCAAGGGGGTTAATTTCACTTTTGGTTTATTAAATAGAATTTGTATCAAAACTTTGATTCACCACAGTATATCAAAGCTTTCACTTAACTTTTTCGTATAACTTTAAGATAATTTTATTTAAAATTCATTGAAATGTTTTTTGAGAAAGCTAATCATTTTAAATTCGGCTTGATTTTTTTTCGTAAATTTCTTGAAAAATAAATTAAAGGGAAACCTATTCAAGATATATTAATTTGAACTTGCTAACATCGGTTTTCAATAACTTACTAGCCGCTATTGGCTAACAGCCGATTCGCCAATCTTAATACTATTAAAATAGTCAGTTAAATAGTTTATACAATTTCATTGTCAATTAAACACTTAACGTGACTTGCCACTGTCGATTAAATACTTAACGTGACAATATAATAATTGGTAAAGATTTAAATAATTATTCATGCATTAACATGTCTTTGTGTGCGTGTGTGAGCAAATCCCTTATTTTTTAATTTATTTTTGAATGAGTTAACAATTATAGACATTCAGCTATATTTAGGATGTAATAAAAATATAACCTACAATTATAGCATAATATTTCACTTATATTATTGTCAGACTTAATAGCATTTAAATATCATTTAAGCGATTATATACATCTCAAGGTAATCAAAGAAAAGAAATTAAATCAGTTATACATAAATAATTATGTATACAAAATTAATAATGGCAGTTGCAGTTAAATAAATTAAATACCATTTGCAGAATTTATGGAAAATGCATTATGTTATGCATATTTAAGTTATCAATTTTTATTTACTCTTCATAACTGATTTGTCACACTCACTTACACTGATACCAAGTGCAATTTAAATATTTTGACAATACTTCATTTATTTCTACCCACATCGCCTACAAGAAAGAGCACAAGGCTCTCTTTAATTTCTTATATTTTTCTTTTAAAAGTAAGATAAAACGAATTAATAATGGATAAATCGTCTAGCTGCATGACTAAGCTTTTTAATTTATTTATGTCAGAAACATAATTTTTTAAATTTTTTGTAGTATAAATAAGTAAATGATAACTTCCTACTTTGGGGGAAAAATCCGGATGCATTGAAAGACAACTGCTGATAAACAAGGTACGATGAAATATTAAACATTGTATATTTATTAATATATTGTTTAAATTATATCAATATAGAGCAATGACATTTTTAAAAGTATGTATACTCAGGATAATGCTACAAAGGCAACTTGATTTTATAATGAAACTTGTTTCCTGCATTATAAAAAAGATTCAGGATGTAATTGTAATATTGTAAAACTTCACATGCTTCAACACAGATTAAATATAACATCATACTCTTTAAATATAACATTTATATCGTACGTACTAATGTTTCAAACAAAAAATGTAATTATATTACGTATGGGTTTTAATATAATTAACGGGGAGAGAAAAAGTACTCATTCCTTTATTAATGATGTCATTTCCTCATTTATAATTCACAACATGTATTTGAATAATGGTGTAGACGTAACTGAATATTTAATTGATGGAAAGCATCGGTGATAAATGTCAGCAACCTGTACATTACAATTCCTGCAAATAAACTAATTCCATAATGCATTGTGTCGCAATAAGTATTATTTGCTGAAGTAAATAATCTTTACATTACTTTCAGATCATTCGAAATTAAATCATTTTCATGTGTAAAAATGATGCTAGAAACATTAAAATTTTGGAACAAATGTTCATTAGGTTAGTTAATATGTTTAAAATATATTTCCTTTGCCTCTCAATAACTCATAAGCAAGTGAACAAGGATTCCAATTTATATTAAAACAAGAATGCAATTATTTAAATATTTTTTTAATAAAATCACAACTTTTTTAAAACGGAACAAAACGTATAAAATAGTTTATCCTAGCTCAATAATATGTAAACTATCCAAACTGCAAACAAGATAGAAAAGTTGTGAAAATTCGTTCAGAAGCAATGGGAAAAGCTGTGAACAATTCGACAACAGAGTTTCTTGATAATTAAATTGTGGCTTAAAAATTCCTTATTCATAAACATAAAAATTCAGTTTTAAAATACACCTAAATAATGCCAAAAATCTGCGATTGTGAATTTTAAATTTTCATAATCAGAAATTTTAAAATAAATTTTAGAAATTTTTGAGACAATCTGCATGGAACAAGATTTTTTTTTAATATTTTTAGTCCATTTAAAAATACGATATAGTAAATGTTTTCAATTTAAGTAATTATTTTCTACTTTTCGATTACATGTTTGAAGTTTCAGTCTCTGCCTTTTTCAGATCTTAGTAAAGGAAGTTAGTTTAAAATCGATTGCAAAATTTGAGTCGAAAAAACCTAGCAGAAAGCGATTTAGAAAACTTTTAAAAAGAAATCGTACAAAAAAATGCGCTCTATTTAATAACTAAATGTTCCACACTGTAATTTCCAAAATTCCCTTCTAACATTTCTATAAATTTGTTTCCGTTCAAAATAACATTTGTTTCTTCGAGTTTTTCAAAATGGGTTCAACAGAATTAAACAGAGCTTAATATGGCTATCATCAATGAACAATCAATGAAAACATAAATATAAACAATATCAATGAAAACATAAAAAACAAACAATATCAATGATGTCGATCCGTTACAATATTTACTACTCCAAATGTAATGCTATTTTTAAATACACCCGTTGCAATTTAAAGAAATCCTTCTCCCTGCTTGTTCTCCCGAACAGATTACATTCCATATAACTTAATTTTCAATTTTAAAAATGATATTTAAAATACTTAAACGTAGGCTCTTTCATAAACAACAAGGATAATATATTAAAAAATCAATTAAGAGATATCAAATTCAATTTCTATTCATACATTCAAAATTTCTTAATAACTTATTAAACAACTTAAATCTTGATCATCCAACACAAAAAAATGCATTTGTAAATATGTTGTGAATTCACATATTTAAAATTAAGTTTAAATAAATAAAGAGAAATTTGTTTTCGAGGATTTCTAATTTTAAATTTTAAAAAGTTTGGTTTTTCAAACAATATACTTAAATAAGTCATAGATACAACGAAGATTCTGCAAAATAACGACTGCTCAAAGCCGATCGAACATTTCGAACTCATAAAAGCAGAGTACATCAACAATTTAAAAGACAATTCCTCCGCATTCAAAATAAGAACACCCAAATTTCTGAGAAATGAGTAAACATTTGTGAAATTGTATTGTAATTGTAAACACAAAATTACAATTTTCTACTTAAACTGAATAACACAGCATATGGTATCAAATTTCTCATTTCGTTTTTCACATTGAAACGAAAAGTCTTGATAAAATCTTTAGAGTAAAATGAAATTTATAAACATCTAAAAATAATTTATTTAGAAAATTGGAATATCAGCACAACGAAATTTGAAGAACTGCTTGAAATGCAATCTGTAAAGCTGATGTTAAAGTACAGACCGCTAACGCTGCTTCACATTTATATAATTTGAAGTTAACACTCTACGTAATTATTGTCTTTTTCAAAAAGTAATCAATCTTTATAAAGTCTTTTTTTGGCAACATTATTTCTTTTCTGACGTCATTATGTTTGTGACATCATTGCTTACTGTCAGATGTAATCTCGGCGATAAAAGTAATTGTTCGTTGTACGTTCTTTTTGAATTTTTTTCCTGTTAATATTAAATTCTAAGCATTTAAACCTGTAAATATTTGTAAATAAGCACTGCCGTAACGGAAATTTTATGTATATAACTAAATTCTGAATGAGTTTTAACTAAAACTGCTTCGCTAGAACATGAAGGGCAGTGAATTATTTACTGGCGTTCGCATTTAATTTATCAGAAATCTAAGTTAGTCAGTGACTGATTTGATACGCTTTAGCCGCGAATTCTATTTTTTTACGTGTGAACTTTTTGGTACTCTTTATTAACAAACTTAGAATTGTTTTCTCTGCTAGGTGGAATTTTCTGTACACCTTAAACACGTACAGAAAATTTGCTTAGAAAACCAAACCCCATTAGCATTAATTTCGACGCGTATTTTTGGGAGAATTAATTATTCTCGTTAGGTCGAAAGAAATTACGAATATTGGTTTATCGACTGATGCCCAAGGGAAAACTCGTAGCTAAATAACGGAGAACATATGCGTACAAATGATGTGGTTAAACGATAATGAGACTGAAAAAAAATTATAAACGTCCCTCACGAGTAATAAATTAACGCTTGCATGAAAGTGATTAAAGTTCTTAAATTACAATTTTTTTTCTCACCAAAACTAAAATAAACTCTGTTGTCAACAAATATTTAACTAGATTAGATTAGAATTGTGCACAATTTTTAAACATATATTGTTAGCAAAGGAAGGTCAATATTTGGTAATATTTAGCAGAAAAAAGAATAGCACAATTTAATTTCGTATGCAATTTTATAAAGCTTTCTATGCATGATATTAATGGTAATCACGCTTAAAGGCTAATTTCTAAAGCTATGCATTATACCTTCAGCTTGTAAGATGCTTAAAATGGGATAAACAGTTATAGAAAGAGAAACAGTTATTAATTGACTAACATAAAGGATCAATAAAATTCGAAGCTTCTTAAACTGTTCAGTTTTAACCATAATCAAATGAACATTTTTCATTATAATGTTAGGCGTGTTAAAAATAGTTTACTGGATATTATAATAAGATCTTATTTAGACTTCGACGTTCTTTGCTCATTTTGCTGCTTTGAAAGCCTATTGACCAACAAAAATAGCAAAAAGTAATAAAAACGTAAAAATAAGACTGAAAATCAAAGAGTGAAATAAACTGCAATTCAGGATGTTTCCACGATCAATTTATTAAAAATCACTGCAGATTGATTATTACATGTAAAAAATGAATTTTGCAGATCATTTATTGCACATTTTATTCATCTGGGGACAAGCGTTATCGAGTTGAGTTGATGAAGATGGAAGTATAAATGAGGAGGCAAGCCCTGATATTTTTATCAACTGAATTATCACCTCAATATTCATATAATTTATTAATAATAAAACTAAAAGATATTTATATCATTTATTATTTTTATATATATTTGAAATGCAATTAACTTCACATGTGGATTCTAACCTAAACATTCATGCTATTTATGATAAAGTATCGTTTTTTTTCATTGCATTCTCTGATAAATATTTCTGAAGCACTACTAATTTCTAAGTTGAATGCATAATACTTCCTGCATGTAGTATCAAAATCCATCTATGCAATCAATATCTTAGTTATAAAGTCATTACATTGTAAAAAACGTACAAAGATTATGAAATCTTAATGCTAATTAATAAAAGATTTTTTTGTAAATTTTGTTTGATAGTTAATTTATACTTTTTTTTTATCATTCGGACAATTAAATTTTGCCTATTCCATTTTCCGTGCATTCATTGTAACTATTGGCACATTTTCGATTCTGACGGCACCAAGGTTTCTCTTATCGTTAACATCTATTAAAAAATATTTTTCTAGAACTTATTTCCACATGATTTTTATAACGCGTATGAGAATTTTGGCATCATTCGGTTCATTCGATTTAGTTAAAGATATCTCCAAACAGAAAATATTTAAACAGGGTATATATCAAAACTATCTGTAAAAATATGGACATTAGTTACAAAGCGCTAATTAGAATGGATACCTTGCATTGAGTTATAATTTGTTAAGAATATGGTTAAATATGTGGTTCGTAAGCTCCTTAAATGCATAGAATAACTT
>JAPMOQ010041062.1:4999802-5055399 GCA_026543055.1 Argiope trifasciata | reverse complement strand
TAATACTATTATAAATACCGGATTTTCAAAAATACTTAGTGAAAATTTCTCAATAGCCTGTAAATTCGAAGTAACCTTCAAAAAAAATTCTATTGTAATCTGACATCAGGCTTTATTCTGAAAAACCATGCAAAATCTTAAAAATCAATGCAATAAAAGAATAGCAAAAAAAATTAATCTGAATATTCATCGTAAACTTGTATTTTTATAAGATTTTTATCCTGTTCCATCAAAAAAATGAATCTTTAACAAATGTCTGTTTTTTATATCTTGAAAGAACTAATATTTTTATTCATAAAAAATCTAACAAATCACAATAAAAAGAATAAATGCTTTATTGAGATATGATATTGAAGAGTTATAAGTAATGAATATTTTTAGAAAGAAATCAACTTACTAGAATGTAAACAATGTATTAAGGTAAATAACTTTAAATTACGTTTTATAAATCCTTGTAAACTAATGGACGAATTTTCAAACATATTTAATTTATAACGATAATTCTGAGAAGATTAATAATCCTTTATTTATTAAAACTTGACTAAAATAAAGAACTACAGAAGTTAACTTCCAGGTATTTCTTTAAAATGCACAAACATGAAAACTACGGCAAAAATATTAAAATTCATCGCGATTTTTTGCCTTCATGCTTTCTTAAAGTTCCTCCTCCTCCCACCAAAATAAAACAATTACGGATATCCAACTTCATACTTTTGAACAGGTTAACAAAATGAAATTATTGAAACAGCAGGATATTTTATAGCATCACTCAAACACCTATAAGATATGACAATCATCTACAAACATGGAAAACTTTGATGAAACAAATAGATTAAAGTGTCATCTGATTTAAAATGCGAGATTTTGACGTCAAGATATTGTAAACTTCTAACCAAAGACCAAATCTTCGGGTTAATCTTTAAAAATATTCTCTATTTGAAGATTAGTTTAGAAAAATCAGTTAGGGGGGAACAAATAGAAATCATCTTATAATATAATTGCACATCTTGTTGATGATTCATTTTGTTTTCATTGAATTTAGGTTTAAAAAAATTTCAAAAATTCATTGATGTTTTAGTTTATAATATGCAATCAATAAATGTCACATGTTTATAAAATTAGAGAGTTGTCCTTCAATAGGTGTTTGTTACATTACAACGAAATAAATAGAATATCATAAACAGGAAAGCGTTCTAATCAGAAAATTACAAAAAAGTTTCATCTAAAGCAAAGCAAAAATAAGGCTTATAAGGTTACAAAATTTAAAAGTAAAAGGTTACCAGGAACAAAACAATATATATAATTCAACTGAACTACTAGCCAACTTTTAAAAATTATTTTTAATGGAATTTTTTTCCTGAGAAGTAAATATAATTCTAAGTAATGGTAATCTTTAAATTTAAAAACAAATGTGGCATTATGAGATTGAAATATATTGCAAATACGATGAGGAGTTCTAACTTACAGTAGCAAATAAAGATACAAAAATTGCAAACAAACGCTTATACATATATCACATATATAAAATTTGTCATATCTGTAGTGAAAATAAATAAAATCAAAGCATTCTACATGCATTATCATTTATCAATTCTTCATACTTTAAACATTATTAATTTAACATTACTGATAATAAAGTTCAAAAACAGTTACATAATTGCTTGCCAACGGATTCTACGACTCACCGCTCGTTTGCGCATGCGTTAGGGTGAGTTTAATTCTACAAAATAGGGGTAAAAGGAAAAGTGAAAGTTATTAGATGTTTATATTTAACAATTAAAAATGTAATGCTCACATTCTTCCCTGTCTTACCCTTTAATGAGATAAAATCTTCAACAATTTTAATCTTAAGACACTGAAAAGAATTTTACTTATATTAGGTTTTATGGCTATCCAAACAAAAGAAGATTTGCTTAATAAAGTAATTACAATTAAAAATTATGATTCACAAAAAATACCACACAAACTGTAATTATAATAAATATCTTCCATATATACCTTATTTCTCATTAATAAAACAATAACAAATCGATGTTCTAATATCTCCTACAAAGCAACAAGGAATTTGAGTTGTATATTTATTGCCTTTCGCCAAATACTCATTATCGAAACATGAATTTAAAAAGAATGAAAGTTATCCCACTGATCTTCCTAAGAAATGATTAATTAATCTTTTTAATAATAAAATACACAATTGCTTTGAGTGCTTCCGAATTTCCTTTGCAGTAATTACAATTTAATAATCTCCAGAGTGGAGCTGAAAAAAAGAGAGCGCACATTGATTAACCGGAATTCTCTCTTCAAGAGCATCATGAACATTTATTCATAAAACAAAATATTTAATCTCTTGTTTATTTTGAAGTAAATCAATTACTCAACAAAGAAGCTTATTTATTAACTCAGAAATTTAATAAAAATTCCAGAAGGTCACATTTATTATCTGTTGCCAAGAAAAACAGTGATAATGGCTTTCAACATGTGTTTACATATGCACTTTTACATCAATGACTTCATTACATATTAATTTATATTAAGATTTATAACAAAAGTCGTTATAATAAAATGCCACCCAGATATCTTGGTGATCTAGTTTTTTTCTCAGTTTTGAACTCTTAAAGCAAAATTAACTCATTTTTTTACTAATAAAAAACCAACATTAATTTCTCTTTATTTTGTTATTATATTTTTATTTGTTATATCGTTGTTGGTTGAGTAAAATTACATTTGTTTTAAAAGAATATCATAAAATTGTAGGATTTAATAAACTACAAGTGCAGTAGTGAAACTTTAAAATAGTTAATTAGTTCAAGGACAAATAGTTTTTGAAAAAGTAAATTTTGAAATAGATCTTTAACTCTTTTCATAATTCCATTTAAGTACTTATTATACTTAAATATCTGAAAAAATTACAAAAAAAAAAAATCATTTAGATATAATAATTGGGATACGCTGATGGCTTCAAACTAAATTTTCAACTTTTTGCATTGAATAATTGGAAAAGTAGAACAACTTTTAAAATAGTACATTTTATTTCGAAAAATTAAAAAGCATTTACAAGCTTTTTAAAGCCCACTGTTCGCCTTTTTTTCTCGGAAAATGGCAAATATCGATATAAATTTTGTTAAATACTCTCTCCTTGTATAATACCTGGACAGAACCTACTTTAGTGGAGCTATAAAAATTATGTTAAAATTATTTTTTTAAATCATAGATATTCAATATATTTTTATTACATTAACTATCTAACTGAACCACCTTCAATTGCTCATTCTAAAGCTGGCTTCAATAGCTTAGTTAAAAATCTTTTTTTAATATTTGTAATTTTCGTATATAAACTTACTTTCTTTTCTACTAACTGTTTCTCTATTAAAAGCCTTTTTTAATACTATAATTTTTAATACTTCTTAGACAAATACTTTTTAAATCATCCTATCTCCTAATTTTTTTTCCCAACTCGGTATGATTATACGTATATGTGATACAGTGTCATGAATTACTGTTACAACTCAAATTTCAAATTTTATGTACTTTCGACGCATTGGTACTCTTCATGACAACTATTATTTGTTTAAAACTGAAGCATCATACCATTGAGAGACGCTTAAACATACATAAACTTTAATACTACTTCATACAC
Source organism: Argiope trifasciata (assembly GCA_026543055.1). Classification (NCBI taxonomy): domain Eukaryota; kingdom Metazoa; phylum Arthropoda; class Arachnida; order Araneae; family Araneidae; genus Argiope; species Argiope trifasciata. The sequence continues at coordinate 5,051,762 of JAPMOQ010041062.1, read as the reverse complement.
AACGAATTTCTAGGATGCTCAAATTAGATAAACTTTGATCTTGAAGTCAGACTTTGATACATTGTTATACGATAATATTTTTGATCTGCCAGATGCCTTTCTTAAACATTATCTAAGATTTTGAGACTAAGAAATGATGTTTTATCAGATATTACAGTCATGTTTGAAACATTCTAACTATTTACATAACTTTTAAAAATTTTCAACAAAATATCAAGTATTTAAAACGAATTATTTTTGAGCAATTAACACACCTTTCAGTTAGAATAGACTGATTTTTAATGAACCAAAAATTGTTTCAAAAAACCCATTTTGTGATTTCCTTTAGAGTTTGATTCTGATTAACACGTTGAATTCCATCCTACAGAAAAATGAATTATGAAATTTCAACAACCCAATTTGGAAAAAAAAATATTATTTCCTTCATTTCAACTTTCCATTACTTCCCGACGTCTACATTCGAATCAATTTTAGAATATATTTATTTATCCTTTCAAAAACTGAAAAAATCATCTACCGAAGTTTCAATTGTCTGCTTTAAATATTTTCTATGTGAATAAATTTTATTTTTCTTAAGCAAATGCTGAAAGTTTCCGAATAAAAATGTGAAAAAAAAATATTAGTGTGTTTCATTCATTTGAAAGAACATGAATTTTTAACTTCCGCATTAAATATTCTCATGAATCGTCATTAAATAAGAAAATTATCGAAGGTAGAAACCATTAAAAGCAACTTGCATGGAAATAAATTTCAACCGGTTTCATGACCCAAGTTAATTCTCGCCACCAAAAGCCATTTCTACCTCACCGATAGATAGCATTTTCTACAAGTAACCGCCAACTCCGAATCAAAGAATACGGAGAAGGAAGGAATAACCGTTACCTTCTATTCTAACAGGTATGATTCAGATGCAGATACCCGATCCAGAAGAAAGGCAATATACGGTAACGGACAATGGGATCGAGTACACAAAGACCGAAAGCCCTGCATCGAATGCCATCAAGAAAGGAAATTGAAAAAATAAATTACACTGAAGAACTCGCTCTTTGAGCAAAACGATGGAATCAGTTTTATTGTTTTTGCTGATAAAAGGACAAGAAGACACAGGCAGCGGGAAAATACGATCTCGGAACAAAAAGGATTGTCAACGCTGCATTATTTATTCGGTTGTGCGTCGTTTTCGATGTCGTTGTTGTTCTTTTATTTTGGTTGTCATATGAAACATGGCAAAGTAAAGCAACCGGTATGATGTATCGAGGCACGTGCATAAGACGATAAATGTAACAAATTTCAGAAATACAACAAAAAAAGTCACAACGGAAATATATTCTCTAAACCTTCTTTATTTTTTAAAGACAAAAACAGTAGTGGTATTAAATGTATAGAACACAATATTTCAAATGCACAGCTTAAGACAAAGAAGGAGTTATCAAGTTTTAATAATTCCTAATTTGCAAATAAATCATATGATCATTTTATGGTAAAGAAAATCACGTTTTTACAAAATACTTTAAAAAATTATTTAACTCGTTACTTGTAAGAGAGGCAAGGGAGAAGGAATAAAATGTTGGCAAAGGGCTTTAACTTATCTTAGAATTATCAAAAAATTTGTTTATCTTTAAAATTTAAAAAACGAACAAATTTCTTTACATAAAAATTCTTCTCAACTAATCTGTTCCTATTTTTTATGATTAATTTTAAGCAAAATTTAGAAAAAAGAAAAATATTTTACTAAAAAAAGAGTTTGTCATAGATTGAAAGTAAACTAATAAGCATATATTCTGCAATTTCTTTTCAAACTTGTCTTTTTTTTTTCGTGATTTCTAAAAAATATATGCATTTCTCAATTTATAATTATTATCAATGTATTATTATTAACGACATCCGTATCATATACGAAATTCATTTGTGAATTACTTTCATATGATAAGTGAAAATTTAATCATTGTGAAAAGAATTCAATAAGAAAGTGAATTCGTGAAAGTAAAAAGTGACTTCAGTTTATCAAAACATGATGAACAGTTTTAGAGATACAGATAAGATAGTTCAATAAATGCATCAATGATTTTGCATGCCAGTACTGTAATAATCCAACTGAAACCATGAAAAAACGTAAATTAATCTTACTAGAAATTTTAGCATTAATCTTCAATGCTTGGCTTCATTAAATAAAGTTTTAATTTTTAGGTAATAAAATCTCTGAAACAGGATCTGAATTTCATTCGTAGTAAAAAAGATAATTTAACACGTTTGCTGCCATGATTGTTGCATGAGATTTGGACCACTATCTAATAAATTGCTTACCTATTTTCACTTTTTTAATTGCAGCAGAGAAGAAAGTATCTAATTTAATAGTAAGTATGAATCACGAGCAATTCGCGTACTGAGTATCGTGTTAAAACAAAAAGTTATAAACTATTCATAGACTTGTTCACCTCGAATCAAATTCTACGTTGACTGCAAACTTTTGCTATCACGTGAATGCGAGTGACACAACAGTCAACTTGTTAGATGTGGACAAATCAAAATAACCAAATTTAAATTTTTAAAAAAAGTCTAAAACTAATTATTACTCTGAATTTAAAGTTTTTACAATGTAATAATTTTAAAAGAGGAATTTTTGGAACTAAAAATCGTAAAATTTGACCAATAAAACAGAGAACTAAACTTCGTCTCTTAGATAAAGTCACAAGACTCTCATTAACTAGAATGTGGTTCCTTAAGTTGCCTACTGCCTAAATATAACAATTCTGGAAGAATTAAAAATTTAACGCCTTTTTTTACAGGTTTCCCAAAGTTTAGACAACTGTAGTTTAAAAAATTGCTTTGACAAAAACATTTTAACTAAATTGGTTATACAATTATTTCATTTGAAATTACATTTATTATAAATAACTTATGCTTCAAACAATTTAACACATTTAAAAATATTTTAAAATCTTTACATAAAAGTTTAAAAAGATTGGTAGCTGAAAAATACGGGCATTTCTACAACTAAGATCGTTGAAGAGATTATTAAAAATACTATACTCAAATATGATTCTAAACAGAAAGGTGGTGGTATTGGTTTGTTTACTTGGACTTTGAAATGATGTGAAAACATTTTGTAACATCCTGTTAAGGTAATTGTATACCTAAAGAGTACAAATGTTTGAAAAATCCCTCTAATGAGTTATTTCAGTTCCTTTTTTGGATCAATGTGATCGGAAATAATGAAAAATATTGATCAGGAAATGTTGTGCCTATTGAGATTCGTAAAATGTGTCAATTCGGTTTAAAAAAGAGAAATTTGTGACAAAAAGCTAAACACTCTACAAAAAATTCTATTACATGTATTCCAATCCTTTTTATTCTCAACATATTTACAGCTATAGTGTGGGAAATGAATTAGAATCGAAAAAAATTGTGCATTTTCAAAAAGTTGTAGCTAATTGAGTATTTCTATATTGAAAACTTCACAAAATTTAAAGTTGAAAATTACATTAGACAACTCTAAAAGAGAAACCATCCAGCTTAAAGTTATATCCCTAATTCGTTGCTATCGACACACTAAAGGCAGCATATATGCAAAATTTCAAGGTGTTAAGGTAATAAGTTTTTAAGATAGCGTGTTTACGTTCGAAATTTTTACGAAATAAGAGTTTTCCAAAACATATATTTAACGTTTTCATTTGTCTTTTATTAAAAATGCTTTGTTAACATAAACAATATTCAAAAGCAGATGTAATTGCCATTCCTTAAAGTATAAAAGTCACGCAAAATTATTCTAATACCCGTAGCTTGCTGATAGAATATATTTATTATGAGGTTGAAATAGCTTGCATAGTAGGGCGTTGGACTCGTGTCCGTTGGTTGCGAGTTTGAATCCGCCAGTCGAAGACTTTCGTGTTGTGGTCGCTGGCACACGTATAAATCTGTCGTGTTCACTAAGTCCTCCATGCCATAATTAATATAAGTAATAATATAAGTAATACCATTGGGGGTACTGGTTCAGAGGTGATCGTTTTCTGATTCATGTCTAAATTATGATCTGTGAATGGGGTCACAACCCATAAAAAGGGCTGTGACGCGTGAGTAGCTAAGTCCATTCCTTTGGGCCTACTCGGCTCTACTGAAAAAATAAGAATGGCTGATAGATAATTGTCAAAGGGCTTCTAAAGTGCCAAAAGCAACACAAATTATAATTCAGGGAGGCATGTATTTGATGAGATGTTGGGAAACATTCAATTACCTTCAGTTCTATTTTCAGCTATAGTGATTTATAAAACATCACATATCTCGGTTTTCTATTTATAATAGAATTAAAACAAATACAGATTTGGTAACCCAAATGGGTTTTAAAATGAAACAAATTTTTGTTAATTTTCCCCAAAAACTGTCTTTTAAATGTAGACAGAAACTTTAAGTATTTAAATATTTCCTTCGCTGAATATTATATCGCAGAAATGTATTTATAATATCGCTGAAATGTGTTTATAATATCGCTGAAATGTGTTTATAATATCGCTGAAATGTGTTTATAATATCGCTGAAATGTATTTATTTAACATTTTATTACAAAATCTCAACCAGACCTACGCAGTAAAAAAGTACACTGTCTCGGGCACGTGTATATAAGTAATTCTACTCACACAGGCCTTTAATCTGATATAAATAGCTCATTACAATTCACATGGTAGTGAATGAATATGCTGAATAGCAACATTGTTATATCTAACTTACATAAAATACATTTTATATGTTAATACACAAATATTTTATAGATAAATATAAAACAGTGTGATAGAATAAATATATTTTAATTAATAAATTTACATTAAATTCTGAAATATAAAACAAGATAAAGAAAAAAAGCATAACTAAGATGTTTAAGCTTGTTTTAATTTTACTCACAAACTCAATCGATATTCCAGAATGGTAAAGCGATAAAAAAAAATGTACATCCTTTAATTTATTATGTGTTTTGCATGAAAAAAATTTGTGGTCTTCTAACACGTTGGATAATTCAAAAATTATTACACGTGGAAAATTACCATAAAATATCAATTTTTCCCGTGAAATGATAAAAGCCATTTAAATCAAGGAAAATATGATAAGGGAAACTTTTCATTTAAATGTAATTAACTGATAACCCACACCAAATATTATATATGAGCGAATACTCCTTAATTAAATACGAATAATTTTGAAGAACAGCATTAAAATTCAAATGATTTATAAACGGCAATTTAAGAAGTTTATTTTTAACTTATGTTTTGAATATTTTATTATCTTAACCCTATCAGAGATAAATCTGAAGCGATGTCAGTCATGCTTAATTTCACACTGCTGACCTCATTTATAAGTAGATTCGTTTGATAAAAGGATTCATTTCTGATTTGAATGATCAAAAGGCTTAAAATAGGATTTAATTACAATTTTAAAACAAATTTTCTGTCATCTAGATAAATCATTTCTGATAAAGCTACTAGGAATATCTTTTAAAAATATAAATTTATAATTAGATACATTCTTCAGTTCCGAGAGACTTACCATTTACACTATTTTTGCTTTAAAATCCTTATATGTTAGGTTAAAAGTCAAATTTAAATTAACTCTTAAAAAAATGTTACGCACATACGTTTGCCCTGTTAGTCATTCAAGGTTTAATTCCTTTTGACTAATAACACCGTTTGATATTATCTAAAAAAATTCTTTATAACGCATTTCTGTTTTTAATCTGGAATTGTAACAATTTGATTGACGATAGTACTTGCTCTAGGTACAAATGAGTACTAAGTGAATAATTTGAATTGACAAGAATGCAATTAAGTGTTTTATAATAATCCATTAGTTATATAAACTACTTTTCTAATAGATTTATAAAAGCATATTGTATTAAAATATATTAATATTAAAAAGTAAATTTATATATTTGCATTTTAAAAGCATAATAATATATTTTTATATTTTTATATGGGTCTTTTAATAATATTTACTTATATTTTATTTTGCGTATTATTCCAGTCTTTTATATTATTTTATATTATACTATTGTATCTGACAACCAGTATTATTTCCGATAACACTAAGTGTGTCTCTTTATGAATGGCAACGTTGTTAGGTGAAAGAATTCTTAGAATGTATCCATTGTCACATTGAGTTCCAGGTATATTTTTCTGCCTTTTTAGTAGCAATTTATTCTTTTTTATTTATTAATACAAATTAAATATAAAATGAAAATTATCTTGGAAAAAATCTTTATTTCCTTTGAAATGAAACAATTCTTTTAAATTTGTATTTTATTTATAATAGAAATTTATAAATTTCTATAACTTTGTTAATTTTTCATTTATTTCTATGTATTCATAAAGTAGTTCTACGTATGTGTAAATTATTGCAAGTATACCGTGTAAATATAATTATAAAAGCACATTTGTTTTAGAGAAAAATAATCTTCAAGGATACTAATACTTTTAATATATCGCGTGAATATGTAAGCCTCTATTTCATGATAACAAAAATTTTAAGATAATTTCGAAGGCTTGCACTTATTTCAAATATATTCTGATAAAAAGAGGATCTTTCACTAATTACAGAATTATATAATGTGTGCAGTTTTAAAAACCTGAAGGCTGATAAATTAACTCTTTAAAGGCATTCCAATGATAGGAGGTTCTTTTCCTGTACCTCAAAATAGGTTTTAATGCATACATAAAATTATTTTTATTGCAATCGTATGAAATCTTATAATTCGATATTTAATAGCAAATTATAACAAACCTATATTTATAAATTTCTGAGCAATAACACATTTTTTCGAAGTCTATTTATAATGGGAAATGTATTGTTTTGTAATTTTTAAAATTACATAACCTTATATTTTTTAAAAATATATTAAGATGAAAACACTTTGGCAGTATTTATTTAATTTTCATTTATATATAATATATATTTTGAAATAATTCAAAAATCTTATTTTTGATCTCACTACTTTTTAAACATGAATTTAAAAACTATTGTTTCACAGTACATTTTAGATTTGATTTTACAAAACAAGTACTTTAAGAAACACAATTTTTACTGTTTTGTAATGAAAACGTTTATTATTTATATATTTATTAAAATTTGAATAAATTAAAATATTTCTTCCAACAACACACATTTATAATTTTATCAGAATTTGTTAAGTTTTATGTAACTATCAATGATAAGTAAAGTTCGAAAAAAAATTGCATTGTATGAAAAGTTGAGAAAATTTGTTACGTATTTTAAGTTTTCTTCACAAGTAGCAGCAATAACAAAAAGGAAGTTTGGTGTAAATTGAAACCATTCGTCACAATTTATTTCAAAACAAATAACTGATCACCTATTCTTCGCAAGTTTTAATTGCTTAAAAGAATAGAAAAATTGGACATAGGAGAAGTTATGAATTTCTTGGAGAAAAATTATATTATCTAAAGAGCCAAGTTTTGTCTTCTTCAAAACTACCCATAGATATCAGATGAGACTTATTCTCAGAAAAGACGAATGATAATACATAGAAAAAATTCTAAGTTTTTATAAAATGATATTCACATCAAAAAAATTTCGAAAGGTCATATGTTGCTATAACTAATATCTACAAATGGGTTGGGGAAAAAAGAAAATGACTCTCGAAAGTCGATGATAGCTTCCTTTCCAAGAATTATCAACGAATTTGATACAACTGACGTCTATCGCTCACTCATTTTTATATTAACTTCATTTCATTTTCACTGAAGTCAAAGCTCTTCTTTGGAGTCGAATCTTTTCAAAGCATTTGTAACTATTTACTTAAAACATTACAGATTATTCCTTTCAGAGTCTGAGAACAAAGAAAGGCGACACACAAATTATACATTACTCAGTAAGACTTTCAAAATTGTGTAATTAACGATGAATGATATGACCTATTTAACTCAAGGATAAGAGCAGAAAGTACAAGCCATGCAATTAAAAAGGGAAGAAAAGAATGACGAACGTTCTCTAATGAGACCCATCCCAACAGATCGCTTACCCATAAATTATTTAATATTTGGGACTGAATTCATTGCTATCAAATGGAGATGTATAAAGCCATAAAATCTTCATTACATTCACTTTTCCCATTTACACTTCATAAATAACAAGTTTGACAAGTGAGTAGTTTCAGATGGAATTTTTATAAGAGATGAATTGAGCTTGCATTGATGAATGAAGTTTTTGTGCTGGGATGTTATTTTATTTTTTTCAGATCTTTCAGAAAGCCTTTAAAGTAAATGAGATTTGCAATGCAAAATAATAAAGTTAAATGAAAAACGTCATTTTTTTTGAAAGACAATTCGAAATTCAATATTGGATTATTAAAAGTTATTAAAAGCCAGTAAATATAAATGCTGTTATAACCTAGCCGGTAAAATAAAGTGGCGATTGTTTATTCATCATCAAATTTTCTTTGTTGAAATGTATTTTGCAGAACCAAACCCATGGATCTCATTTGGCTTATATGCAATTTCTAATGCGTGGTTAATAGAGACGGGTTTCTCGTAAAGGATGACCATTTTCTATTTGAATTTAACACCATTCTTGAAGGCAAGTGTTTACAACCAGTTAAAAATACCATTTGACAGTTGATAGTTTAGGGTTGGTATAAATGGAACGTTACACAATGAAACAACATATTTTCATTGTTCAACAATATTTCATAAATAAAGAAAATCCAGCGGTCACAATTCGAAAATTTGAGGTTTGACCCCTTGGATTATATGATTTAACACCAATGGGTTTTTTTTATGGAGTTTTTGAAGTCAAAGGTCTCCAATAAGCCCACAGGCATTGAAGTGAATATTCGACATGCATCAACGAATTTCATTCACATTTATGCAAAATAGTTATGGAAAATTTGGCTGAAAGTGTATTTGTTACCAGCAAAGCTTTGAGGGGCTATTTTCCCCATTTGTTGTTCCATACATAGCTCATTCCTGCGTACGTTAGGTTTCAATAAAAATATAACAATTTAAATGGAAAATTTATTTAATTCAAAACTTGCATTAACATGTCCTTCCATCGTGTAACGCTCCATTTTTACTAACTCCAAACTATTAAATGGTTAATGCTACTGTTAAATGGTTTTTAAATAGGGTAGCCAACATTTACTGCACGAATGATGGTGAATTCAAAGCTTGCGGTAATTTTTGGGCACTCTTTACTTTGATCATTATATTATAAGAATGAAATAAACTTTTTCATGCCGCTTTTCGAGTCTTCAGGCTGGCACGACAGTGCTTAGCATTTGATTAAATTTATCAAGCGTAAGTTTCTCAAATACAAAAAAAAATTGATGAAATTTCAAATTATGACTTCATTCGATCCAAAAGTCCAGAGTGGCGCTTGTCTACATTATTTGTATGTTTTAATAATAAGTCATTAGAAAATTGTTATTAATATAAATAAAAAAGGTTATATTCCAGTAGAAATCTGGAATTTTCAAATTATTTTTTACTAGGCATATTGTGCATGTCATAGATTGTGTTTATGTAGCAAACATTGAAAAGGATTCCGGCTCAAATGTAATCTACATCATACGATAACATTTCGAAATGGCCTTCAACTGCGAAACAATGCATTATATAACTACATTAAAATTCTAAATGCTATTTCATTTATCTTTTCAAGAATTTCCACTGTAGTATTGTGAGTCAATGAAAAAAATTCCTTAGACATCAAGAGACTTCTTAATACACATTGATGAAAATTAGGTAGCTTGGCCTAAGTGACATGCAAACTAATAAGAAAAACCGGGAAAAATTTTAATTGTTTGATTTTAAAAAACCATCAAAATCAATAAAAAGAGAGTATTAAAAACTATTTATTAATTTATTTCAATGCAAATTTTTTTCTTATTTCCTTGTTTATATTTACTTGTTTTTTTTTTTAAATATTATGATCAAAAATATTCTTAACAAATTATAGCATGAACCATCTTGCTCCCATGCATTATTTAACAATGTAATGATTAGATGTCAATTGTTGCAATTACCCATTATCAGTTGTAATCCGCCATGTTACAACTCTTTCTTATAGTGAGTTTCCATGTTTTTCTATTCCATTATCCCGTTCGAAGAAATTTCCAAATGGATTTCTTTTAACATTTTGCTTCTACATAATTCTTTGATTCTCCTATCATTACTTTTATTTTATTATATATAAAGATGTTTTTCTTTTCTTTTCAGGTTATTAAAAACAATAGAAACTATATATTAATCCTTTTTCCGATTCCTACTATTAATTAACATTCTTCCTATATATATTTATTTATTTATCTTGTTCAAATTTTTAATCGTTTATAAAATTCTTTTTATTCATCCACTCAAGTTCAAAACATTTTTTTAACTTGTAGTGGATGACACTTGATGTTATAGTTTTTTCCTTCAAATATTAATTCATTAATTTACTTTAATTAATTTTTAAAACTTTAAATAAATTTTTAGCAGTTTGTAACGAAAATTGATATTAACAAGCACTAGCTCAATTGATAAAATGTAAGTATTTCAGCATTTTTCACTTGAAAGTGAAAAATGCTAGTTCATTTTTTGCGAAAATCAATTTTTTTATTATTAATAATTTTTTGGTAATTATTTAATAAAAAGTAGTTAAAATTAAAATTTTATTTATTGACTTAAGCAGGAATTGAATTTTTATTTTTTTAAATTTTACTTTTTTATGAAAGAGATAAGAAAAACAATGTATTGTTCGCTTCGCTAATTAACTTATAAATAAGACTGATATAGCATTATCTAATTTAATTATTATTAAAATTTCCGAAAATTATATTTGTGAGGCAAATAATTTTTAAAAGAGCAACTATTTTACACAGTTGTAAATTTAACAATTTTGAAGCAAAGTATAATGCTCATATTTATGTTGAAAATTGTTTTTTTAAAATAGTTTGTTTCAAAGACATCGTATTTTTGATATAAGAAATGGTTTTGGCTATCAGAAGAAAAGCCCAAGTATTATAAATCAGGTTTCTTTATAAGGCTGCACAGAATGGATAAAATAAATTTATTACAATAGAACTAATTTCGCTCACAATATTATACACCTCCTTACACCTTAAAAAATTTTTTAAATAATATAAAACCTTTAAGCCTTAAAAAAATTCTTTTGAAAATCCTAATTAGTTTGCTTCAATACCGAACTATTAATTTTTAATACTTTATTGGAAACTACAAAATGTTAATAACAGCTTAGCACTTTTAATTAAAGGGTGCTATTTTTCAGCAGTTGAGATAAAATCCGTTAGAGATTAATTTTTTTCCTTATTATAGCATAATGAAAAAAGTTGATATAATGAAACATTTTATTACATTATACATCAAAGCGGAGGTTTTCCTGTTAATATCCACAGGGTGTATGTACCAAAAAGTCGTTTAGAGCTTTATGGAAACAAGTATTTTTACAATAAACCATAGAAAATCGAGGAAAATGCCGTACTTTTTAAATGCTAGAAGATTTTGTTGTGTAATAACCTACACATCTACATTTTTCTCGAGAACCCGATTCTCCTTGGACTTGATTACAGCGATCACTTTAACCATGAATTACGTCAAAGAGGAGTATATAATACTTAAAATATACAATCCATGTCTAATAGAATAGAAATTTCATTAGTAATTAACATTCTAACGTAAATAAAATGCGATGCCTGTTTAACTTCAGACGACAAACTTTTTTAGAATTACTTTAAATTGTAAAGTTTAAATATAAAGAAAATTCAAAATTTTTTACTTGAAAATAAAACTATTAAAATACGTATAGTTCTTATTCGTCGATAAAGTTTTGAAATCTTTCGGGCTATATTCATAAATATTTTTGTTAGCCAAAAACCCGAATCAAAAGATTTGCATAGCCACCGTCATTCATAATTTTATGATTTAAGGAGTTCTGCATAATTCGAAATAAATTGAAATCTGAAGACGCAAGATCAGAGCTGTATGATGAATGTGTTAACAAATTCCGACTTCAATTTTTGGTTAATATTCAAACACGTGAAACACTTTTTTTTATCTGTAGTTTGGTAAGTAGCTTATTGTAGACATCTGTATTTATTTGATTCTTTGTTAGTTCAAATTGCAGAAATCTTTCAAAATCCCAACAAACTGACAGCTTGGATTTTTTTTAACTCAGCTTTTGATATTTTCTGGTATGGTTCACCAATGATCTGTTTGGATGAATACTGTTCACTTTCCCTCGTCAACAATCACTCTCTACATAAATGAATCATTTTTACTATAATTCAGAAGAAAATAGCGGGCGTTTGTCATGTTAACTCCAGTTAACTGATAAAGGAGTTATAAAGCTATTTTCTTAACATGCCATACATTTTTTTTACTATAAGTATGAAATACATTGAGCTCCTCTAAGATCTGAATCTATAAAGGACCATAATGACTCTCATCAACTGTAAATACACGAATAACCTTAAGATAATAACTCGGTTAACTAATCTGAATTATTTCTGAGAAAAGTCTCCAAAACGAATTTCAATAAACCAATTATGACATTGTCTTTCTTTCAAGGCTTCATTCTCATATAAAGCACATATTTTTTTTGTATATGCTCATGTTTTTTCAGAAATAATACAATAAAATACATATCTGGAATCAATATCCTCTTCTTCCATATTTAAAGTGGATTAAAACAAAAATAATCTTCGGTACAAATTTCTTGCCTATCCAAACATTAAGAAAATAATACAGGCTAATTGCTTTAAACACATTAACAAAACGAAATAATGTGTTAAACCATGTATCAATAAAATCCGCAATCATTTAGTTGACAGTCCAATACTTTAAATACTCCAAATATTTGGTATTAGAAAACTTTCACTAACTTTCCATTATGTCAACTGTGATGCAGGAAATTTGTTATGTTGTTATTTATACAATTATGTTAAAGTGCAAATTTAAATTTGTTTTCCATTAAACTTACAATCTTTATCCGATTCTTTTAATTAATTCAACGAAAAGCAGTTCATTTTACTGATTCCCCTTTTGCACTTTTGAACATGCATTTTGCGATAAAAGCTTGTTTTAGAGCAAAGTTTGTAAATTACATTTAAAGACACACTGCATAATTAGGAGATCTCAGGGTACTTTTAAACCAGAGGGACAAAAATAAAAATGCAAATGCACTTATTTAAATAATATATCATTGAAAAGAATTATACAACTCGGAATTTTACTATTTTAAACTTCTCGTTTTCATACAAACTGTTGGTAATCAAATCTTGCAAGGATATTCTATATCTCAACATCATTTCTAATAAAAATTTCGATGAAATTATTTTTACACTGTATTTTTCTAAAGCATATAAATTCTACATATAATTCACTCTTAAAACAGTTATCTAAAATAACGGGTGGTAATTTATTCCATTAATAATTCCATAATATCCAAAACTACTAAATTAGACCACTTATAAAGATAATGAGTCAAGGTTCTTTTTCTTCCTTTAAAATATTATATAGATTGGCATAATTGATATAAATTGCTATATAATACGAATTTTTCGAATAAAATGATAGTGCCCAAGTTCTCGGAGCACAATTATCTTTAAAAAATCCTTAGAATCGCCATCAAACTATAAATGGCATCTTATCAATCTTATCATTTAAAAAAAAAATCTTGATTAACTAGTATGTGTATGATGGTAGTGTTGTTTAATGTTCAGTGCATACTGAATTTGACTACCCTAATGTAGTCGATTTTGTAGAATGGAAAGATAGTACTGGTTTCATAGTACATAATTAAAGAAAATGCCTAAATTACCGAATATGTCAGAATTTTTTTAAGATACTTCAACAAGTTTTTCAGACATGTTTGAATTTCCAAACTAAGCAATATAGATACTACGAAGAGAAAGAAACGGACCTGCTATCAATGTATTGCAATCTAAATGCAAGCGGAAAATATCAAACAGAGGTATTTTTTTTAAATTTTATATTAAGATTTTATACATAAACTATTGAAATGAAGTTCAATCACAGATAGATTCGGAAAACTTTTGCCTGCACTCAGACGATGCTTTAAAGCCTCATAATCGATAATAGTGTTGAATTATTTTGGCATTCTTTAACTAACGATAAATTGTAAAAATGTATGCTTAAATACTTAATTACGAATTTTTTTTTTAATTCTATCTGCAAAGGAATTACAAGAAATACTTTTCAGATTTATAGCAGGAAAAAAATATTTAATTGAACTAATTCTGAATTTTTTTAAATGTATAAAAACTTCAGAAATTGAGAATCTATAGGTTAAGCAAATAATACACTTGACAATAAAAAACATTCCCCAGATAACAAAAAAATTATAACTTTCGTAATTATTTTTAAGCTTATTTTATTTCAATCGTAAGTAGAATAATAATATTTCAATTAAAATAGAGAAAGTTTTGAAGATATACGCTTAAACACACCATGATGGAATACATAAAACTCATTTTATTCAGTAAATATTCTTAAAATTTTCAATGAGTTTTGAAGAAATTATATTTATTCCTATGTGAATATGTTATTATAAATTATATGTTATTCTTATTTTCTTTAATTCCTTTGGAATTAAAAATTATTCCTACTTTCAAACAATGCGAGTAAAAAAAACATTTAATTTTTTGGTTAAATGTAAATAAAGTCAGCAACAATTATCAGTATTTCATGTTTCTAAAAATAAAATTATGTACATCATTTTATTTCTCTAAATTTTTATTTGTTCAATTATTAAATCACCTAAATGCACATTTGTTTTACTATTTTAATGCATATAAATCCTTATACTGACAATTCTTCGGATTTCTTACTTAAGTCTCTTTATATTTGTTAAGATTATAATTTATAAAATTTTCTGAGAAAGTTTTGCAAGGTTTTATTGAAATATCTTTAAACAATTTTATTATTTTACATTTTTGTATTATAAGCAAATAATACCTCTTGAATGACTTATTAAGCAATGATGTCTTTAAATATTAAAACAAAATATATCTATTGCCCATTTATCTCATGGCGTAGTATAGATTGCTGAATTATAATTTCCAAATTTCGTATAAACATATTCAGAGACTTGAAATGTGCAGCTGAAATCATTACACAAATCTTTAATTAAATAAAAAGCTGTCAAAACTGCCAAGTGTTTTTAATAAGTTGAGAAAATACTACTGAAAAAAATTATTGTTACGTCATCTTAGAATTCTAAAAAATTATCTTTTCGATTACAATAATCTAGATTTTAAAAACTTACATTTAATTTGACAGGCCTCAGCTTGAATGGAATTTTATGCAATATTAAAGATATTGGCGAAAATTCTATTTTACATTTCTACAAAGTTTCAATGCTCATAACTCAACTTTAAATCTTAATACTCCGATGAAAATAGTGTTATTTTATGTGATCTTTTTTGTTGTTTCAAAAAATGAGCTTATTTTACGTATAAATCTATCAGAAGCTTTATAAATTATGATTCTTCCCAATTTGTGGCATATTTATTTTATCAGTCATAATTTACGGTAAAAGATAGAACATGGTTGTTGCAGTGTCTTATGAGAGTTTTTCGTTTTATATAAAGATAAGTAGATACTTTCGTTTAGCGTATTACATAAAACTCCCTTTAAATACAAACAGGATGACCATACAATAAAATTTTATATTTGGAATTATTTTCAACTAAAAGAAATGAAAAAAAAATAAAGCTTCATTTGATATACAAGCAATGAAAGGCGTAAAGAAATGAATTCGAGAAAAAATGTAGAAAAAAAATATTAGCAATAAAAAAGGTTTTTGGCGCTGTTGGAAAGAAAACCGGATCACAATGAAAGTACAAAAATATAAGTTATGCGCAATTTCATTAATTCTCTAGTGCTTAAAAAAACATGTACTCAGGAAAATTAATAACACAATACGAAACTCAAAAAAAATCCTATTAAGGCAATATTATGCCTTCAAATGAGTGCGTCAGTCCCAAGGTACTGCCTTCTGACGTATATAGGTACTCTTCTAAATGCATCTGATATACATGGACAGCTTTTGGTAAGTCACTTTTTTCCATTCCTTTTATCATTCCTGCCACGATTCACATATGAAAAACGGAATCATTCTATCTGACTGCAGGTCTCTCTAAATCTTATTTTTGAGTTCTTAGAAAATTTTAATGAATAATCTCTTTATTGAATACAATTTAACTATTCATATCTTTTTAATCAAATTATGAATTTTTATCAAATCTAAATAACAAATGTGAACAATTCAAAACATTTTGCAAATTATTTGCTTGATCCAATTTATAGCTCAAAAAATTAATTTCTAAACATTAAACTACCAAATATTGGCATAATTTAACATGTCTGACTTACATGCCACACATTTAGATTCATTATTAATTTTCCGAATTTCGTGCCATCCGTAAATTTAAATTTCTTAGAGCTGTTCGCTGCACTATACTCTTGTCTAACCAATCAGCATTTTGACGGGATAACCTCAGGGCGAGTAATAATAAATTGGATTTTGGAATATCGATCATGCGAGTCTACTGATATGACTTCACAGGTTGATAAAAATCGTTTCTCTTCTTCGATTTTGTAATCAGTCTTTCAATATACATTACATATTCCTATACTAGATATTATTTATAACATAGAAGTACACTAAATCAATAATATTGGAACATGTAAAATTTAGATCCATTTATTTTATCTTCCAACGAAGAAATACTTTTTTTAAAATTTGTGTGAAATAATACAGTACATTCATCTTGAACCTTTATTATAAGAAATCATAAAATATAATTTTAAAAAACATACTAGTGAATCGCACTATTTAATACTCTTGAATAAGATTAAACATCTAAATAATACTAAGAGGAATTATATTCGATTAATACAGTTCAAAAAAAGTTGAATAATTCGGATTTCATCTAAGTAATTATTTTTATAGCCTTCATCAATTTGGATTTCAAGCAAATAATATTGAAATGAGATATTATATTTTCGTGTATAATATATCATTTAAATAATTTATACTAAACATATTGATCAAAAAAATTGCTGAACAAAGTTTCAAAAGAGGTATGATAGTAAAAGTTCATTGTCATGACTAGTTATAATATTATTAGCAATTTCAAAATCTAAGATATAAAGATTTTCAAATTAAATCTGATATCTGAAAGGACAAAAATTGATAAATAAGATAAATTATTCAAGTTTTACCTACCTCAAGGAAGTGAACTTTGATAAAAATTATATAAGTTTTTTAAACTAGTGATATAATTTATGTAAATTGTTCCGTTTAAGGAAAACTTTTTAAAATATGACTGCTTAATTCTTAAAGATTTACTCAGTTAAGCATTTAATTTTTAAATTTAGATATAAATGTTGATAAATTGAAACAACTTTATTATTCATTTCATTTTTACAAAGTTTGAAATAAAATCCTTTTATTTCACTGTCTGTATTAATTACTCTAGCAAAATTTTATCCTTAATTTTTTTTCTATAAAAAAACTGGAAATATAACAAAATGATTCATTCAACATTTACGCTTGATTAAAAAATAATAATTTTCCATCTTGAAAATTAGCATTTTTAAGAAAAACATCTTACTTTATTTCAAAGTCGAATACATACCTTATTACAGCATTGCTAATATATCATTTGTACTAAATAAGCGCATTTTTCACTGGAAAAATAAATTTGCTTTAATTAAATAATGTTCTTGAATTAAATCTAGCTTTTCCTATCTTCTAGAATATAAAGTCATCATGGAAACGTTCTTCTAAACATATCGCATTAAAAGAGAAATTCATAATATATCTATTCCAAAAATATAACCAGTAAAAGGAAGACATTTTTTTTGAAAAAAAATTCCTCATAATTTGATTTTCCAAACAATCAGAGAAATTAATTTTCTCATTATCCAGTTATATAAAGAGTTATTAGAGGAAATATCACGATTTTTAGCTTCTCGCCATTAGATGACAAGATTACATTTAAATGCACAAAATCAAAGAATTACGGTCAAATGAACTGTAACTTTTATATTTGGTTTTCAAGTTAAAAATCTTTTGTAGAAAGTTCTATAAAAGGATTTGAGAGCCATATTTCGGAATATTAAATATATGATAAATATTTCTCAAATTGATTTACTTCTCAGATCGGTTTCTGTTCAAAACTGAGTTTTTTAGAATATTCGAAATACATTCCAGAATTGCAGCATCCCTATCTGAACCTTAATGCTGTGGTATTGTATGCAGTTATCATGAATATACTTACATAAATATCAGCAAGAAAAAGCTGAAGATTTCAGTTGAATGAGTTAACATGATTTAGAAATATTATTATTAAGAGAAGAAAAAACAGTATATCGACATTAACTTATTCCTTAGAAGTTTTTACAAGATTAAATTAATTTGTTAAGAATTTGAGATAAAAATATAAGTACGTTACTATAATAATTCATTTTAAAATAAAATCATAACATATTCCATTTTATAATGCATTAAATATTTATAATACTTATAATCATAATACTTATTGAATCTGCAACACTTAATGTTACTATATATTTTGAACAAAAAGAAAAGCATAACGCATTTTACATTTTTTTTTTGTTAAGAGAGCTATCGAAGGTAAATATATTCAGATGTGGTCAAAATAGAAATTTGAAGATGATGAAAAAATAGATATACCAGGGAATTAAGAAAATGTTTTTTTAATAAAACAAACTTTACATCAAAGAAATTAAGGACGCACATTAAGAAAATATTGATGCATGTATAATAGCAAACTACTGATTATCAAATGATACGAAATTTCTCACACACTGCGCCTATAAAGCACATATGGAAATTTTGTGATGGAAAATAAATGTTTTTTAATGCTTTCTGCGTGTAAGAATGGTTGCTTCAATGGAAAAAAAAAGATCTACAACTAATCTTCAAATTGAAAAGTGCGTTTCTCTTTCTGTTTCTCATGAATAATTCAATATAATACGTTTAAGATTCTATAGGATTTTAACAAATACGCGGAAGTATTTTAAGATTCACTAGAGTTGAATGGATGACTTAATTCTTCAATAACTCATTATAAGACGATATTTTTTTCTTAATTCATAGTTGATTATTCTTGAGATGTCGTCTCAAAACTTTGAAAAGGTTAAATAAGTTTTAAAAAGAAACATATATCGCCAAAAGAAGCTGAAAAACAATTCAGATAACTTTATTGCAGGAAATTCTCGATACAAATTCTTAAAATTATTTGGTAAAAAATAGCAGGCGTAAAATGGTCGGTCAAAGAAGTAATTTATCAAATACTACATTATAAAATTTATGATTTTTTTACTGGCAGGTATGCGAACTGAGTTAATTTCATTCCTTTAATAAATTTTAGGTGCCTTTCAAGTTCTTGAAAACAAAAGCACGCTAAATGTTTTTCAATCTAACAAAGTTCCAAGTAAAGATTTTCCTATTGTGTTATATTTGAAGACCCTGATTAAAAACTGATCTGTTGAAAAAATTATTTTAAAAAATAACTAAAATTTAAAAACTTCTAAAGGAATTCTTCTGCAAATACCAGTTCATATTTTATTTTTTAAATAATATTTGCAAATTAATTAATATCATCAATTACACTTATTTCTTATTGGTATTTTAAATGGAATATATCGGCATCATGGGTATGTTAAAAATGTGAGGAATGTGAAAAGAGCAGGAATCGGAAAATACTGTTAACAATTATTTATTTCTTCGAAATAGTCAGCGTTTTTCTCAGCTGAAATAAATTTCTATAATATTATTTCAAAGCAATTAACACATATATTTCAATTTATCCTCGTGCTAAAAAACATTATAATTTAATTCTTTCAACTAATATTCAGACAACTAATATTCAACTTTTTCAGAGCTTCAAATATATTTTTAGACAGACACACGCCGAAAGCAATATATTGTTTCAGCTAAATTTCCATTTAAGATATATAAGTGTTAGACAATGATCCGAACTTTTGAATCAGTCTGGGTTTTTCTACTTCCAATCCATGATCTCATGTAAACAAAACTGAAAGATTCGAATCCGACTTTTCAAAGTTTAGTGATTTGTTGTTGGCGGCACTTATTATGCAAATTACGCATACTTAACTAGTATAAATACGTGTGGAATTAAAATCTGTGGGTTTTTGATGTTAGAATGAGGCTCGGATGATATAAGACCATGCGGTTGGCTTGCCTTTTAGGAATTTTTAAGATGAATCGCTGCGTTTTTAAATTGAATGGTCGAATTCGAATCTGTTAAAGTTTATTCACAGTATGTGGTAATATTAATTTATTTTTCATCTTTATTTTGAGATTTAACGTATTATTTCTTTTCTTTTTGCTCTAAGAATGAGCCTGTTGACTTTTACTTAAATAAATATGAACTTTTATGAAAACTCCTTTTATCATTCTTCCTCGACAATAAATTCCACTGCGCAGCTTTGCTGATTTCGGATTAATTTATCCGGAAATCTAACAATAAGTTCTAAATATTTTGTCTCGGTCTCTTTTTTTCTACTTCTTGCCTATCTTTACAGATCGTGGATCCGTTTGGTAATAGTTTAAACAAAGAAATTTCAATAACAGTTTTAAAGTTTGAGAGAAGAATGTTGAATATTGTTCTATTTTCTTCTTAATTATGACGAAAAAACTCTGGGTCTGCGTGCTTTTATATAAAAAGAACAAAAGATTTCTTGTGTCCTCTTATGAAATTGCCTTTTTCCTTGAACATGACCTTTCACATTTCTAGTGAAGGTCATGTCACTATAATCTAACTGTTTATAGCGATAATAACTTTTGCAAGGTTCATAACATTTACCGATTCATATTATGATTATATTTTGGTCTGGTCATCTATTTCATGGTTATTCAAGGTATACGTTACTATGGCAATGGGTTGTATTGTTTAAAAGTACTTTCTAAATATATGTTCAACACTTTAATAAAAAACGTCTAACAACATTTTCGATTTAAAATAATTATACAATAAGCTTTCTGTTGGAATTATCACGATGATATATAAATCCCTAGTGAAAACTGCAAACTTGCACATAATTAGTGTTTAAAATTAATAACACTCCTGTTGTATGCAAATTTTGAATGACTTTATGTAGAAACGCCAACTTCCACTCTTGTGCGATTTAAGAACTGATTAATGGGCTTTAGAATGGTGCCTTTTTCACTAATTTGAAAAATTTCTCCATTTTACAGATGACCTTCACTATCTGCAGTAATGACGCAAAAACACAAACAATCAAGACTTTTCCTGCATAGCTCCATCGTTCTTACAAAACAAAATCTGTCACAAATAAAATATGCATTTAACAGCGAGAAGGGCGTGCCATAGAAAAGACCGGAGGCTAAGATTTGCATACGCGTGGAAATGTCAGCAGAATGCAAGTGGAATATTAAATGGCTTTTGGCCAGCGGTAAACAGAGACAAAAGATTACAAATTCATCTGGCAAGATCACTTTCAGGGTCACTCTGAGACAAGGTCGGTCTTCCATTGCACGGGGTCAATTGCACTGAATATTTTGTATCCAGAAGTATTTACTTCTTTGGGATTCATTTCATTTCGTTTTACTTCCATTCAAAAAAAGCAGATTTCCTCTTTTTTTTATAAACGGGGTCAAATTTTGAATAAAGTCATAACACTTAAATAGATGTAATTCAATACGGAGTGTGTGTTTGAGACTTTTAATCTAATATCAAATACAGAATTTTCTGAAATTCGAAAAATTAAGATATAAAAGAATAAGAACATATTTAAGTCAACATACATATTAAGATTTCTCTAGCACATCGTATTTTTTCTAATTATCACTACAGGCTCCCAGAATAGAGCAAATTATGGAGAACAATCATCGAATTTCTTATAACAATGTGCACATTTAATGTGCACGTACAAAAAAAAACGCTAATTCTTTAAATAAAAACAGTTTTTTTTTTTTTCAAAACCTCAATATGTTTATTACACGTACATCATTGCAACTCTGTCTTTCAAATGTGCAAAGCATTATATAGTTATTTTTTAGTTTAAAATTTTTACTTATTTGTAAATATGCCAACTTCTTTACTAGAAGATATTTAACATATTTGATCGCAGGCTTCTTTTCCCTTATATAAAGTACAGTTTTTTCAAAAGAAAATAAATGTTTGATTAATCTAAATCTTTTAATGTTTAAAATTTATTCGCTATAACTTTTTTTTCAAATCAAAATTTAGCAAATAAATATCTTTTTCCATCAATTACTTAACCATTAAAAATCAATTCGAATAAAAGCAAGAAATGCAGTAATGCAAATATGAGTTATACTTTTGATATTTATATATGCATCAAATGTTTCAATCTCACTATTAGTATTTTCATGAATATTTAATTAAAGTCTTTGCAATGTATGAAAATGCAACCCTTTATTAAAACAATCATATAGAGAAGTCACTTTGAAGTGACGGGCGTAAAGTTCTTCGAAGAAAATTTTAGTCTTCATTATTTTTAGAAAATAGTCCCGTTTTTATCCCATAGCCCCATTTCTTTTTCAAAGACATAAATCAGAGCAATACACCGATCAGAAAGGCAGAAAGGAGGTAGGGAAAGTATTTTGAACTCATAGAATTACAGAAGGGAATCTGATCAGCATTTTGATCACTGCGGGAAAATAAAATAAAAAAACAGCGAAGCTGAAAGTGTATTCGGAGTTCGAATAATTAAGAAATTTATTTTTAGAATTAGATAATTAGAAATTATTATATTTATATTTGATTGATTTTTAAATGTAGTATTTGATAAAACACAATCGTATATAGAAATGATTAATTTAAAACAGATGGTATAAAAATATCTCCATTTTAGGATGAATTACCCTTCAGTAGTTACAGTTCTTATTTTAAATATTGAAAAAAAAATTTTCATTGAAAAGTTTTCGTAAATTCATATGAAGACAAATGCATTTAAATAGAAATTCAATGAGAATTTAATAAACTTTTTTGGCAAGAGAATAACTTGATAAAATAAACTTAATAAAATTTGATTATAAAAGCTGTAAATATAGAATTATTAAATTCATAGCATCTTCCATATGTTCTTATGTAAATATATATAAAAAATTTGTAAGATGATTTATTTAAACACACCAGTTTCAAACTTTTCCTTTTAAAAAAATCAAAAATTGATATTTTTTATATTTTGTTTATTTTTTTATCTTTTGATATCTTTATAATATTAGAAGACAAAAGAACAAGTTAAAGCAATATAATTTCATTTGAATCTGCCATGTTCTGCTACCAAAGCGAAACTTCAAATTTCAATTCCTTGTAATATGTCTTATCAAAAATATAAGAATATTTTTCAGAAAGAGCAATGTGCATAAAGGTTAAATATATAATTTCAAAATTTTTATATAAAATACAAAAGCCTATTTTTAATAAAATCCTTTTAAAGTGCATTTTAAAAATAAAATCTAATAAGTTAAAATCCATTATTGCAGGTAAACACAATTATCCATTCACAAATAAAAATAGAGCACTAACTAAATGCAAATTTTTAAAATTCGGCATATTATTTTTTTTACAAAACAAAAAAGGTTGTATAGTTTAGAAAGCTGTTATAAAAAATTAAACTTGCATAATATCAACAACATATTGTTTCATGATAATCTATAGTGACGATTTTTGAGAAGGTTCAAATTTTCTTCATCGATTTAAGCACATTATTAAACATGTAAATGAGAAGCAAATGATTTTTCCCAAAGAAAAAATACATCAGAAAAACAAAATTAAACACTCAAACATATGAAATTAAAATTAATGAATTTTTAGAGCAAATAAGCGATGGTTTGATCCTATCAAGTTGTTTTCACTTTTTTTTTTCTTATTCTTTTTTCAATTTCCATTACTAAATATAGCATCTTCGACCTTTACACTTCTCTAAAAAACATGATAGAAAGCAAAAAAGTTAATTAAAACGATTTACCTCAGTTTAAAAATAAGACTAGTCGTCCTTGAAAAGCAGATTTCTTGTCGGATAATTGACTCTGATTTAGATCTGATTACGATCTTAAAAAAACCTACTCATTTCAATACGACACATTTGATAAAAAGACAAGTTCAGTATAAGACGATTTTGAACTTGACTCACAAAAGAATTTAAAAAAAAAATATTTACCAATAAAATAGCTAATTATTAGAGCAAATCTTAATTTTTCTACACCAGTTCAACGTAACCATAAAATGCTATTGTAGATAAAATATTTATAAATGTAAAATCCAATTTTAATAATGAATGACATCTTAGTTTTCAATCATATATACATTCAAAACTATTTTTGACACAACAGAATTGAAATATTCGTGAGATCAACATAAACTTGTTTGAATTTCGTAAACATTTTTTAAATCAAGCAAATAAAACCTTCCCGCATATTCTTAAATAAAGATGTGGTTCCACTTTATCCTCATTCCCCATAAATTCCGGACCTTGGGTAAGGCACTGATTGTCTTACATGCCATTCCCAAACAATAATTGCGAAATATAAATAATCTATCTAAAAGTCTTTAGCATTTTACACTAATATAAATGTATAAAAATCTTATCGAAATTACTCATTTGATAAATAAATGGTTTATTTAAAAAAATTATCATTGAAATCACTCACTGGCTCGGTTCCTGTGAAAGCAAATATTCTCTGCCTTTAACTGATTAAAAGATCACACCCCTTAAAGGATATACTTCCCCATTGAAAGTTCACCCTCAATAACAAATATTTTGAAATGAGAACTCCAAATAGAAATTTTGCAGATATGTAAAAATACAAGAGAGCTTCAAAGGAAGTGAAGGAAAAAAACATTGTCGCTGTTTTTTATCTAAAATGATGATCAAAGAATCTAATTTTATCAATCACTCGTCTATGTCTTCATCTTATCTTCCCTTTTTATTTTCAATTTCACAGATATCTGATAGCCTTCGAAAGAAAATAAAAACAATATTGATAAAACTTTGATGTCTCTTCTATTATGCACAGTTTATTCATATTTTGCAAAACAGGATTGATTTGAATCACGAAAATTAACTATTTGAAATAGATGTATGAAATTGAAGAGAGGGTTTTGCAAAAGATTCATTTCTTTTTATCTGGTTTTTATTTTTATGATTCAACTTGTAATGTTGATATACTGATATCTTTTCAAAATATAAAAAATATATAAATTTTAAGGTGCTTTTAGACATATCATTTATTTATATTATTATTATTATTATCGTGTCTTTAACTTCTTAAGTTAAACATAACGTTTAAAAAAATTAAATATGTTTTTTTACTGCAGTGAATTTAAATTTCCCTGCTAAGCAATTTATTTTCAAAAGCCTTTAAACTAAAATTTATTGAGCTTTTAACCTACTTTAAAACTATAGGACGCAAGCACACTCAAAATTGATGAATTTATCAGAGAAATTAAATAGGTAGGAATAAGTTCTTACAAATTTTCCAATTAGAAAATGATACTAGATGTTTCAATTTCTTCTATTACACAAAATTATGTATGTGTCTTTATTTGCTTAGTTTTATTAATTAACCAAATTAATCAATCATTAGATTTTTCTAATTAAAATTAACCACATTAATTTAGCCAATCTCATTAAAAAAATATTAATATACCACGACCAGAAAAATAGACATTTTAAAGGGTTTTTTCAGGTACAAAAACATGCTTTACCTACAGTTATTTTGAATTTCAAGGAAATACTTAATTCTATGTAAATTTTTTTTGTTTCTAATTTAAGATTTATTTTTAATGTATAAGCATCACAAAACGTGAGCTTTAGTTCTCCTATATAGCAACTACTTAAGAATATCAAGAATATCATTAAAAAATTCGGACTATATTATATGCTTCAAAAAATTTCTGACTGTATTATATCTTACGAATATTTGAACACCGTGTTTTTATTCTTTTCTTTTTAATTCAACCTTGATTTTTTTTAATTCGTATTTAACTTTTTGCTATAACTTCTTAATAGAGAGAAAATAAACTGCAAATATTATACCTGAACAAGTCACATTTTAGCCTGACATTGGTAATAATATTTACACATTAAATAACATATCGTCAATTTGATAGTCGCCTATTAAATAACATTATCATAAAATGATACTCGTTAGCCTTCTTGAGGAGGGATTGTTGCTGTTATTTCTGACGATTTCATTTCTTTATCTCTAAAATAGTTCGGAAATAGTTAAATGGCAAATTAAAAAAGCACATTCACGATTCTTCTATAATGTTCTAAAGAAGGCGGTTTTTTTCTTTCCCCACACGCACTTTTCATTCTGGAATCATATTTTCATAACTTTTTTTATTAAAAAGCAGAAATAAAAATAAAATAGAAATCATATATAATTAGATCTTTAATATTATTGCAGCTGCGAGTAAATAAATCGTTTACTCAGTTCAGCGCCGTACATATCCTTTTATCATGAGCGTACTTGTTTATGAAACTCATACGCCACAGAAACGAATTTCTGAATAGCAGCAATTAATTATGTCTAGCAATGCTGAGAACTTCTTTTATTTGAACTTCTTGATTTTTGCCAACTCTTTCGGCTGCTGATGATATCACAGACGCCCCACCCAAGTCAATGTAGACTTAAAATGATAAGCCAAAGGAAACGGACACTTGCAAACTTTAAAATAATCCTTAAATAAAAAGCCAGCATTGAAAATTTAGGATAAATTTTCAATAAAAATGCTTAGCACTGAAAATATTAAAAAGGTTCAGTAAAGACTTGTTAACCCATTATGCATTATTAAAATATTTTATTTCAATGTTAACAATGAGAATGAAACTAATAATAATATCCCATTTAAGGTAAACGAATGGTAATATTTATGCGATATTGTTGCGAGGTAAGCGAATCTCAAATCCAATTGAATCATACCATTTTAATACTTAGCCTTCCACAGACAGCAATTATCTGAAATAATAGAAACATATCTCAAACACACACAAAAATATTCATTCTATGGCATGCTCAATCCACTTTCATAAACTTAATACTCACTATATCAAGTTTCTAGAAGTTTTTATAAAGAAAATCCTGTAGCAAACAAATATTAGATGTGTTAAAAGTAGGATTAATCCATTTTCCATCCCTCCTAACCTGGCATGCACTTCTGTTATTTTTCTGGGCAATACTTTGTTCTGCTTTTATAAAGCAGTAATATTCTTGATCGGCCTTTAAATTCTTTCAGGAACCTTTATAAATGTTTAATAGTGTTAGTATATTTTATACTAGTTTTCATTTCATATTGTTTGAAAGGCAGAAAAAAAAATAATACTGCCGCATTGAAAAGAAACATTCGAGTCTCCGTAGCCGAATGGCTATAACACTGGACTCATAGTAAAGAGATCATCAGTTCGAATACCGGTAGATTCAAAATCCGTGTAGATATTTTTCCTTGATTTGTTTCTCCTTTATTTCGTGTTCCAGAAGATTCTGAACATTTCTTTAGTTTACTAGATAAGTGCTCTGAACTTTCCTTACTATCTCCAGAAAAGTATTCTGGAACTTTCTCTGCTGGCATAAAAAAGTGGCAGATCCCTTAGTCACAGTGTTCTCAGATCAGAGTTGAATTAATAAATTGGTTTAACTTTACTTCCTATGTGTTCTTGAGTTTTATCTACGTGATAATATTAAGTTCACTATGAATGTGTTTTGATAGTGAAAATAAAAACTTAAATCTACAGTTGCAGAGTTTTAAAATGTCAGAGATATGATGAAGTTTAAAAAACTTTTTCTCGATTTCAGATTGTAATATTTTGTAAATATTGTATGTTGTAAATATTTTAGTCATCAATAAGACAACAAAAGACCTTATTTTGGAATCAGCCACTAATTGGGTTGTTTTGAAAGTCTCTTCAATTTTTGAAATAAATAGTAAAGAATTTCTTTGGATCATCAATCATAGTTGCACCATTTTATTAGAAAAAGATTTACCATCCTTTCGGAACTTTCATTCTCTCACTCTCAAAAAATATGCCCTGCTCATCACTAAAAAATAATACAAACATCTACTCTCAAACTTCAAGGAATCAAAAAATTTCCTTTCTTCACTAACCGAAGTGGGCCGATAGTAATCCGAAGATATCTAGTCAATGTTGTATAGAGAATGGCGTACACAACCGGTCAAGTTCCAATAATTCCCGCTTAGTAATAAAAGATATTGGTGATCTTGCGTTATCTTGGTGAAAAACTGTTAGTTTATGAAAGGACATTCTGAGTACTTCTATTGAATGACTTGAATGAAATTGTTTGTTCGGGGATTATATTTAACGAAATCAATTGTTTGGTTAGGCTGCAGTAGCTTACAATAAATAATGTCATCCGATTCGACCAGTAAAGCATAACTTTTTTGGAGATGGATATTAACTTTCCAACCATTTCAAAACAGATAATATTAGAACTGCCCATTCGAATATTTTCTCTACTGGCTCAACACTATTGTAGATGATCTATTTTTTAATGCCCTTTATAACTTATTTCAAAAATGATTGTCGTTTTTGTCCTGTGTAAACAACAAATCTATTACTTCTAAACAATTTGTATAATTACCATTTATTTATAAATATACATTATCAAATTTGGATGCCCTAGACAATATATGCATGCTTCCAAATCTGTAAGCAAACTCATAGGCTAGTTAATGGTTGAATTCTACCCTTTAAGTTTATAATTTCAAAGATTTAATAGATTGATTATTTTTCATCAATGTCAAAATTTCATTATCACAACTCTGGATGACCTACTAAGACACTGCCAGTTTTAAATGCAAAATCCACAAAACATTTTTTTATTGTTCGTTCATTTATAATATTGTCATCATAAAAAGAGCATATCATTTTATTGGTTTGAAACGCTATCTCATATTCACAGAAGTAAAAAAGCATTACATGCCGTAAAGGCCCTAATGTATTCTCCTTGTTTATACTGGCATCATATGAACACAATTAAACCAATGTTGATAGTAAACATTGGTATAATCATGGAAATTTTAACAAATTTCTTTAGAAAATATATAATTTCCTACATCGATAACATTAATCCAATTAACACTCCTAAAATCATTGCAAACTATAGGAAAATGATGAATTCTATGAACAATTCAGTTTAGTACAGTGCAGTTCAAATAAAGATATATTAATTTTTCTGATAATAGAAAAAAACAGCATAAATGGTGAGTGTTAATTGAATCAAATTAAAGTACATAAATAAAAGCCTTTGACAGCTTCTGAATACCAATAACTCATCTCTTAAAATTGATCGCTATTAACAAAACACTACAAGAGATTATCCATCAAGTAAATCATTCGGAGAAAAATTTATAAATAAATATTAAATCTTTGATATATTTTCTATGAAAATTATTAATTTATCAACTATCTCAACATTTTCTATAAATAAAAGGATTTATCAGCTACTGAATTCCATTAAAACATCTCATAAAATAAATCCCTGTTAACAAAGCGCTACATGAGATTATTCATCAAGTGCATAGTGTTCGAAAAAGATATCTATAAAAAATATTCTTCTCTTCATATATTTTCAATGAGAATAATTTATAAAAGTTCAGCATTTGCTATACAACTTATAATTCAAGATATCACTTTTTCTAAAAAATATATATATATTAAAAAAGAAATAACTGCATTATTAGCATTTCAAATATTTTTCTGTTGCAGATTCATTACACTAACTTATTTAAGAATTTAAGAAATATTCATCAGCGATAAAGCACAAGTCTCCAAAAACATCATCTCGATATTATGGTTCAAACATATAATAAACAACATCCAGGACATTTTAGAATTAGCTTTTTAATTACATTGCATTTAAAATTCAAGAACAAGCATTTTTTACTTAAATATAATGCAGATAAAGTAAATAAAAACAATATTTTTCTAAAAACAGTATTAAGTTACCTACAGATTAATTTATATAAATCGATATCAGTTTTATATGAAAATTATTACATTGGGAAAATTGATATTGTAGTAAATACTCATAATTTTGAAGGAAAGTGTCAAATATAAGCAATAGAGATTCGAATTTGTAGTTAAAAATATTACAACATAATAATGTTTTAAGCTTGCAGTATCTATTTTCATATCTGTATTCGTATTTTTTAAATTGCCACATGTGTAACATCGGTAACATATTAAATATTATATATATGATGATGATGTTTTAAAAGTTAAGAAACTGAATTAATTTCTTAATTTTCAACTTAATTTAGCCCTATTAACTTTATTCCCTATTCTTTATTCTAAAAATATTCTCTTATTTCCTGATCCGATTCCACGTTGGCTATTTAATTCAAGAAATGATTTGTAAAACTGTTTAGTCAGCGAATCCTACG
The DNA here is from genome assembly GCA_026543055.1 of Argiope trifasciata. NCBI lineage: Eukaryota > Metazoa > Arthropoda > Arachnida > Araneae > Araneidae > Argiope > Argiope trifasciata. The sequence goes on along the minus strand of JAPMOQ010041062.1, from coordinate 5,021,296 downwards.
GTGAGAGTGATTGATAAAAATTGCTGACCTAAACAACTAGTTTTATAAAAAAAAATCCCTCCCTGTGTTTCCCCAGCTTTGAAATTCACATGTTCAGAAATCCCCATGAGAAACTTATAGTCTTATAAGCATTATAAACAAGATTTTCCCTATCAAAATAAGCTTTTTAAGATTCGAGATAAAATCATTTCTCTGTCTTTAGTTCTGTTTCTGAGGGTGCCGTCGCTCCTGCTGTACATAGACATGCCTGCTTCTCTGTGATGAAATTAAACGACGTAACAGCATCCTAAGTCTTTTCAATGTCTTCGAACTGCAATCTATTTTCAAAATTTTTGATCTTTACACACGCATTATATATAATATATCCCCGCTACATGATTATGAAAAAATGTTGTGACTAAAGCAATGAAAACTATGAATGTAAAATAAAAACATTTTTAAAAACACATTACAATAAAAGAAAAAAATTACACAAAAATAACATATGTCTTTGATGAGTCCATTTTTTCAAAATTTCAATGTGGTGCAAAAATGCATCTTTTGCATATGCACCGAAATTAATGGAAAAAAAACCATTAAAGTTGCAATCAATTTCTCTTTAAATTAAATAAATTTGAATTTTCAATTCAATAAAAATTTTGAGCGTCCTTTCTTAAGGAGAAAAGAGATTTCAGGATCCGTAAATTGCGTGAGAAATTTAATAATTCAAGTTTTAATATTTTGTCAATCCAGAACAATTTCGGCAACGTGCGTTTACCGACACGAATTCACAGATAAAAAAAATATTTTTATGAAAGATAGCCAATACAATTATTGTCTACTTCTAATTACCAATTATGTCAATCCTACTTGAACAATTTGTACGCCAATTTAATACCATTAACTATAATATTTTTGACTTCAAATCATACCTTAAGACAATTTATAAGTTTACATTTACTGCCCATAATTTATAATTATCTAAAAAAATTTACGTTTACCTTCATTACCTTTCGTTTTGTATATTTTGCCTTGGCCAGCACCTGAGAATTAGTGACAGATGGATTTCACAAACAGTATGCCCAAAAATGATAAATACAAGAGCAAGAAAATGACAAATCATCAAATAATTTAGTAAAGGAAAAGACAAACTGCATCTATCAAAACATCTACCCAAAATATGGAATGATAATTTTCCTGCTATTTTTTTCCAGTTGCCAAGAAAAATAATAAAAGATTGCTATACAATTATTTAAAAAAATATCGTCTGCAATTTATTTAGTACTAGCCGCCTTTGGCGACCAGCTGGTTCGCCATGAGTAATGCATTCTAAAATTTTCAATTAAATCACATATTCATTAGCCTAGAAGTAATTCCGGGAATTGAATGGCCTGAAAGCAATATTTTCTTTAAGATGATGGACGAAAAGTTCTAAAAGAACACCTTTTCCTAATAATGTTCTTTAATTTTATAAATCAATCAGTTTTAACTATCGATTATGCTTCCAAAATATTAAAAATGTTTCTATCGATGATGTTGCCAAAATATGAAATATGTTTTTTTTTTTTTTCAAAGAAAGCGAGAAAGAGAAAAAAGTATTGAATTAATGATACAGATATTGCAAACGATTACATAAATATGCCATTAAGTCCGGATTTCAATGCATATCCTGTCTAAATTCAACCAGGTTTACCGTAAATAAAGATAATTTATGGAATTAATGATACAGATATTGCAAACGATCATAGAATCATTTGCATTTATTTTTTAAAGAAAATATCACATTTTATATTTCTTTTATTTTATCCTGTCACGTGCTGACAGTTGCATTTCTGTAGATTTATTTTGCGATGATAATTTTTTTTATTTGAACTTCCGGCATTCTTTTATTTTATCCAGTCACGTGATAAAAAACATGGTTAAAATATTTCTTTAAAAATTCGTTAAAAATAGAAGCTTACGTTATAAATTAAAAAAAACTGATACCGTTAGAAAAATAATTTTTTTATCTTTAAATTGATGTAAAAATCATGTTTGTGCAATAATATTTTCGGAAGTTATAACGGAAAAACGTCGAAATTTCACTTAAATTTTAATTAATTCTAATTCTAATTAAAAATTCGAAAAAAGGGCTCCGAGGTGCACATTCCGGACCTCCAAGGTATGCATGTACCAAATTTGGTAGCTGTAGGTCCAACGGTCTGGCCTGTAGAGCGCCAACACACACACACACACACATTGAGCTTTATTATAAGTATAGATATATAAGCAGCTTAGTTTCATAAAATTTGGTTTAAACTACATTTTTCATTTCATGGAACAAAAAAAATTATTACCTAAATTGCTATACTTACTATTTCACACAAATTCAATTCATACATTAAAGCATGATAGCATATTTTTATGACACTAGCAACAGAGGGAAAATGCCATCTCTGCTATTATTTATCAGTATGTTTTTGGTACTTAAAGGAATATGATACATTATTCCAAACATTTAAATATAGATTTTGCTTATAACAATACTGGTGATTTTTTCAAACCAATTTTTATTCCAACAGCAGTAAAAATAATTGTAACATGATCAAAACTTATAACCAATTAAATTTGAACACATAAACCAAGCATTATTCACAAATTTAATGTTCAATCCTTTGATGACAGCAATTTTTATTTACTGCAATTTATGAATTTAAAAAAATTAATAAAAATACATTTTAATCATTAATATAATTTTTTAAGAATAGTGAAGATTATTTTTATATGATAGAACATATCTTTTACGAATTCAATAATATTGAGACTTTATATTCTTTATTTCTGAGATTCCTGCAAAGTAAATTATTGAAGTGAAATTTCTTAAAGATTTTTAAAACGCACACCTTAAGTTAACTTGTTTTGCCAAAAAAAAAAATCTTAAAAAAAAATGACGACTAAAAATTATATAGCATTGACTTAATTCAAAAATGAGTTCTGAATTTTAAATAAATACTGACATTCTAAATTAAATCTAGTTTAAATTTATCCATAAATGTGTTACATTCGAGAAATATTCTTAACCATTATATAATTTGAATATTAAAATTCAGCAACTAGCTGCCTTTATTTTTATTTTTTATTTATATGCATAATATGTTAAAAATTATAAAATTTTTATGATAATACTGAGGCTTAATTTTTGAACTAGTTTCAAGTATCCTTTCCACTATCTTAATTTTATGATTGTTCAAAAAAAAAAGTCTATTTTAAGGATTAGCACTAAATCCTTAAAAGCGTTCTCTTATTTCCTATGCTTTAAAAAAAATTTAAAGCTCTTTATCACAATATCTCTTATCTTTAACGAAAGGTTTAGCTTTTCAGCAATTATTCTAATAAATAATTAATTTAAAAAAAAGAGTTCTATAAGTTTTTTCGATATTTTTTTATAAGTGACATTTTAAAGAAGAATATGTGCTTGCATATTCACTTTTATTTTTGAATTTCAGAAATAATCTTATTAAAAATAATTTTTAATAACAATATTTTCAAATAAAATGCCTTAGGTAAAATATATCCATAGTTATATCAGTGTGTATCCATGGGATAAGAAAATTTTTTACCTAGAAAGCAGCGAAAATTCCCCGGAATTTTCACATACCAATGTTAAATGAGCCGTTTGTGTTTAGTCTCGTCATATAATGGAGAAAATTAATTTTAAAGTATATTTCGATGATAGTTTAGATCCAAAAATGGACAAATATGAACAATCTTGGCTGCAAATCTGCAAACCAAATCTAATTAAATAGAAAATAAATATTAAGTTAAAATGAAAATTAATGGGGAAAAAAATGAAGAAATGGTGAATCCGGCCTGAAGATTTCATCAAAAGTCACAATCAGGCAGAGATTCAAATTATGAATTTTCGTTCCATGTATTAATCCACTTCGAAAATCCCAAGAAAAAAATCTGAACGTCTAATCTAATATATCTTACTCGTTTCTTTTTCCCTTAATAATGGATAGACAGACACACTAACTCCAAATTAGTAAGTTTTCTAAAATTTTCCAACATATTATCAATGTTGGTATAGATCACATACCGAATTTTGTTTGTTCAACTCATTCCATTTCTTAATTATGCGGTTAGAAACTAATTCCAAAAAATGGTATTTACAGACAACTTATTGCAATTTTTATAATTTTATTTTCCATACACTTCTATAAAAAGTAAAAACTTAATTTTCCTTTTTTCCAAGAGTCCCTTGCATTTTTATAATTTTATTTTCCATACACTTTTATAAAAAGTAAAAACTGAATTTTCCTTTTTTCCAAGAGTCCCAAATGTTCCACATTTAAAAAAAACTTTATTGTGGAAATTCAAAAAGTAAATGAAAAGAATGATTCAATTACCAAAAATAAAAAATTCTATATCTCAATTTTTTTTACATTCAAAAATATTAAAATCCTTTAGTTTTTAGCTAATATCTACTATTTTTTCAATACAGTTAAATTACTGCATGTATTATCGTGGTATGAAAAAGGCTAAATCGTTTTTGGAATCTTCTATTTACATAAATGAAATATGATCGCAATAATTTCTCAGAATTTTTAGCCGCAATAAATATTTATAAGATAATATAGAATAATTATAAATCTGCCTAGCACACTTAATGTAAAGACTCATAATAAGAAAATTTTATTGGGTGAGCTAAATGTTTGCCGAGGCAATTAATTATAATTCTGAGGAAATTCCAAGTTCCTCGGTCTTAAATTAATTGAAATTGAAAAAAAAAATTACTTTGGACTAAAGAGCTGATTGTCTCAAAAGATACTACGCAAAAAAAGTAATTTTACTACGTCATTACAATCAAAGGGGAAATATTCGTGGACACATTAATAAAGTAAAACAGACTTCAATATTATTTTTTTTTTATTTTAAAAAATTGTTGAGATTAATGAAATTAAACCTATTTTTCCAATTTTTGTTTTCTAGACTATTATAAGAAAATGCATTGAAGAATTTTATTTATTAATAGATGTTTTTTATTGATTATTTATGTCTTGCCCAAGATTTTTTTATTGGTTAGTTATGTCTTTTTTTAAAACGTTCAAAAATAATTTTGAATTTTAATCAAAACATTTTTGTTACAAGTGATTCTTTCCAAAATTTAACAGCATGTTGCAATTTAAATTACAAAGTAACAATGGAAATTCATTCATTTCTTCAAAGCTACATTACATAACAAACCTCAGCGAATTTCATTAAAACTATATTTTATTTGTTCTGACATGTTGCAACTAAAATTATTTTTGATTCAGTGGAATTTCGAACTTACTTCGAGATAAAATGAGTTAAAATAAACGAATGTTAAATCAAAATAATTAGTTTTACACTTAAAGTTGATTTAGCAACTAAATACTGGAATGAAAACATGTTCTTAAACATAAAAATTATTCCACAAATGTTTAAATCTGAAGTTTACTCCTTGCATTGAACGATTGATTGAATTGAATCGAATCAATGTAATTGCATTGGAATGCAAACACAATTGTACAAAAAAAAAGCAATAAAGCTTCTTAAGCAAACTTAAAGCCTTATCAGAGCATCTTTTGTACAATAATTACATCCTTGTGTACACGGCAGCAGTTTTCACCACTGCATTTGCGAGTTTACTCAAAGAAGTCGAGTTTATATTTAAGAGAATATTTTCGCACAAATTCATTGCACTGTATAATTTCTTCCTTGAGTTGTTTAGGATTTGAAAATTCATTAACACTTTAATGGATCTGTTTAAATAAAAAGAATAGATATTATGGATTGCTGTTGCATTCGAGGATAGCACCTTAAACCATTTAAAAATGTAATGCTTTGTTGTATGAAAGACAAACTTGAATCCGACATAATGTTTACATCTAAAGCAAATCCATTTTTTTAAACGATAGAGAATCTATTTACTATATATAGGTCAGAACCTTAACCGAAAGATTACAGGCAAAGAAAATAAATCATAGAATCAATTAAGATAACATTAAGAGTAAATTTTTTTAAGATTAGAGCTTTATTCAGGCATATTTACTACTAATATAAGTGCATTTTTTTATTTCACAGCAAATAGAAGCAATATAATATTTAGATTTTTGCTTTTCTATTCTATCACATGATTTTTAAAGTTTAACACTACGTTTATAAATATTTCATTATTTGAAATTGGAGATATACTTTATTACACTATTTATTTAGGAAATTAGATATTTCGAACAAATATTCTTACAGAAATGAGAAATTTTAAAACTCTTGACTGGAGATTGTTATTACCCTTTTCCACAAAAATATTTTAGGTTAGCTTTTTCAATAATTAAAATATTTTCAGAAATAATCCTGTTTTAATTATATCATATCTCATTTAAATGCCATTAAATTTATAAATTAAATCAGGTAGAAGAATAACTGATAAAATAGATAGTTTAATTAGAAAAGCCTTTAAGAGGCATACAATGAAAATAAAATGTCCGTTATGTTTTTCAAAACATTAAAATATAACTAATAAAAAAACGAACCGAAAATACGTGATAAAGAGCTATTTTTCCTTTAAGAATTATTATTCAGTATTGTAACAATGTCCTGAAAAAGTACATTTCTCGAAATGCTTATAGGCGCTATTATTTTAATGCATTGTCTCAAAATTTTAATGCAAGCATTTTATTTTTAAGCATTCAATACAATTTATTTAAATGACATCATAAAATGTAATAATCGTCATTGCATAAGTCATCTAAAAATGACTCGCACCTTGCCTTAAGATGTGATGCAATATGCTTATTTCTCTGCTTCAAAATGCGCAATGTGCCTAAAATGAAAGGTGGTACCAGTCAAATGCACTGGGCATTTGAATGGTATCATATGAAAACGAATCAATGGATTTCATAATCGCATAGTTCTCAAAAATAAAATTTGCAATTATTTTGGTTCCCTTTAAATTATAGTGAATAAGCAAATTTTATGGTACAATATTGTACAGCAAATTTCAAGTGTAATCTTAGTATTAAAAAAATAACATAATTATCTCTCGCTAGATCTTCTTCCTAATTATTTATTGTGATTTATTTTAAAATATATTGATAATGTCATACAATAATAAAAACGAAATTTATCTAATTTTTAGATTCTGATATCACTGATAATTCCACTGATGCTTAGCAGTAAAGGATACACTGAAATAATTTCACGATTAAAAATTTTATAGAATATATATGTAACTAAATAATTCTATGCTTTTTCTTAGAAATTTAAATTTGATTAAAAATCAATAGATTTTATCACTCTTAATTACACCAAGTGCGATGTTGGATAATTTTAACATTTATAATGTTACGTTTTAATTACATTAAAAGTTACTTCATTATGAATAATAAATAGACATCGATTTACTATATTCTTGATATCATGGAGGAAATAATTTCATTAAAGAAAAGAAAAGAAATTACTGCATTTTTTACGTTTTGTAAATTAAGTCTTTCGAAATTATTATTGTTTATTTTTTTACATTATTTATATAGAATTATAAAACCGCCAGTTGAACATTTAAAAATCATACAACATAGGATCAAATAGAATGAATATCATAGAACATTTTTAATACATTGAAAACTCTTTACATCATTTTCACAAATTAATAATTTTTCATTATATAGGCTGTATTATGGAGTCATTTAATAATTATATAAACATTTTTATTTAAACTTCATAAAATCAAATTTATGAAAAAAATGAATTAAAAACACACATTTTTTTTAACCCAATGAAATGAAATATAAGGACATTTATATCTATACTATTATTATTATTATTATATTCTAAATTTCTAAAGTAGTTTGGAAAAATATCACTTCCTAATTATGTTTCCGCTATTTCAGCAGATATTAAAGAGAAAAAAATTCAAAATAAATAAATTTAATCTAATAATAAAAATTTAACATGTGAGATGGTAGCAGATATTTACATTCCTTAACTTATTCGAAGTTGTGTCACCATTCTTTAATTTTGATGGAACATGTGCTTTTTGTTTTTTCGAATAAACAGCTTAATCCCCACTCAAGTGACATTTTAAAATGTTTTACTTGCATTAGAAAGTGATTCATAAAAACCACAGCTTTTATTTTAATTTCCAACATTATTTTTTACATTATTAAAAACTATGTTTTTAAGATCACTTTCTGTACATGATTGTTTTTCTATTTATTATACTTTTTGCATTAAAAATATCATTAAAATAATGGTTAAAACAAAAACAGATAAACTTTTATAAATTGTTTTCTTACGCATATAAAACATTTTAAAATGCATCTGAACTGGAATTAAATTGTTTATATGAGTAAACAAATAACATTATGTCCTCCTCAATATTAATTCTTTCAACGCTGTCGACGAGATATCTCGCCTTTCAGATGCTTCCAATTGCAGGTTTCTGTGGGTTAAAATTTGTCTCTTATGCAGTTTAAATAGGTTAAACTTTTCAATACATATCTGAAGATTTGGCTCACAGTCAAATTTTTTTTTAATTTTAGGCACAGAAATCTGTAAATGGACGAGAATCGAGCAATATCTCATCAATAGCGTTGAAAGTGTTAAAGAAGTGTCAGATGAGTTAAAGTATATAAATATTTGTTAACAGCATATATGGATTTGATTTGATTTATTTATTAAAAAATATTCTCTTTTTATCTACTAAAAATTTAAAAACTGTTTATCAAACCACTTTCTATGTTGCATGTTCTTTCTCAGCCGACTAAATCAAGGGAAAATCGATTGCACATATTATGTTCACTAGTGCTTAAATCCTAATTTAATTATACTTATTCGCTAATTGAACATCTTTCTCGGTCATTTTGGCTGGAAAACGTAGAGTCCGGGCTATTTCTGTTAATTGTAATTCGCAGAAATCTCTTTGATGGTGCGACCTCTCTGAAATTGTTCGTCTGTCACTACTAATTAGCTAAGTTCTGAGCACCAAAAGGCGTGCAAGGAATTAAGAAAGAGTGAAAGACTAACATCACACAACAGGAATCGTCAACTTCTACGAAAGCTCAAACACAGAGGATTAGAAGTTAAAGTAATCAATTATTCTTCTAATGTAGCATAGATAATTACGTTCTATTCTGATTAATTCATGCATTCCTAATAGAAAGAAGGAATGCATTTATGTATTTATTCGTACGTTTATTAGGAATACATATGTAATATAATTATTTACAATCCCTAAAATGTCCCAGACAAATTATTTAGGGAAGTTTTTTTTTCACATATATTACCTTTCTCTTACATAAACATGTTTTAAAGTTTCCGAAAGTGAAGAAAAATTTAATTTACTCGAAGCGAATAAGGAACTTACACAAGTCAAAAATTATAGATAAAGAAGGAAAAAAATTATGATTAAAGCTCTATCTTAAAGAAAAAATATAATAAAAGCTCTGTCTTAAAGAAAAAATGTAATCAAAGCTCTGTCTTAAAGAAAAAATGTAATAATCGGTCCTGGATCTTAAGAAATCTATATTATATATATATATATATATATTACAATAGAAGTTACACCTTACGAAAAAAAGTTTAATCGGAACTGGATATAAAGAAAAAAAATTATAATCGAAGCTGAATGTTAAGAAAAAATTATAATCGGAGCTTGATCTTAAGAAAAAAATTTCGTTTCTTTCTACAGTTTGTAAGAAAAACAGTTTTTAAACCAAAAGTGAATTTAAAAAATTTATTAAATTAATTTTAGGGCAGAGTAGGAAATGCTCAATTTAATATGCAATTTTTTTTTTTTTTTGCTAAATTTCAAAAGAAAGCTTTTTAGTTCTTTTTACGTTTAAAAGTTATTCAGTATTTTAAAATAAATAAAACCTAAAATTATTAGGACTAATAATAAAAAACAAAAGACATTTTCTTTTAAATTTGAAACTCATTTATTTAAAAGAAAATTTGAATTTTAATCCTAGAAAAAAAAAACTTTCGAAAGAAATAACACTTCAGTTTATTTCGAAATAAAAATAGATGGGCTTATTCTATGAAAAGATAAAAAAAAAGTTACATCGGAAATTCCTGTTCTGCTTTATTTAATTAAACACAAAAGAATTTGAAAATTAAATTTTAATATCATATGATAAAATTGAGTAACACAAACATGTTAAGAAGAATGGCATGAATCAATGTTATTTAAAGAGATATCAAAAGAAATTACTGGCGACCATTATTATCAAAAACAATGATCAAACCTTTCAATTAAATAATGCAAACGATTAAAAATGCAAAATTAGCACGCATGCAACTTGCAATCATCAATGTTCACTAAGTTGCATAGCTTTAACAAGGCAGCCATCTGGCTTCGGGTTTTTTACAAACCATAATTGATTTTTTTAAATGATAAGGATAAGGCTGTAGGACAGATAAATCAGACAAAGCAAAATAAGAATTTTCTGAAATTAATAATCATTAAACAAATCAAAAATTAAATATACCTTGATAATCGCACAAAAATGATCATCTGCGTTTTTGTAATCGCACACAGCTGTCATGTCTCACAAAAGATGTAGCTAAAGGACGATCAATGGCAACAGGTGGTTTCGAGTCGAAAAAACGGGAATAAAAAAAAAAGAATAATAAATAATAATAATAAAAAGAGCAACGGTGAGGACTAGATGCCCAGGGTAGTAAACCATTCTTCCGTGACAGGTTTTCTTGGTATTTTCAGTTCTTGATTTTAAAGTACGCAGCGAGTAAAAAAGAAAAAAAAAATCAAGCAAAACTTAGTTCTTACGCAAACTGAATGGTTAATACAAAAGATAAAACTGCCACTAGTCGGCTGATAATTCCGTTGCATAGTCTTCAAGACTAGTTTCTAAAGACTTTTTTTTTACTTCCGCCAATAGATTCTTAAGTAAATCTTTGTTCAATCAGAAGTGATAAAGAAAAGTCGGGAAGACACAAAAGAAAATCTTCGGATAAAATCAATTATTTTTTTTCAGGAAAGAAACCGATAAACGAATGCCATTATCGTAAATTTCGCAGCATTAAGTTTTACTTACTCGAGCCATTGCATTCTGAAAGTTACCTTTATGTCAAAGAAATAACGAATCGTTTTTAAGAGCATTGTATAGCATCAATATTTTTGACTTTTGACTTCCGAAGTTCATATACTGATAATTAAAAAATCGCATCAAAACCATACATGCAATGTTTTTCCTCGAAGATGTTTTTTTTTACGCATTAATATATATATTTCAGATTTTCTTTACCACAGTTGCAGAAAATATCACACTATGAAGAGTAGTTTTAATTTTTAAAGCAATTTAAAAAAAACTTAGTATAATAATGCAAGACTAGTATTGACGTTAATAACTATAATGTAAAGGAAGATGCATTTCATATTAGAAACACTTTTCAGTAAAGTATTTCCAATATGAAATGTATCTTCCTTTACATTATATTTATTTCACAAAAAGTGAAGCAGCCGGTTTTTTATCAGCTAAATTGAGCTCAAAATACAACCTTGGCAACAGCATACATATAATAAAGAATTATGGTGCTAAAATATTTTTGGCTAGTAAAATTTATACAAAGTAATCATATAATCCAAAATGCAAATTTAATAGTCCAATTCAGTTAAGAGCTATAAGTCATAATACAATATTTACTTTACAACTCCCCGCCCCCAACCCCACTTTTTTTTTCAATATATCAAATATAAAAGCATATAAAATATTTTAGAAACTCATAAAAAAAACACCAACATTAAATTGCAAAAGTAATTGTCGTTAGGTCTCTTTCATTTGGAAATCGCATTTAATTTCATAATTGTTGAAACACATCATTAAGTACTTCTAACCCTTTACACTCGGATGGTGACTCTCATTCACCATTTTGGCGTTTTATTTATTTTTGCTTGTTCAAAATACCTACAGAGTAGTAAAAAAAATGCAAAATGATTAAATAAAATTCAAATAAAATATATATTTTTATTTTTCGGAGCAGGAAATAAGTCCTTGTATTAAGTGAATAAATATGCATCGAATTATTTTTCCGATTGCAAAGGGTTAAAGCACTTAGTATTATACTATCCATCTTTAAAGGATTAAAATACATCTGTAATATATTATTCATCTAATAAGAGTAAAAATGCTCTAATGCATATCCACTTTTTAAAATGCATGCCATTTAAAAAGCATAATCTAAGCGTTTTTTAGACGATACCTAGAATGGTAGAAGTACCATTAGTAGAAGTACTTAGAGTAGTGTTTATCTTTTGATAAATTATACTTCATTACGGATATTTTTATAAAGCTTACCTGATAAGCAAAGGAGTGATGAACCCCCTTGTTGCTCCCTCCCAAAGCTGGTAGAGACGTCCGCCGCAACTTGTAGGCATTGTATATGGTATTATTTGACGTTCTTCTCCTTCTTGGTGTAGATAATTTCAATTCCGACAAGATTTGGGTAATCATAAACGCCTCGAAGTATTTGGCAGCAATCGTGCCTGCCAAAATGCTTGCATAGCACAGAACAGTCCTTACATTATCTGGAAACCACGGCAAACAGGCCCACAAGAAGAGCCTACTACCAGCATACAAAGCCATAGTTGATTCTTGACCAACGACTGCACATGCCATGAAAATTATAGCAAAGTGGATAATGGACCATATTCCAAACCCACTTGAGACAGAACCTCCAACAACTTCTGCAAGCACATTGGCACATAGCAAAAAGTGGGACATTTTATCAGTCAGCTGATTTCGGTAAAAGACCGAATGCCAGAAGTGGACACCGGCCACGGCCAAGAACGGAAGGGCCGCTCCGATAGTATCGGCTGCGTCGAAAAGCCATACTAAGAAAAGAACGGAAAAACCGATTCCGATCTTAACCGGCAAAGGGTTAAAGTACTTGTTAAGTAATGAACTGAGGATTGTTGCTTTTTTCTGGACTAGTCCAGGATTTTTGGCGTATCCGTTGTTGGGTTTGTCCTGCATGTCCCAAAAAGTGACGTTTAGTTTGAGGGGTGTCGACATTACACAGCAGCCCCCGACGCAAAAAAATCAGACGGACGCCCCCACAGGTCAGCCCGATTCGTTTCTGTTTATCAACAAATACGATATTATCTGAGGGAAAGTGTTGATGCGATCAACTCGTTTCATACCAAGGAGCTAACTCGTGCGTGACAAGCGCTGCCGAAGAACCGACCTCCTCGTGTCGTGGAGCATGCTGGGAGGTCTGGCTGGATTCCTCGCTCTGATTGGTCCACGGCGGCGCTACGCATCGCGTAACGAAAACAGTTCCGCTGCTTCTGACACATGTTGCTCTCTTAAAAGCTTAAAGAGAAGGGAGAGAGAAAAAAAACGGATTAATCGAGTCGTCAATGGATGTGACAGACGAATATCGTTCTTCCTCTTAAAGCATTTTTTATGAACTTCGAACGAAGGGAGTGGGAGCTTTTTGCAGAATTGCAAAGCGCCTCGCATATCAAGACGCGGTTCTTTTGTTTATATCGATTTTCCGCAGAAGGAAGTCATTTGCTTTGCTAATTTACTTTTTTTCTGGAGTTGATTACCCATTAAAAAGACTGTTTCATGCCGGTTTGTCTTTTTTGTATAATGTTTTTTAAGACAACGATATTGATTCTTTTCTCTCAGAGCTTGTTGGATTAATCAATTAATTCATTTATACCGTAATAAAGGCCGCGATCCAAAGCTTAATTGATAACATGGATATTAAAATAAGTGGAAACCTGAGCCTTTTCTTTTTTAATGCATTTTGAAACATTTTTTATTCATTTTTTTTAATCCGAAGACCATTTTAAAAAAATTAAAGCCGCGATAACCTTTTTTGTTGCAGTTGTTGATAAGTTTTGTGTAAAAGTAATATGAAAAACATGAGCACAGTAAATGTAATGTCACTAAAATGTTATAATTATTCAGAGAGGATCCAAGTTTTCGTCTCTAAATAATTGTAAAATTTTAGTTAGAAAACTCTAAGCCGCGCCTAAATACGAAAATTCTTTATTTATTATTCTTATTATATACCAATGAATTCACATACTGGATATAATGATGCAAAGATATCTTGGACAATGGAGGTTCGATTTAGAACTGAACAAATATATTTACATTGAAAATTCCAACAGATACTTTAGAAATCTAAATCAAGGTCAGTTTATCACCAACAGATTTTCTATAGCATCTCCTCCCAAAAAATGCGTTTTTAATTGAAAATTTACTACTGTAAATAGAATTAAATTGATATTTTAAATTTTTGTAATATATATATAATGTAACCTAATTAGAATGAAAATAATATAAATGCAAATAATACAAATGTCCATTTAAATGCAATGGTAGCTAAAATTTCGAATCTTTTTAGACTAATTACTTAATAAACCTCTTCTTCAGTTAACTCTTAGGACAGTGTTAAAAATGTGTGCTTTCTAATTTAGAATAATTTGATGTCCCATAATAATATTGGGAATTTCCATTAATTTAGCCTAACAAAAATGCTTAATAAATTAATAATCATTATTTTTCCAATTAATTCTCTGCAAATTCGGCAATCTATGTCTTTTCAATACAGTATTTTGTAAATAATCTTCCGCTTGGCGTAATCGCGCAAATTCGTAAAATTTTCTACTGCAAAAGAAAAAAAAAATGAACGTAAACAATTTTACATTTAATATTTTGGCCGGAATATTCTATTTAGCTGGAAGTTGGATTCTCATGCCTTGGATTGTAAATTCGAACCCCGCCAGGCGAAGACTCCCAGTCTACGTAATGGCTGGAACACCTATAAATCTACCGTAGACACAAAGTTCTCTTTGTAGAGACGATACTACATTGGATCCTAATTCTCAGGTGATCGTTCTCTGATCCAAGTCTAAATGCATTTATCTTCATTGATCGTTCTCTGATCCGTTAGTGAAGTGCATGAATGAAGCCCGCTCGGTAAAAAGGGTTGTAACGCATCAGTATTAAGTGATACTCATGGGCCTAGATGGCGCTACCGAAACAAGAAACGCTCCCTCGGCTTAAATCGTTGTTTCCGTCAGTGGGCATGTCTATGATGCCACATGAAACAGCTAACTAAAAAAATTATCACTGGCAGGTTTTTTTTTGTAATATTACATGTCTAACATATCTAAGAGTGTAACTAATTGTTACCTAAGAATTATATTCAAAAATGCTTTTTTGTGTGTAATATATGAAATTATACATGAAATTTTGGAATTTTTTACAACAATATTTATACTAACCAATTATAAATACACTTCTAAAGCATTCAACATTAAATCTATGTTATAATACATTCTGTATAATATATCGAGCACGTATAATAAATTTCATTCAGATGTCTTGAATATTTTTTGAGAATGATGATACACGTACAATAGAATAATGAAAAAACTTGTTCTTAAGAAAAAAATTCATTTTAATTCATTTAAATTTCATTCCATTTAAAATTTTTAATCATTCATTTTAAATTTTTAAATGCTTAGAAATAATCATCATTTATGTACCAGTAGCTCGCTTCTGATTGGCATAGAGACAAAATAAAGATATCACTAATAACAGAAACTTGCCTATATTTGTAACCAGTTAAAAAGCGAATTCATATCCAAATTCAAGTTTTCAATTTAGTCAGATACCTAATTTGACATAAATGTTTTTAAAAAAGTAATATAATAAAGCATCCTATTGAAAATCAAAAATCGTGCTTCCATTTATTAAAAAAAAAAATCTATTGTAATTTGAAAAGCTTTGTGCCTGATTGGTGTTTTGTTAGAGTGGATATCTTTATATTGATTGTTTAAAGAAGATTTTTTTAATGCCTGACCAACGTTTAAAGCGCATCCGAATAACTCCGAACCACCTTGTATTTAGTCTTAATTTATAACTTAAAAAACCAGCAATATTCCCACATATTACAGAATATTCAATTATGTTATATCTTGCCGTGTATCTGACGATATCCTGCCGTGTGATAAGGCCTTAAGAAGAGGTTAAACAACAAGGAGGTACTGCGACGATATATAGACCTAAAAGTTTAGGGTATCCGACTACTTTAAAAACCTGGATTATTGACCACATTGGCTTTTTTTTTTAATTCTTATTGTTTCTTGCAGTACAGACTTTTCTCTTCCTAAAGCAATTTATCTTTTCTAGGAAAAGGAAAGCCTGACCTATTATAGAGGATCACTTATTTTTTAGCTAAAATTTGTCTTTAGATTCAGTTTTCTCGGAACTTTAATTTTCATTAAAATTCTCTACCGTTTACATGATATCTCCAAAAATAATAGAGGTATTTGCATAAATATTTCAGTGTGTGTTTTAAATAATATCTGTAATGAAATGAACCAGAAATTTGATTGTTGGTTAAATACTTTTTCATTTATGGGTGGTTTTAGAAAAATGAAGCTATAAATTTATGATAAAAATGCATATATGCGCATATTTTTACCCATAACTTCTTTGAATCTCAAAATGTTTCTTAGGTTTTGGTTCGTTTCATTCATCATTGCATTCTGCAACTTGTACACAAAGAATAATAGGATTTCTGCATTACCATTTTGTGTAGTGTTAGCCGCTTTGGTTAAATTTCATTAAAATTTACAACAATTTTTCCTTTTTCACAAAATATGTTATATTTTTAAATAATTTCTTTTGTATTTTTAGTGCTTATTATTGATAATACATCTAAAAATTATAAATACTTTCTAAAAAATCCAATTTTTCAAAATTTTTCTTTGAACGTATTCGGATATCTTAATTTATATTCTCTTTAGCATGAAAATGACCCATCTTTATACACAATAATCATTTGCTTTTTAGAAAAATAATTCACAAATATCCAAAAATGACGAATTTTCGTGCAATCTTAATTGTTATAAAAAAATTATCACAAAAATTCCAGAAAATCCTGGCTTTAGCAATCTGAGGAATTTTTGAGTTTTAAATAAAATATTTTAAACATCATGAAAGCGAATTGAATTATGTTCAAAGGCAATTTGATATGATTTCTGAACTGAAAATAAACTCACAACTGAGTGTTTATTGGAAAATTTAAACATTAAATTAGGATTAAGAAATAACGTATTTCACAACGTATTTGGGCTTTTAATTAGTAGTATGCCAATTCAGATTTATTTGCAGTATTCTGCTCGTTTTGCATCTTTGTTGGAAAACAAATCATTAAAATTGCGCCTTAGGCAGCCAAAACTTCAGAGTTAATGAGTCGATTCTAAACAGATTCCTCTGCCATTAATCTCTTTCATTCACATGTGATTGATTTGAATACTGAAACGCTTTATTCGCAAAATCATTTATAGTATTTCTTTGAACTGAAGTTTAATTGGCAACTTTAAAAACTATATCAGACTTCAAAATATTTGTATTTCGAATATTTTTTTCCAAACGACTAAACCAAAATTTTCTATAAAACTACTTATTATAGTCACAAAATGATATACCAAATTACATTTATTTTGTCATTGGTTTTTATTTATCGCGTTTGCATGAGTTCAAAAGTACGGACCGCCAGATAGTTTTAAATAGTCTGCTTTGACCGTCTTTTTCTAAATTTGATAGATAACTATAATTTCGATGATGGATCTGTGCATCAAATTTTAGCCATATAATTCTCTTCGTTTCGTAATTATCATATTCTGGTAATTGGACTTCCTCTGAATGGATTGATTTTCTTCCAAATTTGATAGAAATATATTAATTTAATCTTAAGAACCACATACCAAATTTCATTTGTCTTGCTCAAAATGTTTTTGAATTATCATAGATAGACAGACAAAAATATATCGTTCCAAACATATATTTTTATTATTTATCATATATTATTTATCATTTTTATTATATTATTATATTCCAAACATATACAGAAGGTTTGAAATTTGAAGTTGCAACAAAATCACGAGATAGAATTTTTTGCGATTGCAGTGCGTTCTCTTTATATTCTTCAAATTTGAGAAAATAAAAAGGGTATATACATGAAAGAACTTAAAAACATATCACATGATATAATAGCGCATTGTATATATAATATTGTATGCGCATGTATGCGCATGTATTGTATGTATGTATGCGCATGTATGATATAATAGCGCATGAATAAATTTCTATCTCTTAAAAAGAAAGAGGTTAGAAATAACAAATTTGAGCTCACAATCGTGAACATTCTCATTGTTATGTACTCTTAAATTATGAGAGGGATTCATATTCATTCTACATTTTTTACATAATTGAAACTTAATCTCTTTTTATTAGATTATAAACTGAAAAAAAATCTTTATTTTTGAATCTTCAGTTTATGATTTTACTGAGAAATTTTTAAGCAGTATAATTGCTTATGAAATTATTTGGAAAAATAAATAGACACGCATTTCCATTCTTATACCCTTTAAGAATAATATGAATAAATTCCATGAAACTGCATTAAAAACTGGCGCTGTAAACGTGTCGTAAAATTTCGCGCTGTTGAGTACAAGTCGTATATTTTTGACGAAAGCAACAAAAAATCATTAGCATTCTCAAACCCTCTGTAAAAAATTTTATGGATAATAAAAGTTTATATTGAAATATTAAAGCTTGATGATACTTGTTATCTAATTTTTATAATTTCAGTGAACCATTATGGAAAACTTTGTCGAAAGAATATGTCATGAATTAAAAGAATTTCTCTATTTGCTGATATTTTGCTGAGTTGATGCCGAATCTAGTCAGCTAAAATAATCGAAATTCTGTCGACACGGAAGCAATTTCAAACTAGATCACAGTATGTTTTTTTATCGACCGTGACCAAATAAAAAGGATGGATAATTTTGAGACATATTTCAGAATGCTAGTTTTAAATGCTCCAGAATATGGCTCTGGTTTTTTTTTAAATATATGCATAGAAAAAAATTAAATTATATGTATAGAATATCAAATATTTTCGCCTGTGTTTGTAGATGAAAAAAATTCTGTGTAATTTCTGAATGTATTTTAAAAACATCAGCTTTGATAAAAGAAAAATAAATAAATATTTATAAACAGTTTACAATCGAACTAAAACTTAAAGAAATAAGGATATTTATTTTTTTGGAAAAATCCTTGTCTATAATTTTCATAATTCTCAATAATCCTCAACATTAACGTTCTACCATCATTGTTCATGCTCATTTATGAGAGATTATTAATAAATTACAGATCTGTTTGTTTGTATTTTTACTTTCAAAAATTTGAACTCGAAAATTTAACAATTTTCACTTTTCAGAATCTTTATAGATAAATAACGTTTTTGGAATTATGTTTGTTTGAGAGAACGATAATTCGAAAACGTTGTGAGTTAGATAGATAGAATTTAGTTCAAGAGCAAATTTCCAGATTTCCATAAAATTTTGAACGACATCCATTTATAGGATATCTGTTTCTCTAGTTCATCAAGGTAACTACAAAGTGTATAGAGCTAAATAGATAAAATTTAGAAACTAAAGTGGAATCTAGATCAAATTCGAAACCAAATTCAACAGTGAGATGATCTCTATCAGTCTGTGCTTTTGAATGTATGTAAACATGTTAATTCAAGAAAATAACAGCTTTAGTAAACGAACTTATTTCACAGTTTCAGCATCTAAAATAAAGTTCCTTTTCAAATTTTGAACTCAATTTGTATGTCCGTTTGCATGCATATAAATTAAAAAATATAGTAACTAAAATTTATGATATTTTTACACGCTTTTGTCACTACTAATATAGTTCTATATTAAATTTTAGTTTCAATCGATCAGAAAACGATCGTCAAAAATACACATTCGATTTTTTGCTGCTTATTCATTAATTGTACGCCAATGATAAATTATCTTAAAAGTTTAAAATCTTACTTTAGATTCAATAAAAAATATATTATATATTATATCTATATTTGGTAACAATATGGATATAATATATATTATATATATATATTTGGTAACAATTGTTCGCCAAAACTACGTAATTAATTTAGAAATGCTAATTTTTTCTAATACTGCAAATCATATCTCATTTAATTGCATACTAAAAAAAATGAGCTATTATAATCTTCACGGTCTTGCGCTTAGGGCTCTAAAATTTTATGTAGAGGCAGTGACACGATTGTTAGAGGTTATGTGAGGAAGCTTTAGGGAGATTATTTCCACAGATTCCATTTATTTTCCATTCTGATCTTGTGTACTTGAAGAATGTAAAATTAGAAATGATTTAATGATTATAGATTTAGTTTATTGCTGTATTTATTCAAAATAAACACGGTTTAATTAATTTAACGTCCCGTTTTAAAACAACACTAAGGCTATTTGAGGATAGATCTCGCAATTTTGAACCGCAGTGAGATCGGGTCTCGAACTTGAAATCCTTCGATTTCAATGCCGGTACCTTACCACCTAACCACAGCGGCTCAAAACAAAAACAAGGAGGAGATTTTATGTCTTTATGTTTAAAAGATTTATATTTCTAATATAAAATCCAACTTCTTAATATTGGAAGACGTATTAGAATCAAATAGAAACCATTAGTTCAATCATGGTTATTATTAGCAAGCAAATATTTAATTTCACAAATTCCTAAATATTCATTTTTAAAAAAACAAAATCTTCTTCGCTTATTTATATATTTTTATACCACGGTATATTTGATTTTTTATTAGAATTATTTATCATATGTCTGCCATAAAAATAATTCATTGTAAGAACATTAATGTTCAATATTAAGTGAAGAAATGATCAATGTATGTATTCATTTTATAGCCAGTTTTGTAGTGTCGAGACAAAAAGGAAATAAAGTCAAAGCGTAAAGTTATTTTAAGTCAAAACGTAATTTCAAATTTATTTCTTCAGAAGATTTTTCGCATGATATACTAATGTAAAACGCAAATAACAGAAGATATCTGTGCAGTTTATATGCAGTTCGTTAGTCAGTATTTGTTAACAGTCAGTCGGTTGAAAATCGTTTTCAATCGATCGATTTTTCTCTTCTGAAATTCGTTTTTTTTACTAATGTATTATTTATATTTGTTAAGGATTTATGCAAATCTATTCCATTTCATTTTGTTTAGTTTCATAAATAAATTCTTATTCATCCTCTTTAATTGATTTTTGATTTGAGAAAATGAATTCTCCGACAATTCGCCAACCTTATCAAAGATTTAATGGAACATTACGAAGCAAAATGGCGACATGCTTTCGTTCAGTAAAAAGTAAAGAGAATAAAATAGTTTTTCATCCCTTGGGAAAACATTGCTGGATGATAAAATTCTCTTTCTTATCATCTTTAGGAATATAACGTTAAAAATGTTTGTATTGCTTCCAGACAAATTTCCGCGATCGATTTTATTTCTTAATTCGCAGCTCCGTTTGCTCTCCTAACCGAAATTCGTTATTCTTGATTTCTTTATATTTTTATGGCATGTCTGAAGGGTGATAGTCGGGGGAAAGTATATATATATATATATATATATATATATATATATATATATATATA
>JAPMOQ010041062.1:4968311-4999702 GCA_026543055.1 Argiope trifasciata | reverse complement strand
ATTGGCTTTTAAATGTGAAATATATATTTTAAATTAGTTTACCTTAGTTGTATTTAAAGTCCCGTTTAAAAGCAACTCTAAAGCTTTTTTTCGGATGAAATCTGAAATATGAATTTTAAAATTAGTTTAATTTAGTTATTTTAAAGTAACACTAGAATTCCTTTCGAGTGGACCCCATAATTTTGAATTGCGGTCATATATAGAGGACGATACTTGAGCTGACTCTCCCCTCCCCAAACTTCCACGCCACACCAGCAGGAAGAGACGTTTGGCCCCGACGGACTTAGCACGCATCATACCCGTTTACATGACGATTATTCGGTGTACTCAGGTTGCGAGCCGAAGCAGAGACCTTACCACTATGACCCTATAGGTTTTTTAAATGCTTACTATAGTCATCAAAAATGCTGGTTCAAAAAATTCACTTCAAAATGTTGAATAAATTTCTTTCGAAATTTATGTATTGGGTTGTCAGTTTTGCATATATAATTATGCATTATTTTAATGTCTGTGATATTCTACTGGCTTCTCTAAAGGGTCATAGAGTAACATGCATACTTTGTTTAAAATACATATTTTTTATTCAAACAGTATAGATATATCTTTACTGAGAACGCAATTATAATTTTGGTTACTAATGAAAGTAATAGCAACGTTGTCTTTTAAGGAATTGAAACATCCATTGAAACAAAGCAAGGTTTTATTAGCTATCGCAAAGCAAAGGAGTATTAAAGATTAAAACCATAGGCAGTGGTCTCTCGAAAACCTTCTGGCATACACACTAATAAAAATACTATTCTGATGAACGCCTTACATGACATTGACATGCAACATTTAAGAAATATTAACCTTTGAAGAGAATTTAGTATTTTTATTAAATCTATCGTATGATTTTTGGCGAGTGTTATGGCGATTAATCTCTGGCATGAATTTAAAAGTATGGGAAATTCAAATTTGGTTTTCTGACGAATTCTTCTCAATCGTTTTAAACAAAAAAGAATTGACGCGAAACTGCATTTAAAGTCGCAAAATCACGTACCAAATTCAAAATGTTTAAGTCAGTGCGTTTTTAAATTATTGCTTTTGCATGCTTTCGTGAGCACAGACAGACAAACATTTAACCTGTAGTTCGAATTGCATCGAAATTTGATAGGTGTCTACAATATATATATCAAATCTGTGAGGTGAATTGTTTTCTGTTATTATCATATTAAATTTTATTTGAATAGTCGAACATATGGGCTTTCTCTGGGTAGTTTAATACAAAGCATGACAGAAATCTGAAAATTAGGTATGCAGACAATAAACGAAATTTCAACGGTGAAGATCAAGCCTTTGTCACAGACAGACAAATAGGCATTTTCCACAAATCTGTTTTACTAATTTTTAAAAATTTTAAGAAATTTTAAACGTGATCATTCGTTTAAATCTTGAATTCGAATTTTTTGTCAATTACTATACTTTCTCAATATTACGTATATGAAAAAGTATTAAAGAAACTGCAGTAGTCTTTTATGATCCTGGCGTATGAAAACGAATATAAATCAATATTAGACAGCTTGTTTTCTAAAAATAATAATAAAGATTCTCTTCCAAAATCGGGAAACGTTTTGCGTTATAAACGTCGAAAAAAGTAAGAAAGATAGTATTCAGAAATACCCATCTAGAATATTTACTCAGTTTTATAGCCAGTTTACTGCCAGAATGTTTAAAGCGGTTTTTTTTTCTTCTAAATACTAAATGTGAGTTGCAATCCCAAATAGTTTCCCATGTTTCTAGAATATAGTGATTAAATTTGCTGTTAAATCTAACCGACTTTTAAAGTTTGAGTTTATCATTTTAATGTGGAGCATTTCTGGTATATGTATTGCATTCGTTATTAGATGTGTTTAGATAAATGTACAAGATAAATATCACTTTAAATTCTGATATGAGCTCTTTTATTTATTTTTTTTAAAAAACCTTATTACTTACAAAGAAATGCTTTATAAAATATTTCGATCAATATTTCTGTCATCCGAAGTGAAAAATTACTAACAAATATATTATCACAAAAGAGAAAGACTTAATTTCACTTTTTATATTATCTTGAGTTATTTGATTTGAGTTTAACATTATAATTTATATCATTATATTATATTGATGTTTTTTGGAATTTCTTCCTTGTTTTAAAGAGAAAGAGGAGGCTTTAATGTTTTTTAATGATTTCTACAAATATTTAATTGTTCGTTTGTTTATTATTTTTAAAAAATAGCCGAATTTAAAAATCAAATCGTTTGCCCAATTATATTGGTTGTATCTGTTTGAATTAAATTTTGAATGCATTTATTATTTTTTTAATTTGAAATGTATAACCCCATCATCAAAATAATTTCAAACTTTTAATAGAGATAGAAATTTTAGCAGTATTATTTTGGTTGTCTTAAACCTGCTCTTTTGTACGAGTGCATGATCTTCTTAATGAAATCATGCATCAAAACTATATGAAAATAATAATACTCGAAAGTATCCAGCAATACAATTGGTTATGTAAAAAACATGGATTTTTTAGGTTCAGTCCGCACACTTGAAGTGACTGACCTTGCGTCTTGTTGATGGTCATCAAGAATGGAAGTCCAATCGGGAACTGCAGTCGTTTGAAATCAAGAGGAATATTAGGGGGAATAATGGAAATCCGTGGAATGAGCACATCTTCTATAATCGACGTTCCTTTAAGGATAGTTGTAACGCGTCTTGCCTCATATTGGTTTTTTGATTCTGATGCTCGTGATTAGATAGCATGTAAACTTTTTCTTTCGGTTCTTGCCTTATGCTGATATTGAGGCTCTGAAACATGTGAATTTGCGATTTGTAAACGACCTGCTTAATTGCTTTCTTGTCGTTTCTCGTTTGTTTATGCAGATTTGGCTTTCTAAATGTTGCGCTCTTAGATATATTAAGTGACGAACGTTTGGGAACACATTTTTCTTATCAAAGCAATAAGCACGATATATATTTGTGTAATCAAAATATTGCTCGTAGATTCACTTAATAAATAGCAAAATTACTGTTTGCACAAAAAAATTTCCATTATATATATTTTACCATGAGTGGCTTCAATAATAATTTTATTTTGTACGTGCGGTTTGCTGCGGATAAAATAATGAGCACGCTGAATGACAAAATCCTGTGTATTCATCAATGAGATGGAAAAAATTAGCGCTTTCACAAAGTAGTTTTGATTTCATTTTCCGCACATTGACTGACATCAATCATTATCATTTAATTTTATTTGATATATGTGCGACTTATTCCAATAGAATGTGCTGTTTGACTTTTGCCAATTATCAATTTTAAAATATAACCTTCATCGAAGTGCAAGCAATAATTTCATCAATTTCATGGAATTCGATTGAATAGTAAGGCAGCGTAGAAGGTACGAACAAACAAAAATTTATTTTTATATGATAGATACAATAACTGTACTCTGCTTATAACATTCATGCAGGTGCAGGCAATGAGTTGACCAATTACATAGAAGGCTCTTGAACAGCAATGCAGCGCGAAAAGTACGAAAAAACAACAATTCATTTTTATATTATAGATCTGTGTATCTCTTAGAATTGTAAATTCTTTTCAGGTATTTTAAATAAAAAAACAAAACAAAAATCGAAAATAATTTTTACCACCACACCACCAATATTAAATATCAATCTAAAACGATTACAACAAAAATGGGGTAAAGGCTAACATTAATTGCTTCCTTTTAATAATATCAGCATTTTATTGGGGTATGAACAGGCTTCCATCCTTCCCAGTCCGTACCGAGTCAGCGGGGAAAATCGTATCAAATTGAAAAACCATGTCCATTTCAGCAGGGAAGCAGAATGACTCACAACTGCTAATGGAAAGAAGCAGGAATGTTGCTGCCGTGATGAGAAGAAAAGATTACGGGCGACCGAAATGGCAACAGGGACATGTTTCCGTCTCATTACGGGGACTGCACTCGAGGTGCTCTTAATTCAGGTGATCGTTCAAAGTCTTTTGACCTGGGAAGAAATTGAACGATCGCGTTCTCCGTTAATGAAATCTTTCTTTAGTTCAGCAACAATATTTTATTAGCGAAATATCGCATCGTTAATGCCACGGAACTGACGTTTCTAGCAATATATTCTGAGGTGCATTCTCTTCAAATATCCTTACAGAAAAATTACTCGAAGAAAGCAGAGAGAGAAAATATTGCTATTTAAGTTGAATGTTTTCAATTCATGAATGTTTGATTTTAGAAATTCAGTCAGTATTTAAAAGTGTGTCATCGATATACCAGAATTTAAATTCGAAAATGTCCAAACCAGTTCAGTGTTGCCAATTTGAATGATTAAATATACGAAAAAAATATACATAAATATCAGTTTTTTTTAGAAAAATGTAAGAAATTTTTAAGAATAATTCTTTAAAATTCTTTAAATTTGTTGTCAATAAGTATAATTTACCTCAAAACTAAGAGCAATATAGGACAATATTTTATGTTCTTGTACTACATATAATTTTGAATCTGGTTATTTGAATTTAATATGATTTTATCTAACAGTATCTAGCCTAATGTGGCGAAAGGATTAACAAAAAAGTCGGATAGATCGGAGTTCTATGGGTTCATTTCTTTGCCCACTAATGCCAGAAAACAAAGTTTTTATTCAAAACTCATTGTTATAAAGCGTATTTTCTATTACTTCTTATTAAGCAATAAGACCTCCACTTATCTATATGTGGAAGCAGCAGCGGCCCAGTGAATCATAGAAGTCGTTGCCGGTAAAGCGTTAATTAAAAAAGAAGGCTCTACACTGGTAGCTTATATATGTTTATATACTGTACAGCACGCTTCTAGAATTTAATAGAGAAGTATGTTAAAGGATGTATAACGTTATATTTCAACATAAATTATGTATTGACTAACTTAAATGTAGGAAATAAAAACAAACATTAACGAAAATCGTAAGCCTAATTCTTCTTAAGAATACTGACTCCAAATGATTTTATTTTTCACCGATAAAGGATTACCCAACTAAAATGTAGATGTGTCAAAACTTACATTTTTTAAAGTCTTGAAAAAGTCCTTAATAAATTATTTAACAGACATCCTCCCTTCCTCATTTAACTATGATAAAAGAATAGCCGGTTGGTACGTAAGCCATAGTGTCACGAATGAGATACTCGTAAGTATACTGTGTATTCAATGAGTCTCTAATTCTTATGTCAGTCAAGGAGTTTTCATAGGTTCAATAATAATTTGAGCTTAGCTGAACAGAGTTGTATTATTTTTTTAATATAAGGTCCCTACCAGACTATAAGTACTTCCATAGCTGAAACTTCAGAATCTTTACGTGCATTTAGTTTTTATTTGGCCGCATTCAGTTTTTATTTATGACTAAAGAATCAGTCAAGTGGAAGAAATCAAGCAAGTATGGGCAAGATAATTCATCACCAAAGTCTTAGCTTTTTAAGAAATATCTGGAGTGATATGATTCTATTTTCCTCAGTGCTTTCTTAACAACGTTCATTAATTCACATAAAAAAGAAAACTGCAAAAATTCTTGGAGAAGCCTGGACTCAAAAATATTCAAATTTATTTAAAATAAGAAACAGATTATGTATTCTATTAAATGAATCTACAATAATATCCTTTTTTACATAAAACTTTGATTTGGAAAGGGATTATTTCCGTCAACAAAACTGATACTAAATTTTTAAAATTTTGTTTATGAGTCAAATTTAGAACAACAAAAGATCTTTATGACACTACTATTGAACATGAAATCTAATTTCTCTTAATATACTTAGTAGACAAGAAACATATACCTTTGAAGCTAAATATTAAGGTCTTCAAAAATAGTACGAAGATTCAACAGTAATGCATTTTATGTGGAGTAGAATAAATTATTTTAAATAATGAGCCATTTTGAAGCAACACGAAATAAATTTTAGGTTATATCTTGAAATTTTTAATGTATTCAGATGACGAGGAAGACACTCGAGCTAGCAGTTTTCGTTCTGAAATTTCACAACAAAGGTCAGGAAAAGTATTTGACCTCAATTCCATATTTAACTCCTTCCATCAAACAGATCTTTAGCAGGACTGAGTTTGGGAACTGGAAAATTAAGGTCTCCAAACTAAACTAATAATTTTTTCCAGACCACTGCAACCATCTCGGATTGTGAAAGAAAAATTTAACTAATCAATAACTGATTTCTAAAAATATCAAAATATTTTTTTGATCCGTATGTATATTGTTTGTAGAGGAAAATCAGATGAATTAAGCCAATGATTTGTCTGTCGTGTGTAAAAAAAAAATCAGTAAAGATGGATACATTCAAGTGGCATTCAATTAAATTACGTTCCTTACAAAGCAAATATCCTGAAATTATTTTCCAAAGTAAATATTATTTAGTTCAATTCGCTCATAATCAATTACATTCAAGCAAAAGGAAATTAATCCAACTCTAATTTTATTACAAACAAGACACAAAAGTGCCTTCTTGAAAAAATAAGTAATTGGTTAAATTAATGATGTAAAACTCCGAGCATATTTCCTTTCTTTTGAATTACATTAACTCCCTCGTGTTGTAAAAACGCCCACAATTTAATTTAAGACAAGGAATTTATGCTCGCATCTTTTTTTGACAGATTTGATAAGCATTTAATTAAAGACCATGCGATTTATTACAAATTTTTCATTATCCGTTAAAGGACACTGTGTTTTTGGAATTTTAATATCTTAGCACTTTTATTGAATTCAAAAACTAAATAAAAAAGCTTAAGCTAAAGAAGTATTCTATGATACAAGCTTTCTTTTTCTGATATATTTATTTGAAATCTTTAGTTTTCTTAATTTATTGTTAAATCTAATGATGAAATTTATTTTAGTGATCTTTTTTATATATTTTTTTTTACTCTGGCAGGAGTAATTAAGTAGGATGAACCTTTGGAAAGTATAAAGTGTGTTATCTTTAAAAAATATCAAAATAATTATTTAAAATAAATTTTGTTACTTTTTGTTTAGTTACTAATATGCACTCTAATGTTTAATCACACCTTTTAATATTGCTAGATGGTTTTATGGAATTTTATAATATATGATGTTGATTTCGCTAATACATTTATTTATTTTTGTCTTAGCACTCTGCGCCGAACACCATTTCAGTGTATTTAACATCAGAATCACTGATTCTCAAGTAATTAGGTAGGAACTCAAAGTATATTTTACTTTATCGTATACAAAAGGAAAGTATAATCATAAAGAAAATTCGAATTCAAAATTTCAACAAACCTTCACACTTCAAATCACCCTGCTTCTGAAAAACACATAATTTTTCGAATTATATCTGTTTCTCTGCCTGTGAATATTGTTACGAACCTGTAATTTTCTTTTCCGGCACAAATAATGTCATCGTAAGAAAGACTGATTTACAGTCATCTGAATTGGACGGTTTTGAGTGTCGCATCAGAAATCCCAGAGCTTAGCGACCATTTGGCGGCAAAATGGATAATACCCAAAACATCGAGAATTTTCTTTGTAAGCTGAAATACATGCTCTGATTGGTTTAAAATCTTTTAGCCCCATATTGTGGGAACTGTAAAAGGCCGGCAATCTCAAGCTGGAGGAGTCGTAAGGCATCAACATCGGAGAAATTCTAAATGCAATTAATCAAATCAAAAAATTCCTTGAAGAGTTCCTAATGATCATAAATATCTTTAACCAGATGGCAAACATAGATAATCTCCCTAACAAGTGTGGTTTTCTCCTGAATGAACTTGGGCGTGCTTTCACCGACAAATAGTTCTCCTGTGTTAATTGGCTTTATGTTCCCTTAGTATTCCCACTTTTAGCTCCCCCCATATCATACCCAAATATTTACCAAAAATTTTCAACTCAGTAGTTAACTATCCTAAGACTCCTGACTGCACTCTTCGTTCTCAACGAAACCCTACCCTTCCTCCCCTATGTAGCTGGTTTCCTGTTGGTTCGCTCTCACCTCTCTCCCTAGCTGGGACTTTGCTTCGCTGAGCAGCGCCAGATGAACTCCAACCACCAACAGTGAAAGAAGTCCATGACACTCACCAAAAGCCATGATCCAATTTACATCAAGTTCCCGCCATGAGAAAAGATAGCGTCTTTGGGCGCGGGTGCTCCTTCAACTGCCAGTCTTCGAGCTGGAAGAGCCGTCAACAGATTCGCCGGTAATAAAGTAGCCCTGAATTGCAGAGCTGTCTTGAATTGGATAGTGGCGAATAGTGTTCGGAATCGCCTGGAGATTACCGAAGTAATGGCAGAGTGCTGAATTGCTGTGTGCCGTATCCAGTCGCGGATGGTCGCCGGCAACTAAACAGAGAAGAAACAGAGGAGTAGTTGAGCCGTCTGGAGAGACCGTAAAGCAAAGCTCCGATGATCCCTCTCCTGCTGAATTTTGTCCGGCCACTTTTTGTGCTGTGGACGTTGTTGCTACCGGATTTCTACATGTGAGCTCCTGTCTGTCTGTTGTAGAGTGCTGCTGTGCGTCCTGTGAATTCGTCTAGGCTGTATGTAGTTGTCATCTGTAAATATCTGTCGTATTTGAGTTGTCTAGTCTTCGTGTAAATAAAGGTCGTCGTTGTCTTTCTACTGAAACCTGCAGATTGTTTTCCCACACCATACACCCACTACACATAAGCGAACCCGACGGATCGGAAATTTTGTAACAATAGGATATTAACAAAACATCTTGAACTAGATGGATAAAATTCAATGTATGGTTTTGACACCAAATTTTTAGATTTCTATCATGAAGAAGTCTATTCTACCGTCTCAATATATGGTAATACGTTAATAATAAAAGGAAGAGATCTAGATGGTTAAAATCGAATTTACTGATTTAACATCAAATGTGTAGATTCAAATCAAATGTAGACCCAAATCCGTAAAGGTGTAAACGTGTATTGGTATGCATTTTCAAAGTATGAAAACACGGTAATTTAAAGCGGCAATTTCTAAATTATAAATAATTTGAAATTAACTATGACTACAATTGCGATTTTGTGTCAAATTTTATTTTCAACTGGTCAGAAAAAAAATTACCAGTTGAAGGGACCACACCATCTGATTAATTTTATGCATTTTAGAAATTACAAATCTGGCAGGAAGACCAATATGGCAAAAAGAAGAAGGAAAAAGTGCCTATCAAAAATAATTATAAATTTAAAAACAAACACTTATAAGATATTCTATCCACTTTTCTAATTCACACATTTTAACGTTGGAAAAACATATATACATTTATCTTAAACAGATGAATAAGTATGAAATCAACGTATCTATACATATTATTGCCCAAAATATTTATTTCATTTTTTTTGTCTTAATCTTTTTTTTCCACGAAATACTTTATATTTGGCACGAAAAGCAGTCTCATTTCGCAAGAAACATTATAATATATAAAAAATATAAAATTTATAATTATAAAACAAATTTTTGAAGATCTATGAAAAATATAATCTAGTACGTTGCCTGTTGGAATTTAAAAGAGGATCTGAAGAAGTGAATATATGCAAATAATATATGACTGCAACATGTCACCTTGGATTTCTTTCAAATCATTCTGAGACTTCTGTAAAAGGCCAAAGTCATCTAGAATCGATGCCTAATGTCATTCGAAAAATTGCAAGAGTCAGTTGTAGTTACTGTAAAAAACATATTAACAATTTTGTTAAAGTGCTTTCTAACCGGATTTTAAAAATATTGAACTTGAATACTGACAATTTCTTTGCCTTTTTTATAAAATATTTTTAATTAATCGTTCCCTTTAATATAATTGTATAATTTTGTTTATAATTGTAATTTTGTTTGTAATTAGTTTAAAATTTCAAATGTTTTTCTCAAAATGCCATGCTACGAAAATACAGATTAACTGCGAAAAATAGTTTATATTTTTACTAACCAGATATATAATATTTATGAGTGCAAAAAATACTCTTGATTCATAATTTCATTGTTTTTCTATAAAATATTCTAATCAAATCAAATCATTTTTAAATTATTATCATGCTCTTTATTTATAATTATACACAGTTATATCAAATTTTGTTAGCAATAAATTTGAAATTTATATTTTTGTTCTCAGATTCCCATGTTACGAAGATACAGATGCTCCGTGAAAGATTTGTTTATATTTTTGGTGTCCAAATATATAATTTTTTTATGGATGCAAAAACTTCTCTTCTTGGATATTCATAATATCTTCGATTTTTTATAAAATATTTTAATCAAATCATTTTTAATAATTATCTTGAAATTTTATATAATTTTAAAATGTTCTATAAAATTTTGCTTGCAATAGATTTGAAATTCCTATTTGTATTCTCAGAATGCCATGTTACAGAGATTCGGATTAACCGTCAAAAATTGGGTTACATATTTACTGGGCAAATATATAATTTTTTATGAATGCAAAAAGTATTTCTGATTAAATATTCATAATTTCTCCGCTTTTTTATTAAATCCTTTAATTAAATCATTTTTAATTGATCGTGCCATTTTATTGTGCACAGTTGTATAAAATTGTGCATGAAATAGCTTTGAAATTTTATTATTGTTCTCAGAATGCCATGCTAGAGAATACAGATTAGCCGAGGTTCATATTACGTATTTATTTTTTTAGATAATTGTTTTCCAAATACATAATATCCAATGAATCAAATATTGGTTAAAAGTGATTATAACAATTCTAAATATATTTATGGGCTCATCAATAAATTATTCGAATTTTTTTCATGCGATTTCACTTGCATATTTTAGAATATTTTGAATGCTTATTCATCAAATTCCACTTTATTAAATTATTTATTTATTTTCTATTTTATTTAGCAAAGTAAAAGACATATTTGAATGATATAAATATCTTTTAATTCAATTCGTTTTCACAAACCTGTTAAAATAATCGAAACTGTGCATCCCCAAGAAAATTAGAAGGCATCAGGGCCATCGAATGGAACTGCAGCTTTTCCAAAACAATTAATTCCATTTCTGTGATTAAGAATTTAGAATTGCTGCGCTTTTCGGGTAAATAAGGAAAAAGTGATTTAATCCTCAAGTTCCGAATCTTTACGACTTCCTTTTAAGCACTAAAACTCCTTTTGTGGATTTTTGGGAGCACTTTATACTTTTCCCGAAATGCTCTCGCTCCTTTTAATTCGAGCCTAACCTTTTAAATTTTTGGTAGGAGTCTCAGGATTACGTCGTAAATGCTAAGTGGTCTCTACTTTAAAATACGTTCAATTTTACGACCTGTTTGGAGAAAACTTGGTAAGTATTATTTTTATTGGGTTATATTCAGTTTTCGAATCATAAACAGGTTAGCAAAAGAAATATCTCACTGATTTACTACAAATTCGTTTTATGCCTTTCAGTTTACGAGTGAAGTTTTCACGAAAAGTGTAAGATAAGGTTCAGTGATGATTATATTTTTAATAACATATATCTTTAAAAAGATGTTCGAGTGGAAATAGATAAAATCATTAAGTTAATGCACTGTAAAATATTTACAATTACTCTACATAACGTCTAGATTTTTCTTAGAGAAAAGTTATTTTATTGAGTAATAAAGTCACATTTATTTTCTTATTTTCGCCTCTTATTAGAAGCTATATATAGAAACCATTGTAATCAAAAAAGAAACATGGCATTTTATATGCCAATAAAAATGTCTCTTCTTTGATTTTAATCTGCATGTGCTTATGGGGTGTGAATTTTGAATCTCCTCTAGTTGCTATATTTGATTCAAAATTTAATACACATCAACGATTTTGATGTCACAACTATGCATCAAATTTCGTTTTTAACTAGTTATTTGCTTTTTTGTATTATTTTGTTCAAATCCACACAATATATAACTCTACAGATGGTTAACATTATAATGTTGTTTTGAATCTCTTCTATCTGTGATATTTGATGTTGTTGCTGAAGGCAACAACATCATTAAAGGCTCTGTCAGCGATTTAATTCAAGTTTATGCAATAGCTTCTGAGGGTAAAATCCCGTGAATACCTGACTTCTAGCTGATATGAGGAAGATACTTACACAGCCCTTTTTAGTGGGGGGGGGGGCTCTTTAACACACTTCACAGATAGAACACTAGGTAAAGAGCAACCATGTTCGAATCCGTGACACTCAAATCAAGGATTAGACGCCTTAACTCTGGAACAGGCGCCATATTTGATCAAAAATTTGATACACATTAGTCATTTTGACATCACAACTACATATCGAATTTCGTTCTTATCTAATTATTTGCTTTTAATCCGTTATTTTTTTATTATTATTATCTTGTTCAAATACACACAATTATATAGATTTACAGATAGTTAATCTTATAGCAAATTTTTTCGTGAATTAGATACAATTTTATAATTCTAGTTATAAAATACTATGTTAAATTTAAATTATAAATTTTTTATATTAATGAGAAATTTTAGTTTGGGAATATTTACAATTTTGGAAGCAAATTTATAGAATACTTGTAAACTAAGTTACATAATATTGGAAATTATATTGTGCAATAGAGGAACACATTACTAATCAATATATTTTAGAATATTTAAATATTGTGAAGCAATATTCTACAGTGTAATTCTTCAAATTTTAAACAATTATACTATATAGTAGGCTACCTCACTACCTAGCTAATTCTTACCTTTTTTCATTTCACAAAGAATTTACGTGCTCATGGATTAACAGATATGTAGATTTTCCGTTGTCAGATTTCATAAAAATTATACATGTGTACTTTATTTTTGTAAAGATATCGCTCTAAATTTCATCGCTTTGATTGCTCCATTTTGAAGCTATGGTGTTTACAAGTAAGCAGACATAATTCTGAAAAAATTTGGATTCCAGAATGTTTGAAACAGGAGAATTTTTCAAATTATCGATATCATTTTGTTTTTATTAAAATAATTTCATTTTATCTACTTTGTATATTGTAGAATAGAAACAGGAGAAAAAAAACTTTATATTATTTGAAAATTATTTATAATAGAAAATTATATAATTCCAACATACTAATTTATTATCTATCTGCCTTTGATGACTATCTGGCATACCAAGAATATTAGATATGATTAATTACAATTAAAACTCTTATTTAGAGCATTCAAATTATTCATTTCTATAAAAAAACATTTTTAAGAAACAAATTATAGTAGAAATTACAATTATAATATTTGAATAATAATACTATGCTTATTGTATATTGGTTTCCAGCTGATTGCTTTAGTTTATGGTAGTAATCTTTCTATTTACAGGTACTATGAGCAATCTTGAAATGCGGAATATATTGTTCGCGCAAATACAAACAACTTTATATTTCATTACATTAAATATGTTACATTTCAAGCCAAAAAAAGTATTTGCGGGGAATTTTACTGCACTATTTATTTTTAAAAATTGGCAGTTGAAGCTCATATAATTTTTGTTCAGACTTACGCTGACATGCTCTGTCTGAAACAACTTGTAAAGATTGGTTTAGACGCTTTAAAAACAATTTTTTTATCTTAAAATTAAAGAACACTCTGGTGCAGAAAAAAAGATGGAAGACTCATGTCAAAAGCTAGTTGTACCAGCAGAATCATTAGAAATTGATCACACAGCAGTTTCGAAACATTTGAAAGAATTTAGAATGATTCAAAAGCAAGTTCATTGACTGCCGTACGAATTGAAGCCGACAGACGTCTTTTCACGTGTGAATAACAGCTCACAACGGCAGAGAAGAAATGGATTTTTGCATCGTATTGTAACTGGCGATGAAAAATGGATATACTACGATAACCCTAAGCGTAGAAAATCATAGGGTAAACCCGGTCATGCATCAACATCTTCAACAAATCCGTATGTCCATGGTTCCAAGCTTCTGGTCTACATTTGGTGGTATCAGCTGGCTATAGTTAATTATGAGCGGCTCAAACCAAATGAAATCATTATGAGGGATCGCTACAGACGACAATTGGAGCCGTTAAATCGAGCATTGAAGAAAAAATGGCTACTATACAAAAGGAGACACCATAAGGTCATTTTGCAGCATGACAACACTCAGCCACATGTTTCAAAACCGGTAAAACTCTACTTGGAAATTCTTAAGTGGGAATTCCTACTCTATCCACCATAATCCCCAGACATTGCCCCTTCCGATTACCATTTATTCCTGTTAATGACACATAGTCTGGCTGAGCAGCACTCTCATTCTTATGAAGATGCCAAAAATTGGTTTGACTCTTGGATTCCTCAAAAAATATGTAGTTTTTCCGACATGGAAATCAAATGCTGCCAGGAGGAGAGGGGGAAGTATGGCTAGTGATAGACAATATTTTCAATAATGAATTTTTAATGATTTTTTTAAATTAAGCCTTAATATTCACAAAAAAAACCAACGGGAGCTTATTCAACATCCCAATATATAAAGTCCTGACAAAATCAAATCTCACAATAAAAAATGCCATCAATGTATCATACACCACATGTATCTTCTACAATTCAAAAACTATAAGACTACTATAAGACGGGCTACTACTTTTCCCCTAAATAAATATGCAGTTTGAAACAAAAACCAATAATACCAGAACTAAATTACGAGAACATTAAAAATTTGCAAATTAACAAAGGAATTCAATCGCTTTACTTTTTCAAATGTTCATGAAATCTTCCAAGATATTTTTGCGACAACAAAGAGTTAAAGGTATTTCTTCGTTACGTAATATTGAATAATATTTTATATTAGTATCCATCAATTATTTAGATCTGTGAACTAAAGAAAAAGTGATGTATATTTGAAATATAAAATAGTCTTGAATAAATTTTTCTTAAAGTCAAACATTGTAATTTAATCCTATAAAGGAGTCTGAATTGATTCCAGACTTGCTCCCTTCGTCTAATTTAATATTCATAACATTAAAATAAACTAGGAAATATTTTACATGGAAAGGAATGCTTGAATTATCTCATCCTGACATCAAATTATCTTACTGCTTTCCTCCTATTGCAATTTATATCCATGATTTTTGTTGAATTTTAACTTTCTTTTCTCAAATTTTATTTTGTTCTTTAAAAAAAAAGAGAGATGAGAAAAAGCTGTTCAAAGGTAAATTCAGAGAATAATTTCACAAAGAGTATAAAAACTAAATTTTTGAATGAATTTTGAAAGCTTCTAATTTAGATTAAAATGAAAGTTTGTCTTGGAGAAAACTTCAAGCTTAAATAGTTTCAAATTAACTGTAAATTATTGTTAGCTTTTAGTAAGGGATTTGTAACCTTAAAATACAGGATTTTTGCACATTCTGTTAACTTTTTTTAATGATAAAGAAAAATTTATCTAGATAGTAATAATATGAGGAATGCAAAAAAGAGACGAATAATCGATAGAATTGCAAGTTCAAAAATGTTAGTTTTAAATACAAAGTTAGTATTTTATAAACCTTTAGTAAAATATTCAGTAAATGTTTGCCTGCGGAAAAAAAAAGTTCAAATTTGAATCACTTTCAAATGAGCTGGAAAAAATTGTTGCTTTTTAGGAGAAAATTTGTATCCCTAAAATATGGAGTATCCATAAATAATCTTCCTAATTTTCTGAATTTTTTTACAAGACAAGTTTAAGGATATAATCAAAAAATGAGACATACATATCGTTAATACAAATACAAATATTAAAAGTGCTATAGAATTAAATACCAATTTACCAGTTCACATTTGTATTAACGATACTTAGAAGTTCTCTTTAAGCTTATTTAATACACATGTAAATGATATTATCAATTGCAAAATACACATCAAAATGGACTTTCCTGTCTTACTATGTTTAATATAACATAACACTATTACAGGTAACAAATATATAGTTTATTTTTGTTGCAGGTCATTATTTGCTCCATATTTTTGTTCAACAGACAATGTTGCCGGCGTCCTGGCACAGGGGTAGCGTGTCTTCCCCGTGGCCTGGGCGTCCCGGGTTCGAGTCCCGGTTCGGGCATGGTTGTTACTCTGTGTTCTGTCTGTGAGGCGTGTGAAAGTGCCCCCTGTAAAAAGGGGCTGTGCAAGCGAATGTGTGTGTTTCATCTTCATTTGAGCTAGAAGTCAGACTTCTGCCTTCTGGGTGCTCAGGGGTCTTTATCCTCAGAAGCTACTGCGCCCCCTTTCCGTGGAAACACGGACACAACATCATCATCACAGACAATGTTAAACATTAATTTAATTTAAGTAGGGTTATAGAATATAATAAAACTAAAGGAAACATTCATTATATAAAAAAATTGAATCTTGAAATCAATTCTTTCTGAAATTCATTATCTAATAACTACACAAGAATGATATCAAAATTTTAATTAATTGACAAATTTTTCAAAATATTGCAATGAAGTATTGTCTTAAAGAATATATAGTGTGTTGAATTTCAACATTGAAACCTATCAGGAATAACATAAATCATATCAGGATTTTAAAATTTCAATGTTAAAAACCAGAAATAAATCAAGTGAATCATTTCGATCAGTAAAGTCATTTAAATAATATTTCATTATTAAAATAATATTAATAAGTATTATACTATTTATTAAATACTATTCGGTTATCTAACACCAACAAGGTCTAGCAAGAAAAGGGCAAGATGTACTACGTATTTTATTCATTTATAATAAAAAATAATGAAATTTATACATCATAATTCTTACTATTTTAGCAACCTTTCGAATGAAAAATTTTACATTCTTATTAAAATATTTAATGCTAAATAAAGATAGCCCTTCTTTAAACACCAACATAAGTGGTTTCCCCAAAACTTTTTCGTATACTCTCAGATAAAGAAGTTATCTCTCTCCCCCTCTGCATAAAATCAGTGATCTGAGATAAAACCGTAAATGGCAAGAGTACTCAGTTTTTTATTTTCAGAACCCACACATGATTGTTATAAGAT
This sequence comes from Argiope trifasciata, assembly GCA_026543055.1. Lineage (NCBI taxonomy): Eukaryota > Metazoa > Arthropoda > Arachnida > Araneae > Araneidae > Argiope > Argiope trifasciata. The sequence goes on along the minus strand of JAPMOQ010041062.1, from coordinate 4,982,740 downwards.
TCGTAATAAATAAAATCAAAATCTGTATATTAATTGCATGTCACTGTTGCCATCGAAGAACCGTCGTGTGAGGGGGTCTCTTGCACGCTAAATCTATCAGGCCAAATGTCCTCCCGCTGGTGTGGAGAGGAGGGTGCCTGTTCAGGTGTCATCCTCGTCATCTGACCATGGTTCAAAATTACGAGATCCGTCCCCAAATAGCCCTAGTGTTGCTTTACAATGGGACGTTAATATAACTAAACTAAACTAATGTCACTGTTAAACAATTATTACGAAATGCCAATCTTTGGCGTGAATCTGGAAAGCAATCTTTGGCATTTAATCTACTACACAAATAATAGAAAATAAACATGTACTTTTAAAGATTGCTTTCCGATCAATTGAAAAAAACAGAAATAATTGGACATAAAATTCCAATTGTAATTATCAGATCATGTATCAAATCTCATTTATTTATATTGCTAGGTAGATAGAATTAAAGAACACACAGGAAGTAAAGTTCAACCAATTTATTAACTCAATTCTTAACTCAAAGCACTGCGACAGTGAGATCTTCAGTTTTTATACCAGTAGGGAAAGCTGCAGCATATTTTTATGGAGACAATATGAAAAGCTCAAATCATTTATCTGGTAAACTAAAGAAAGGTCCAAAATTTTCTGGAACATGAAATAAAGAAGAAGCAAATCAAGGAACAATGTGTACACAAATTTTGAATATACGGGATTCGAACACACGATCTTTTCACTAAGATACCAGTGTTATTACTATTCGGCTATGGAGACTCGAATGCTTATTTTCAATATGGCAATATCGTGCATTCATTCATCATTACATTTGCATGCATGCGAAAGTACAAACAATTGGGCAGTATTGTGATTAAACAGATCTACTTTTCAAATTCTAAAATTGTGCGATAAACTTTTTTTATCCAGCTTTTTATATTTTCTCGTTTTTATGTTGACTTATATTTGGATAATAGAGCATACAGACTATCACTGAACGCACATTGTTCAAAATTTCATAAAAATATCCAATTTGGCGTTACTCCCATATCCTAAATTTTCATCCATCTAGTTCAAAGAATTTATGAGTTATAGAGTTCTCAAAAAAAAATCTTCAACCATAGTTCCAAAAATGTGGTTTCCAGACTCAAGAAGGTTTAAAAACTGGAGCATTTTTAAAATCTCAAGCTTTAATGTTTAATGATGTTTTTTGATATTTAGTTTTGATGTTTAAAGACGTTTTTTGATATTTAGTTTTGATGTTTAAAGATGCTTTTTGAATGTTTAATGATTACAATATTTCTATTTGTATATTTCATCAAACAGAAAGAAATAATTCTCATGATATATTTTGAATGCATAGGTAAATACACAAATATTGAATACTCTGATGCATGCCCATATGGTGTTTAATGAATGATACTTGATCCTTGCTTATCCTTGAAAAACGACCAGAGAAAAGGGGGAAAAAATGACAATAACTTTAAGCATTAAAAAAATAAAGATAAGTTTTCCGCGGCTAAAAATGTTTTTAGATATAAGCTCAACTTCGAAAATCATTTTTACAAATAAATCTTTTCATTTGATCCTCAAAGCTGCTCATTCTACATTTGAAACGAAGATTTTTCAACCAGCAAAATATTTCCCAGTATCAAATTGCGCCTCATATGAAAAAAAAGTAAAGAAAAGGGCCATAGAATTTATGACGAAGAGAAAATCTCATTTACACATGAATCTCCCCGAGGTCATCTCCATTCCGTTGTAAAGCAAGATTCCGGATCAATATGGAACGCTCTCTGACAGCTGCAGGCAACTGAGAGACCGGATAAATAAGTCGAGATCCACACTATTGCCGGAAAATATAACACACTTTCGTTTTTTACTGGTGTCAAAATGAAATAAAATTCAAAAGGGAAATGGGGATTGGATAAAATTTCCTATTTGAATTTTCATTTGGCAGTTTGACGCGGAAGGGCTGTTGGTTTTCCAGATGACTGAAGATGAATCTGCCACACATTTATCAAAGAAGAAATCTTATCTCTATCAATTCTTAGATTAAAAGAGAGAATGGCATAGATATTTTCCAGTTGACATCTTTATAAGATCAGTGAACTACATGGATACTATGATCTCATGAAGAAAAATGTCTGGGAAATATATCTAAGGAAGATAAGCGTTTATGTATTATTACTTGGCAAGACAAATCAGTAGTCTTAAAACTACCTAATACAAACCAAGCATATTTTGAAGAGTAAGGAAAGGTATTTCGCAAATATTTTTGTCGTATTGGCTGAATTTCAAATTTCTATTGTACTAAAAATTAAGTTAAATTTTTATGCTTTTCTCAGAGATAATTGGAGGTCGTGGTGGCCTGGTTGTAAGGTCTCGGCTTCGGAACCGGAGGGTGGCAGGTGCGAAGCCCGATTCCATCGAAGAACCACCGTGTTGTGGTATGGGAGTTTGGAGAGGGGGGTGCCAGCTCAGGTGCCATCCTCGTCATCTTACAGTGGTTCAAATTACGAGGTCCTTCCCAAAATAGCCCTAGTGTTGCTTCAAAACTCGACCTTAATATAATTAAACTAAACTAAAACTAAGCTCAGAGATAATTACGAAAATATTATTACGCTGTCTTCTTTTGGAGACTAACTTCTTCACCACGAAAACTAATTATGCTATATTACAATAAAATATAGTGGTCTGTTATATTGGTAGTAGTTTTCCCAAAATTTCTCGCATACATTCTAATAAAGATGTTATCCGACATTCCTAGCAAAAAAAAATTGTGACTCTTAAATGAGACAGAGGATGGGCTTCATGGCAATGGTGTACAATAATTATACAGTATTAATCTCGATTATAAATTTAGCACTTTTATTGAATCCTCATGTAATTTTTGGCAAGAGTATCTTTTCAATTAAATCCTGATATGCGGTTAACATTATTTGAAAATCAGATTTGCGTTTTAGATTCATTTTTCAAGTTAATTGAGACCAGTATTTTGCACAGAATTATTATTATAGTCATAAATCATATATCAAATTTGATAGATTTATGAGTTCAGATGTAACTTCTGACAGCAAAAAGTCATATTTTAAAAAACAAGGAAAAATGAAAATAAATTGTAGATGCAAACTATGTTACGTGCATCCCATGATGGATTTCAGGAAAATTAAAAACAAAAATGTTGTTATGAAAAATCTATAAATTCATTTTCGGAGTAAAGTTTAAAAGAATAACAAAGTCATCACGTACAAGTGACAAGGTTAAATATGCGAATGGAATTTGAATTTCAAAAATAATTTCAGGCTAAGACAGGATTTGTATAAAGTGTAAGTCAGATTTTTTTAAAAGATAAAGCAAATAATTTTTTAAAGAAAGTTTAAACAAATAGAGCGATTATAACAAGGAATTAAAAAGCTCAATAAAATCTTAATCAAAATTTGACAAGGATTACAATAAAGTTTTTCATTGAAAAAATAAAAATGCGGTTTCATCAAAGCGAAAGGTGGAAAAAATTACCAAAATTTTTACTTGCATATTCATATCTTATCTAGTAGATTTCCTCTGATTTTCTATCACTTTTTTCGAAATAGATTCTCAAAAAATTCTAAATGAAAACTTTTGACCCAAAAATAATCAAAAATTGTAATTCCTTTTCATTTTGAAGGTCACCTCATTCTAGGTCATAGTTTTCAACCTAAGTCAATGACGGCTTGTGCTTTGTAATCTTGAGGATAAAGTAACTTTTAATCCATTACAAAGCAGTGATGGATTTTTTAAACACTTACATGTTTGCCATTTTTAATCAGTCTCAAATAGTTTATTACTTTATTCATACAAATGGTTTATTCTCTCTCTCTCTCTATTTATATATATATATATATAAATATATATATATATATATATATATATATATATATATATATATATATACACTGAAGTGACAAAAGTCATGGGATGACTGTTAATATCGTGTCGGTCCTCCTTTTGCACGGCGAAGTGCAACAACTCGGCGTGTCATGGAGTCCACAAGTCATTGGAAGTCCTCTGCAGGAATATTGAGCCATGCTGTCTGTATAGACGTCCATAATTGTGAAAGTGTGGATGGTGCAGGAGTTTGGGACGAACGGATCTTTCGATGATGTCCCATAAATGCTCGATGGGATTCATATCGGACTATCTAGGTGGCCAGATCATGCGCTGGAATTGTCCGGAATGTTCTTCAAACCAATCGCGAACAGTTCTGGCCATGTGACATGGCGCATTGACATCCATAAAAATCCCATCGTTGTGTGGGTACGTGAAGTCCATGAATGGCTGCAAGTGATCTGCAAGCAGCTGAACATAACCATTTCCAGTCAATGATCGGTTCAGTTGCACCAGAGGACCGAGTCCATGCCATGTAAAAACAGCCCACACCATTATGCAGCTACCACTAGCTTGAACAGTATCTTGCTGACAGTTTGGGTCCATGGCTTCGTGGGGCCTGCGCCACACTCGAACTCTACCATCAGCTCGTAACAACTGAAATCGTGACTCATCTGACCACGCCACGGTTTTCCACTGGTCTAGGGACCAGTCGATATGCTCACGAGCCCAGGAGAGTCGCTGCAGGCGATGTTGTGCTGTCAGTAAAGGCACTCGAGTCGGTCTTCTGCTGTCATAGCCCAAGGAAGACAAATTTCGCCGCACAGTCCTATCGGACACGTCCTTCGTACGTCCCACATTGATTCCTGCAGTTATTTGACAAAGTGTTGCGTGTCTATTAACACTGACCATTCTACACATACGTCGGCGGTCTCGGTCGTTAAGTGCAGGTGGTCGCCCACTGCGCTGTCCATGATGGGATGGGATGCCTGAAATTTCATACTCTCGGCACACTCTTGATACTGTGGATCTCGGAATGTTGAATTCACTAACGATATCCGCAATGGAATGACCCATGCGTCTAGCTCCAACTAACATTCCACGTTCAAAGTCTGTTAATTCTCGTCGTGTCGCCATAAATCACGAAAAACCTGTTCACATGAATAACTTGAACACAAATGAAAGCTCTGGAAAACGAACTGCGCATTTATACTTTTTCGCTGCGATACTACTGTCATCTATATATTTGCATATTGCTATCACATGACTTTTGTCACTTCAGTGTATATATGGTGGTGGTGGGTCTAATTCCACTTGGTCAAACCCGAATGAGAGGAAGTAATTAATGCAAAATTATTCAATGAATTTAGTATTAGAAAATTTTCTGAATCAACATTTATCTGTGTGTACATAAAACATATCGAATATGAAATGTATAATCTTTATGAAAAATATGCAAAGAATGTATAATTTTTTTCTAATTTTAATTTTTTTAAATGTTTTTTTTAATTTCATATCTAATTTTTCTAATTTCTACTTGTCTTTAAAATTCAGTTGCTGAGTTTAATACCTCTTAGGAATAATACAGCATCCTCTTTCAAAACTTTAAAATTATTATTTTTGAAAAACTCGCAATAGTAGCATTATGTTCATAATAAATTCCTTTTGAGTATGCGTTATTTTATTTATATGCCATTTTAATTCAATATTAAAAAACTAATATAGGATGCTTTGTTGCGTTTTGATTAAGTATAAGAAATCAGATAATTCAAATGAAAATTTGAGAACAATTCAAATTTAATCCATATTAAATTTATGGCAAATATGCGCAAAGACAAAAGAGTTAAGACAAAAATAAATGCGTAATTTAACCTCATGTCAGAATGAAAGCAAATTAAAAATAAGTCACTTAGATCCAGTAGCTATGATTACTTACTACTGATAAAAATGTGTACAATTTTTTTATGTAAATCTTATTCTTGAATCATTTCAAAGTTTTTATTTCGTTTTAAAATCTTAACTTAAATTCTTAAAAAATATTCAATGTTGAGAAAATGTCTGCATAGAAGCAATAAATGAAATCCAATATTAATTTCCTTTCTCAATCATCAAGCATATATTTGAAAAAGAGTAATAAATATTAGAAAGTAAACAAAATTTTTATGCTAAAAGCTTTAAATAACTGTTATATAAATAAATAAATCTTGATAAACAAAGCTCATGAAATTTTAAACAGCTGTTATTTTTCTATGAATATGGAACTCAAGATATCTTCTTGTAGATAATTTAGTAGTAAATTCACATATTGAGGATTTGTTTTGCAGATTTGCTTTGGGGGATTTGTTTCGAAGATTGGTTTTGAAACAAAATTTCAAGGTTTTTGTTTTTACGAATTTTTGTTAGATTAAGAAAATTTTCAGTGTCAAAATTTTAAGAAACTAGTTCAGAAATAAATGAAAAAAAGAGATATTTATCAAAAATTATGACATTTCAAATGGATGGAATCATTGTTTTGAGAAGATGGAGCTCAAGATATCTTGTTGACAATTTAAGCTAACACTAAAACCATGTATTGAGAATTTTTTTTCTCTGGTTTCATCCTTCCAAATTATAGACTGCATAATCAATATTTTTGTCTCATTGATTTCAAAAGAAAAAAAGCGTCTGTAAATAAAAGAATTAAAATTTATAAAAGCTTTGTTTATTAATTCATGCTGCAATTATTAATTTATTCATAATACTCACAATATTTAAATGAACTTTCGTTGAATAATGTTTTATTCTTATTATCTTTCTTATTCTTATTCTTATTATCACTTATTCGCGTTCTTTTATTCTCATTTTCTTTCCTATTATTACTCTTTTATTTCTGTTACCTGTCTTATTATTATTCTTTTATCCCTTATTATCTTTTTTTATATTCGTTTCTTTTTTGTAGTTCAATAACTTCTTAGACTGAAAAAAATACATTAAAATTAATTAAACTAAACTTAAAATTAATTAATTAAACTAACATTAATTAACTTTTTCTGCATGTTTCATAGTTTGTTAATTTTAATTAAATATGAAACAAATTTTCAAAAAATAAAAAAACAATGGCATAATATAAAATCTAATATATGGAATAATTACTTAACAAATATTTTAGTTTAGTTTAAAAATTTTAAAATGGTAAAAAGATGCAAATTTTAATTAAAAACAAAATGTACGAAGAAAAAAGTTAAATAATTAGCATTTAATCTAGTACTAATGTTGGATGTAATTTCATCAAAATAAATATATATTTGAAAAATAGGATCAAAAATATATTATTCAGAAAAGGATTATGAAACCCATTTATATATAGGATAAAATTAATACTTATTTCTACCCATTCAATTATGAAGGAATTTTAAATTTAAAATCAAGTATTACTATTCAAATTTTTTCTTTTCAAAATTTTAATTATATTCTTTTCAAAATTAACACTATTTATATAAAAGAGATTTAATACTTACAAAAGTCTTGGAATATGTTTGCAATTAGCAGCTTAAAAATAACTTTTATTACAGACTAATGATGATAAATGCGAAATGACAACATTGTAATTTCATCATATTTTATTAATGATTAGATTTCAGTTTTTATATTTTGTTAATAGTCATTTGGAAGATAAAAAATTGCATTAGCTATTTGGGAAAATGAATTGGTAGATTCAATAATTCAATCATTACAATTTAGCATAGTTTACAACAAAGTTATATCATCTTTAGCTAGCGAAATAAAATTTTAAAAAAAGGATTTTAGCTTGTGTTTATTTTTACTTTAATTCGAAAATAACAAATATTGAACATAAAAAACAAAATAATCTCATTTTGATAGTCAGAAAAATAATGTTTTGAAAAACTTATAATTTAGGTAACCATAACTATCGCAAAAAAAAAAATCTGACACAAAATTCGAAATAAACACACCATATCTTCAAATTTATTTAGTAATCTGATTTGATAGATATCAAAAGCAAATAAAAAATGAACTGTGAAACGATTTTCAAAACATATCAGCAATAAAGCCAGGTAACAATAGCAAATTTATAAGGTTGTTTTCCGTGTGAATATTTTCTTATTGCATAGTTCTGAATATTATCGCTATCATTTTGTTGAATTTGTGTTATATTGATTTCTATCGGGGTTTTTTTTAAATATTTTCACTGTATAGTAAATAGTTAAATGATAAAAATAAGAATTTATTTATAGAATAAAAAATTGAGAAAAAGAGAAGGCAAAATGTTTCACATTTCTATCTCAATAATAAACTTTAATTAATGTTTAGTTTCTTTCATAAATTGTCTTTTCATTGCAACTTTATTAAAAAATCATCAAACATTAAAATATTTCAAATTCTTTTGCAAGTTCTGCTCATCATTGAATAATAGTTCAAGATATCAAGATGTCACATGAAGATTTCAAGTTCTTTTTGTCACCAAATACTGTATGAAATAAGTAGATCTCTCAAGATGAATGCTTCACGGCTAGCTATTCATTCAGTTAAATTCAAATTCATATTTTATTCAGACACTGTCTCCCACTAAATTATCATCTATGATAAGTATCATGATACCCTTGTAACTTACTGATTTGATTTTCAGTTCAATTTCCTTTTTATTTTTTACCTTTTGTTTTCGCTCTCATCTCATTGACCCTTTGCGTACCATGTAACCACTAGTGGATACTTGCTATGTATAGGGCAAAATCCCATTGTAACCTCATGTGGATACATGGCTTCTTTAGGTGTACAACCAGAGTAGCCAGCACAGGAAACATCATAAGGGAGATTTTCTTTTATTGGGATTGTATAAAAACATTTTGGACTCATTTTGTCTGCAGTTAACCGAAGAGTGAGAAACAGAAGGGGGGCTTGCAAAATGTCTGTGTTACAAAAATTTGAAAAAATCTTTGTGAATCTTTTGAAATCTCTCGAAATGTTCCTTGGAACAAAAGGCTTTTTTACATGCATTACATGAGTATATTGCCATTTTAGTTTTTTCAACATTTTAGCACACCCAACAGCGTCGTAAAGTCAAAGTCAGTATCCCCAGAAATCTGGGATTTGCGCGTGCGCTAGAGAACGCCGTCTGGTAAGCAAGGGGTTAAAGGATTTTGTTCTTTGAGAAACTGCTGTCATTCTATTTTTCTTTCCCTTACAGCCAGTTAAGTATCCCGTATGTTATCCTGCATTTCGACTTTTCGCGCTAATGGCATTCATCAATTATTATATCGGTCGGCTGGTAGGTTAATTATCATAAATGTATTCTATCATTTAAGAAATCAAATGCTAGGAACGAAGATGGCCAACTTCTAGGTCAATGTGATAGATTTTCTTGGAAAATAATTCGCAAGTTAAATTCAGTTTGGTTATATTTACGCCCTTTTTCTTAAAGTAGCACTAGAGCTATTTTGAGGGTAAACCTCCTAATTTTGAACTCCGGTGAGATGACGTGGATGACACCTGAGCTGGCACACTCTCTCTCTAAACTTCCACAACCCAGCCGTGGAGAAGGTTTGACTTCGATGGATTTAAAATGCACCAAACCCGTTTCTTTATAGAAGCGGGTTACGGATTTGAAATCTTCTGTTTCAATGTAGAAACCATTTCAGCAGGCCATAGAGGTCCCAAATTTATTCTAAATGTATAGGACCGTTCTAAAGTTTGCATATCTATATTACGTCATTTCTAATAGAGTCCATGATTGAGGATTCTATCAAATATCGAATTTCAAAACTGCCTCAATATTTATTTATTTATTCAGTTTTAAGACAAAGTTGTAATAAGCCACTGAAACGTTGAGATATAATTTCTCCAGCATACGCAATTCATTGAAGAAAGAAGCAAATATACTTATTGAAGATATCGTAAAATTTCAATTTCCCAAGTCCTTTTTTTAATGAGATATAGAGTAATTTTTATAATAAATATTGAAATTTACAACTTCAAAATTCCTGTAGTAAATGTTGAAAATGGTATTAATGACGCAAAGAAATCTAAAAAGGAGGATTCAAAATAATGAGGAGTTTGAAAAGCTGAAGATTAAAAATGGCAGAAGTTGCTCAGAACAAAAGGTTTTACAGCAAAATTTTGAAAAATTAAAAAAAAAAAATGTTATTGGGAAAAAGAAGCAGAGAATTTTGTACCAGCAAGAGTTTCAATCAAACAGCGATCATAATTTAACATGTGATATTATTTAATTTCCATTTTTGTTTTCGGGCACCAACTTAGAAATCCTGTTTTTCAGTTTGAATACATAGATATGTGTGTTTAATGCAAATCTTAATAAAATAGTCTTATAAAAACAGCAGAAAATTTCAAACGTATACCTTGTGGAAAGATGCTTGAAAAGCAGTTTCTTAATTTCAGAACAGCTACCGAACGAAGTGTGGTAACGGATTGTATATAAAAATACAAATTTCTTTTTCATATGTTTTCACACATATTTGAAATAAATTCAAAATGTCCACACTTTTAAAATAAATTCTTTTTCGCACCACTGATTCCCAAATTTAAAAGAATATTTAACTTAATTCAAAGAAAAAGTACTAATACTTCGATTTATAAATCAAGCAAATCAATTCTTTCCTGATACCTTGTGAAACTGCTCAAAGGTCAGGAATTAGAGGATTCCTGCTTCAAATGCCTCGGTGATAATATTTCAAACTTCTTTTCCCAACAATTTCACCTTCACCGGTGAATGTGTCCACTGCGTTTACCTCAGTTATGGTTTGATTTATCTACAATATCATCTAAGATCATAAATCATTCTTCCATGACTTGTGCCGAGATTTAAATAAAATTATTTTTTATTTTAAATTTGTTGGATTTAAAATAATATTGTAATAATTTGATCTTTTAAAAATGCGCTATTTATCTAAGATAATGGAACATAACTAACATAAATTAGTAAACATTTCCTCGTTTATTGGTTCAAGAAAGATTTTCTCAAAAATAAAAATGAAATAAATGCATTCGATCTGCCATGACTCAAGAGTCCTTGATTGATCTGCTCATAATATATCACAAACTTAATTCTAACTAATGTTGTTGAATTAACAAAAGCATGATAAATTTTAAATCTAAAAAAAATGTTACTATCAATGATTTATTTTAAGAAATCATTGTGTCAAAAATTTTAATCAGTAAATTTCATTTTTTTTTCTGCATTAAAAGATAAACATCGTCTTTTAATTTAAATAATCAATAATTTCCCATGTGAATGTTTAAGCACATATTTATATAAAGCACGGGGGAGGGGGGCAATAAGTCGATCGAGATCAACCGGTCGGCAGCAAGACATTTTGGGGTGAACGCCTTTAATAGGACCTAAGACGCGCATAGAAAAAGATAGATATTTATGGAATACAGATATAAATTATATACATTTATACAATGCACGTTATATATTTTCTTTATCTATAGAGGAAAACGAAATCTTTCTCTTTCAAAATGACATAATTTGGAAAGCACTTATCTCAGAACATAAAAATAAGTTGTGGTAAGTAATGGACGAAGTAAAATAATCGAATTTAAGAAAAACTGCATGCCAACCATCGTACTATGGCCTTACCTATCTGTATGAAACTGCATTTTCAATGATGAGTATAATTAAGAAAAGATTCACAGATAAAGACGTTCCCGTCTCGCAGATGATCACTAAGAATCCAGTGCAAAATAGGAAGTTAGTAATTACATACCGAGATTAGATTAGCCTACATACTTAGTCTTAGACACATTCTTCTTCTTATAACTATGAGAATTAAAGCGATTTATTTTTTTTGATATATTTCTAATTATTTTATATTAAATGCTTTATTTGATATTACTATATTTGTGACTATTATTACTGTATTTATAGTTATGTAGGTAAATACATATTTCCTATTTATTATTCAGTTGTTATAAATATAGTAGTGCTTTTTTTAACTGGCCACAACTATGCCACTGAGAGGAACACAACATCTTGAAAAAATATAGTGTTGTTTCTTATGGTTATTGCCTGCTGTTACGAAGACAGCAATTTAAGCCGATAGAGAGCATCTGTTATTTTAATAGCACCAGTTAGGGCCAGGAGTACGTCTTTGCCACTCATGCACCACTCATTCTTGGGCACAATCCCTTTTTACAGGATGGTATATTCTCACAGATAGAACAGAGGAATAATAGCCATGCCCGAACAGGTACTCAAACTCAAAACAAAAACAGACAAACTCAAGAAGAGCTGCCCCTATACCAGCACGCGGTCCAAAAAAAATGTAGAAACTTGTACTGTGTAAAAGTATGTCCGCCCCTGATCTAAGACTTCGTGAATTGCCTTTCAGTGAAATTAAATATAAACTGCTTTACTAAATGGATATATAACCAATGACACCTAGTCTGGGCGACAAACTCGGCTAAGAAATCATAGACCAAAAGACACAGTGAAAAAATAAAATTTAATTTTTCATCAATTCAAATTTGAAGACTCTTAATTCAACACAGCTTTGAAATTGCTGATGAAATGTTTCCAATCAGCCAAAAAAAAACTACATGATATTCCGTTGTTAATGCACATAAATTTTTTTTCGGGCCATAAAATTATTTCTAAGATTAGCCTAGGTTTCTCCTTGAATTTCAGATTCCGAAAAGTTCCTCATGTCAATTTGTTACAAGCGTAAGACAAATCGTATTTTCAAAATATTTGTGAATATCATAATATCTAGATACTAGATTTACACATTTAGTTTCCGCGAAGTGTTATAACAGGTGATTTTATCTATGAAGTTATTCGTAGTGAATCTCATATCCATTGCATTGCCTAGAATGTCAGAAGTTTCAAGGTATCCAAAATGTATTCCTTTTCGTAAAGGTAGCACTTTTCGTCTCCTATTATTTTTGACACAGATTTCAAACAGAAGCTAAATACTTAAATGTTAGCTTCTTCTTCTTGCATACAGCCAACCACCCCGCCACTACTGAATGTAGCAATATCGGCAGGATTTGTTGTGGTCGACTGCTGAATAAGTATTGTCCAGCCTTACATTGACCGAACAGTCAAACTAACATTCCTTTCGGGGTAGTAAATAGCTGTCTTTCTCCCCATCTGCACTCTCTCAAACAGTTGGAATGAAACTATCAGTCTTTAACATCATACCCTTTAGGGTTTTGAGATTACCTGGTACCATCAGTACTGTACTTAAATCATTATTGTCAATCTTTAGGTCCTTCCTTAATTCTGATATTTCCATACATTCCCTTAAATAGTGGTAAACTGTACCAATTTCCCCACAAATGTATTTCTTTTCCTGCGTTCTTAAAAATCTTTGGAAATATGCAGGAAATCTCCCATGTCCAGATATTATTTGGATTGTAAGTGGATGGTATCTTCTTGTTTTTACTATCGGATTAGGAATAAAGTCGAAAGTGACTCTTCCTTTTTTGGACATATACCATCTGTTAAACCATTGTAGTTTTATTTCTTCTCTCAATTCCCCTTTTAAAACACCACTTGATTTGGGGACTTAAATGTTAACTATGTCATTCTTCGAATCCACAATTAAGCCTGATTTGCATTAAAAATGTCCTACGCGAAAATTAAATATTCCTTTGCTCGCATGGTTTAAACTTTGAATGATGGTACCGGATCAGTTACCAGCTTAGTCGTCGGTCAGAAATTAACATTGGGACTCTCAAAGCAGCACTCGACGTAAACATTCCTTTCATGCTTGTGAAACTTTTGCTTTCTAATCCTTTTCTATCTTAGCGTATTCTTGTAATGAACTTACAGTCCTGAATAACAAGTAATTGTCCACTTTATGCTCCTCTGGTTATGATACCATAAAATTCACAATTACAAAAAAAAAAAAAAAATGGAGAAAATGCGTTTAAAAAAATTTGTAAATACGAAAGAATACATACAATACAATAGATGAAATTTCTTCTTTCCAAACTGTGGGAACCCTTGATATACTTAAAACTATTTATGTTAGTAAAAAGATATGAGGGTTCTACAAATTTATTAACCCTTTGCACCCGAAAAAAAATAATTCCATGCAATAATTCGGTAAAAGTAATTCTCTCTCTCTCTCTCTCTGTGTGTGTTAAGTTGAAATGCCATTTTTTTTTTTGTTTTTAATCAACTTATAATGCTTTATTTAGATATTTTTTTTGTTTAAATTCTCGTATCATTAATAGTATATTAATTGAACTTTAAATATCTCATTTTAATTTTTTTTAACTTTTCATTTATCTGTGGTGATATCTTAATAAGCCAGTCACAGGCACTAAACTTTGCTGATCACTTTTGTCTAGTGGGTATGTTCCACGGTGAAATCCTTGTTTGAACTCGATCTCCACATTGGCGCCACAAATACAATTCGCCATACATTCCATGTTTTGTTTTTCAATGTGTTTATAAGTACTTAGTCAAATTTTATTCCTGATCCAGCGAAACGGTTATTCTTACTGGTAACCGTTTCTTCACCAGTAAAATATAAACATCACAAACAAAATTCTAAATCACTGCCTTGCAAAAAAGATAAAATAATTTTAAA
>JAPMOQ010041062.1:4931638-4967911 GCA_026543055.1 Argiope trifasciata | reverse complement strand
TATTCCTGCTTATAAGAATTATAAATTTCCTTTTTTTACTGCATACACCAGATTAAACTATTTCATTGGGTATATTATTAATTTTTAAAAAGATGCAGTCCTTCATTTTTTTCAAAATGAATATTTTGTGATCTAGTTTCAGCAGTAAAGTCACAACTTCGAAATATATTCCGAAGAAAAAGCTTCAAAACCTCAGACAAAATGATGATGACTTTTAGAAAAAAAAATATGAAATAATGTTTGCTCTATAGAACGCAGTATTAAGAAAAGATACGTATCTGATTTCAATCTTTTGATGTAGAGTATTTCAAAGAGTTTCTGAGAAGATGCATAGATTTGAACCGCAAGTTTCTGAGATTATTTTTTTTCTAAAAAAGGCATGTAGAATGAAATCTCGTGACCTAGTTTTCGAACATAGATATGAGTTTATAAAAATGTGAATCTAATAAAATGTATGAATCGAAAGAAATCAATCTGGAAAAGAAATTAAATTTTCCTATTCTATAAATTCAAAATCAGTTTTTAAATGCAATATCAGATTTTTTCCCCCTTTGAACTGAATGAATTTCATGATTAATTGATCTAAAAAATAAAGTAGAATAACAATGACAACAATTATAAAATACAAAATACAGTGGTTAAAAATATATCTCTTTGTTCGGAAACTTCCAAAGCTGCGATAGTATTTGTTATTTAAAGAAAGTAGTTGTCTTTTGTTGTGACTTACGGCGCTTTGCAAGTCAGCCGACTGTTATCTGTCAGTAATTCATGTCCAGTAAGCGTCGCTTGTTTATTCAGCAGTACCAACTAAAGCCAAAAATACTACTTAGCTACTTCATGCGCTACATTAACTTGCACAACCCCTTTTTGCAGGGTGTTGCAACCCACTTGTTCAGCGCCTTGGCGCTTCTCTGTGCCGCCTGGAATTCTAGCAACCTTATATTTTGTTCGTATAAAATTTAATTGTAGATGTAATCATGATCTGATATCGAGCTACCGGCGCTATATCCGGTATGAATCAGGTTTATACTTGGTAAGAATTGTTAATATAGTTTAGTTAGTAAATAAATGTGTGTTACTGTTCGAAGGACTGTTCAATTATGCTCTGGATTTTACTGACTTAATGAATTTTGATGGAGAAGGTAAAAGGAAACTTCTTCAAATTTCACACTGTGTAGAGCACATTTGCAAGATAGAACTCAGAAGAATAGCTACCATGCCCGAACTGAAACTCGAACCCAGAATGCCCAAATCACTGCGTGCTACCCCTATGCCAGGATGCCGTATAAAGAAAGCAATAAAAAAAGATATGCTATTTTTTCTTTGCGTATCTTTGATTAATATACAATTTTAATTTAATTAATAATTTTAGGATTTAATAATAATTGTTAATACCATCAGAAATTGTCTCCCAAAAACTCTCATATTTTCTGATAAATTTGCCATTCTAAAGAACGTTTCGCATAGAACTGGTGTTCAATAGTTACAAAATATTAACTTTTGGCTTGAATTCAGCATTTTTAATGAATCTATCATATTCTGCATGGCGAGTCTTTCGGCGATTAATCCCTGGCATGCCATTTATAGTAACTGAAAATCGAATTTATGCTTTAAACCCATGACCCTCCAACAGATTTTTTAAAAAAAAATTGACACAAAACTACACTTGTAGCCTTTGAGGCTACCTATTTTGAAATATACATCAGTCATTGCGTTTTTGAATGATCACCTTAAAGTGTTTCTGAAAAAACAATCCGATTAAAAGTCTATCCCTTAATAGATTTGCCTCAAAATTTGATACATGTCTACATTATAGATAATAAATCTATGTGTCGAATCTTATCCATCTATCTGTCGTCATTTTTCAGTTATCGTGTTAATTTATATTCGAACAGCTGGACGCGCGGACATCCTCAGAACAGATTTCACACAAAATTTAATAGAAATCTGAAAATGTGATATAAAATCTGTGTACCAACCCCCTAGTTTAAAGTGTTTTTGAGTTATTTTTTATCAGATGATCATTTTGCCAAAATGTATTTTTTCAAGCTCAAAGAGATCTAAAACGTGGAGATTCGTCAAAAACTGGAGTTTGATTTTTTTTTTCAACATTTACTATACTAGTTTTACATTACTTGCATGAGAAAGTAAAAAAATATCCTTGATTCAACCAAAAAGAATGATCTTGAATTTTGTCAAAATCCAGTGCAAGTGGTCTACTCAAAATTTTGTCGGATAATCTCTATAAAAGTATTATCCCAATTATCTCGGGCAAAATTATAGACCTTTGGAAAGACCATGGACTCCACAAGTTTACAGATCCCTATTTTTTAGAGTGAAAGCAGAAAAGGCGTTTTTGTTTTCCAAAGTTTGTATTTTTGCTTCATACTAAAGTAAAGAAAATTGAATGTGCATTTTGGGTCCTTTCTATTTCTCTGATTGAAACCAAAGACTGACACAAAACTACAGTCGCAGTAACAAGATCACATACCGAATCTCATTTAAAGCGTAGCATTTTTTTATGCTTCATGTTCGCATGCCTATGAAAGTACAGACATTCATTCCGTTGGATCGTTGGCGGAATCAGATTACTATTTGGTATAGTTCTAAATTTCAGATTTTAAGTCTTATCCATATTTTTTACGTAATCATGACATTTGTAATAAACAGTCAGTTAGACAGATTTCCAACGAATGGATCTTTCTTTCGTTGTATTCTAGGATGTCTATTCTAATTTCGCTCTATTCTAATGGATCTCGTTCAAAATGTGATAGAAATCTACAAATTTTATGTAAAGACCATATAACTTTTATCCATTTAGCTCAAAGAGAGTTTTGAATTATAATCTTCACCAGTAGCCCTTCGTATGCAAGAATGTAAAAATTTCTAATGTCTAGAATGGAATTTACGCTTCTCTAAGTTATAAACTCTAAATGTTTCCAATCTGGAAATCAAATTTCCATGCACTCGAATGCTTCAAAAGACCATGCTTACAGCCTCCTTCGTTACAGCCTTGAAAAAAGCTTTTAAATCAGTAGTTTCCCTACCAAGATAAACCAGAATTACTGTTTAAGATTCATCGATAAAATTTATTAGAATATATATTGGTGGATCAGCAAAATGGTCATTCTATTCATTCAGTTTTTAATAAAGAAGGCTTTGGTTTAGAAGCTGGGAAAATGCATTAGTTGACGAACTTGAGTGAAAGAGATTGATGGACGATATTTATCAATCACTAGAATGAAATGAGCATAAGATATATTAATCATTCAGATCATCTTGTCACTTCTGGTCGTGCAGGATTGCATCATTAATCGTATTGAAGTTAATGTGGTTACTCAAAAGTGACTTTCAACTATGTTCAAGTGATGAGAAATTGTTCTTTGTCCTTTCTAAATAACTTATAAACTGAGTTCTGAATTAATTTTTTTGAATACCTGAACATTTATACTTGTCTTATGAAGTTGACAAGCAGACTGTATAGCTCGATTTAATCAGGTGTGTCTTCTGAATTTGGATTAAAGAAAACATGGTTAAATGCTGTTAAACAAATAACAGCTATAAACAATTATTTTGGAGATTCCAAGTCACTATTGAAAATTTGCCGTATGAATTGAAATCAATTATAATTCCATTAGCCAATTATATTTTAAAGCCTATACTTATGTTAAAAACTAACTTCGAAAATTTGCAAAAAAAAAAAAAAACTTGTAATGAAATGCACTAAAAAATATTTGAACTGTTGACTGAGTAATCTTTCTCATATGCTACATTACTAACGCTATTTATTAAAAATTAGTGTCGTGATATACACCCAAACACATTAAACCATTGGTAGTTACCTCCCTTGGAGTTTTCCACATGCATTCCCCGGAAGTTTTACTTATACTCATTTTCCATAATATGGCGCTATGTGAATTTAGCTCTATCAGAGATAATTACATATGCATTTTATTTAAATAAATATATCTAGAAGCTGAATTATGGGATTTTGCTTGATAATATAGAGAAGAAAAATGAATCTACGTTTTGGATACCTTCCTGACGATGGATTAGATCTCAAATTTGACCCAAAAATGTCAATGCGTCAAAAGCAAATATCATTTTTTATTCATCTCATTTGCATTATTTTTTAACTAACTTGCTCACTTACGCCACTATAAATAAAAAAGATATTCTGCTCTTTGATAAATTTAATTCCTTAAAGATTGCTTATTTAGATAGAAATTACTGATCTTGTTAGTTACAACTTTGAATTATGGCGTTCATATACGAACTAATAAAGAGATAAAAGGCCAACTAGCTTGATTGCATTCCCTAATAATGGAGCTGTACTGTCATTTGTTTTTGTAAACTTACTATATGAGAGGGTCAAAAAAGTTAAATTTCATATTTTCTGGATTCACCACAAAATAAAAAATAAATATCATCATTTTATAAATGTATTAAGGCCTTATCACGCTGTGGAATTTCATCAGCTCTTTCCGTTTCTACCCTCTAAAACCGGTCAAGCGATTTCATAATCGACAACTTTTTCTAACCAGCTAGAAAATGCCGTCGGAAATATTGTCTGCAAACGAAATTCAACCAATCATGTGAAACTTTAAAATTATTTCACTTTCGTTGTCGTTTGCTGACGGAAAGTGCCGACGATATTTGCATGTGGTAAGGCCTTTAGAATGCTAAAACAATCATAAGATTTTAAAGAAAACATACGCTTTTGTTTGCCCTCACTGATGGCATTTCTCTTCTACCCGGTTTTATATAATCCTTTAAAAAGAAAAAAAAGAAAATCGAAAATGAATAGTAATGATTAGAAATTTGTTTAACTAATGCCTGCATATTTTACCAAACATTTATTTATTTCATATTTACTGCCTTTGAGGAATAGTTTGCATGAAATATTGACTTTCTTGATTGTTAAATTATTAATATGGAATGTATTTATTTAAGATTATAATGAA
The DNA here is from genome assembly GCA_026543055.1 of Argiope trifasciata. Taxonomy (NCBI): domain Eukaryota; kingdom Metazoa; phylum Arthropoda; class Arachnida; order Araneae; family Araneidae; genus Argiope; species Argiope trifasciata. Next base: position 4,962,947 of record JAPMOQ010041062.1, on the reverse strand, counting down.
AAATTAAAAAGAAAGAAGATACGTCGAAATAAAAAGAGAAATGAAAAGCTCTTCTTAGGATTTATACGTCCAATAATAAGGTTTTTTTTAAAAAAAATTTTATCTTAAAAATGGCAAAAAGATGTGCTTAAATGCCTTGAAGGATAATAAAAGTAGTACGAATTTCATTATAAAATCATTGTTGCAAATTGCATATCAAATTAAACATTAAAAAATTATTGGAAATTAGGAGAAAAATTGTAGGAAATGAAATCGATAAGCATTTAAAAAATGTTTTTTTTTTTTAATATTATAATAGTAAAAAGGTTATCTCGGTAAGAAAATAATTTTGGAAGTTATAACAAAAATAAATAATAAAAACGTGCCTGATTTTTAATTTTAAAATGTTAAAAAATTAACCATGACTTTCCTTTTGCCTTAAAGTGAACATGCATCGAATTTCATTAAAATCGGATAAAAACAGTAACTTTTTATAATAGGCATACTTATTTTATTTTTTTTTTTTATCGCCCAAAAAATTCAAAACTGGTTACAAAAAGAACTTTATTTAATTGTTTAATTGGTAAATTAATTCTTTTTTGCATACCTGTCTGAACTGAAAATAAGCTTCAGTGAAAAAAAAATGTATGAAATATAAACCTAATTTCAGTTTTTAAAACATGCAAAATTTTAAACTTTTTTTTTTCATTTAAAAAATATTTTAAAATCTGAAAAGATCATAGATCAACGAAATTTGCAGTTTTTCAATATTCTAATAAAATTATTTTTATTTTAAAGCACAGAATAAATTTTTTAATATAAAATAAATGTTTAAAATTTAGGTGGTGAATGTTATGGTGCAGTTATGCTTCACAACTCACTAACAAATAAATGAAAAGAATTCTTCGATCAATAGATGGCGCCACATTGTCTTATGAACCGTTGGAGAGTTGGCTTGTAAAATGAAAACATTTCGCTGACGCCTTTAGCTTTTTGGTTCTCTTCCCTTGAGCCGGTTGACGCCCGTAACACAAATAAGCTTTATGGAAGGCAAAGCTGATAGCTCAGACACTATGTCTGAAGCCAGAGAAAGAGATCTATCAGTTTAGTGATTCCCCTCTCGCACTTAATTAGCCGGACACAATGCCGGACGTTGTTCCGGAGTGGAGCACCAAAGAAATTCTTAACGATCTCTGAATGCACCGTGGATATTTCTTTTCCGGTCTCGGAAGTTATTTCCCTCCGAATGCTAAGTGTATTGTTTGCTGATCAACAATAGATAATGTCATTAGAAAGCCGAGATCGGATTTTCTTTTAAAGAGCACTAGAATGATGCGTTGTTGTGGTTGTTCAGAAGTGTAGGTTACAGTTACATAATGACTTTTAATAGTTCGTGTAATTAATAGCGGGATTTTTCAAATTAAGTTTAAGTAAATAATGTTATTTCTAGGAAATGTTGTGAATTACTTATCGGTATATTTTTCGTTTCAGATTTAGAATTGTGGGAAGTTCGTATCATTCAAATTCAAGTTTTGATAAAGATCAGCAATAAATTAATGATCTAAAGATAAATATATAATCGAATTTACAAAAATAAAAGATGCAGTAACGCATGTGAAAGCAGAGAGTTTAAAAAAAAAAAAAAAAGATCACTCAGTGATATCATCAGTAAAGAATAATATAAAAAAATGTATAGATTTTTTTTTTCAATGATAATAAATATTACCAAATACTTCATTCAATATTTAAAATATTTTTATTTCCTTAAAAAATAGCACAGTAAAGATATTAAATATTTTTTACTTTGTTCTTACACTATTATTTCTCTTACACACAAAAAAATGTAAGTTTGGGTGGGAGATATGCATTTTGTAAACTTATAATTCAATCACCCAAAATATAATAGCTGCTTTTCTTTTTGTAAAAAATATTTTAAAAATTTTTATTATTATTTTTTTACAAATTAGACAACGTTTATATCATATAATTACATTTTTGCACCTTTTAAGTATTATACTAATTTAGAATTTACAAGTATGATTATATTTTATGATTACTTCTTTACTAATAGTATATAAAATAGAGTATGAAACAATGCATGCGCACGTTATACTGTACAGAGCAGATAGCAGAACCCAAAGCTAATAAATTCCGAGCATAAAGACTGTTCCTCAAAGCAATTTTTTAAAGATATAATTAAAATTTCATTCAATTTAAAATTGAACAAATTTTTTTTTCCTTTAAAATTTTGTTTTACAAAATTATTTTTACAAGATATGAATATTCAGCTAATTTCCTTTTCTATAAAACTAGTTTATTTACTACATAATTTTTTTCTCTATTTTTTAATAAAAATTGTTACAAATTTTTTATGTATTTTGAAACAATTCAACCCGCTTTCAATGTTATTACAAAGCATGCTTCTTAATTACTGTTATCTTTCATTCTGATTATCTGCCTGCACTTTGAGCTAGACGGATGGATTTTGGTACATTATCATAGCATCATTTTTTCTTTTTTCGAGTTTTAAATAAAATCCACTCACAATTCGCAGGAATTTTGTTTCTCTGGTTACCCAAATACATATGAATACTATATGCATTAAGAGCTAGATCGGTAATATCTCATACAAATTTATCATCTAATAAACAGATACATATCAAATTCGAAACTACATCCTACCAAGTACTGATTATCTGACGACGTACTTTCTCAAGTATGTAAACAGAATAACTCAAAAAAGCAAAGATTTGGAAAAACAAAATTTGGAACATAATTTTGACATACAATATGTAGATCTTATTTTTCTTTCTCACATGTTTGAAATATTGGGGGAAATTAACTGAATATGGATTACTGAAGAGGTTCAAAGAAAAGATTGTACCCACAGATAAGAAGCAAAATGCCCAATATTTTGCAAAAATATTTATCCAGATAAGGTAATAAAAGCACAAAAAAAAATCAATTTTTGGAAATTAAACAAAGATGGAAAAAACAGCTGTATATAAAAACCATAAATATTATTTTCAAGTGCAGGGCCAGTTGCATATAATACAGTAAAAGCTCTTTATTCTCTGGGTATATGCTCCATAAATATGCCGCGAATACAGAAACCGTGAATACGGAATGGTCATTTATATGGGTATATAGGGGATACGTTCCAAGGTGACAAAATAAAAAATAAAAACAAATATATAAAAAATCAATTTAATTGAAGTTTTTTCACATTTTGATTAATTATCTTAAGGCTTAGGAAATGGTTCGAAGAATTTTGTAATTTTCTCTCGCTTGACAATTTTTAAAAGATCCTTCCATTCAGACTGATACGCAGCAGTCGCATTAGCAATTTGCCTCTTAAAAATATGACTTCGTTCCATAGACGTTCATAAAGAAATTGCAAAGCTCATTTGCCATTCTTAAACCTTCACTAAGATTTTTCAAATTAAATGTCACGTTTCCAGTGCTTGTTGAAGCCTCTTTTTCAATGGGCTATGAATTTAACATTCCCTCCAAGTCGGTTTCAATCAGATCTTCATTTTGCGATTCAAGCAATTCCTGAATGTCACTTGATTCTACCTGTTCGAACCCATCTCGGCCTATTCCATTCGCGATTTCGGCTATGTTTGCAGTTTGCATTTAAGAACATACTTTAGACAAAGTTGTTATAATATCTATTTTACTTTTTTATGTGTCTATTGGACTGCATTTACAAAGGATATTGTATGTACTTATTAGATCCGCGAATAAAGAAATTTTTAGCCGCGAATATAGGAATTGGGTAGCATTTTTTTAAACCGAGTATAGTGAAAATGCGAATGAAGGAAGCTCGAATATGGAGCTTTTACTGTACAAAGATACTTTTGTTAATTTTCAATGTCGACGAAGGAGGGGGAAAAACAGAAAAAAATAATTCGCGATTCAATACGTTGGCAACAAAAAAAATGGAGAAGAAATTGAACTTTTTTTATTTTGACTGTTTATTGCCAGAACTTGTTGATCCCAAATATCGATCAATGAAAATCCGAGATCCTTCTGCTATTATAGAGGCCCGAAAGAAGAAAAAGGAGAAAACATCTTGAAAATAAACTCTTTCTAACAAATAAAAATGTTTCCAAAGCTTTTTGTTCTCTGAACACTTTTATAACTATACTTCTTTTATATATAATTCGTTGCTACTCTATCTGCATTTTTATCAATGTTTTATATATTTGATCTTGTACATAACGATTATCTTATTTATATATTTTGCAATAAATGATAATAAATTGCATTCTTACCGGAAAAGTGATATTGCTTTTATCAGAAAAAGAATTACTGAAATATAATTCATTTAAAGGGAGGTAAGATATAAGAAAATCTATATCCTCTTTTCTTTACTAATGTTTGAATATTTTCTGAATGCATTTTCTTCAAAATCGCTATGATCGTTACTCGTAAATGAAAATGTATGGGTGTATATTTATATTACAATTCACTAAACGCCGTGTTGCGTAAGGGCAGTTGGGGCACGTTAAATATGTCGAGACTGCAAAGTCCTCCAAGTTCCCATAACAAAATGATACCTCTGGGGGTACTGAATCAGGGATGAGTCGGTCTCTGATTTGGAGCTAAATTCTGACTTGCGGATGGATGAATGAATGTATGAATGAGTTCGACCACCCCCTAAAAAGGGTTGTGTCGTGTGTGTCAGCTAGAAGTCAGACTTCTGCCCTTTGGGTGCTCAGGGGTCTTTATCCTCAGAAGATACTGCACCCCCTTTCCTTGAAAACACGGACACGACAAAAAAAATTCACTAAACAATATCTTTATCAAAAAAAAAATTTAAATACTTCTGAAATCCTTATTTTTTAGCTTGTTAACGATCAAGACAATTTAATAGCTTGATTTTATGTTTCTGATTCTACTAATATTTATCAAGTTACGGGCAACCCCATTACAACCCCCACAAATAATGCAAATTATATTAGTGGTTTGGAAACTATTCTAAATAAGCTATGTTAGATAGCTTAAATAACCCTTTCAGAGAAATTTTCATGCATTGTTATCATTAAATTAAAATTTCAATAGCAACATAACAGCAAAATAATGTTTTTTCCTTTAAAATCTAGATTACCATATATTTTACTTTTGATCTTTCTACCTTTTCGTGTATCTACATTGGTTATATTTGGGTAATGAGAAAATACTTGTTTAATGGAATAAGGAAAAACCAAGCATTAAAGCACGTGCAACTTCTAAAAGATTTAAAAATGCTCATTTTTATTAAATAAAAAATAAGAGAAATTTTATCGTTTTACTTGACAATTTTCGAAAATATAACAGCACAAAAACTCTTCATTTTTAAATTCAAAGAATTCTCTTATCAATAATATCACCTTTTGCTAAGCAATTTTTTTTCATATTTTTAATCTAATATTTAGAAAATATATATTGTAACTGTATTTTACTACAATAAATTTAATTGTTGAAATTGAAATTATGAAAAAACGCTTCAATTTTGTATAATGTATAGATTTCGATATAAAAATATACTTTTTAAAACGTACTTACAATCAAGGTTTAACTTAGTAAGTATGCAATAGTGAAATTTTTATAAAGGGCATCTATTTTTAAATCCTGTGACTCCTTAATGCAGTGGTTTCCAACCTTTTTGTACCGGCGCCCCCCTTTTTTAAAAAAAATTAATGCGCCCCCCCCCCTTTAAAAAACAAATTGTAGCGTCCCGTTAATTTATCTAAAAAATAGTATATTAAAGTGAAAAAATAGTATATTAACATCGGACAGGATGTTATTTTATTGTTTGGGATGTTTATACCCCTGGCACTTCACGCTAGTGCCGAAAAACTACCTCAACATTAAATTAACATTTCCTGGTTTATAAGGTACTATTATAACTGTTATGAAATTTACCTCGATGTTAATTTATTTAGGGGGCTGCGGTGGCCTGGTGGTAAGATCTCGGCTTCGGAACCGGAGGGTTTCAGGTTCGAGACTCGATTCCACCGAAGATCCGGTGAGGGGGTCTCTTGGAAGTGAGGGGGTCTCATGCACGTTAAATCTGTCAGGCCAAACGTCCTCCCACTGGTGTGGTGTGGAGAGGGGGGTGCCACTTCAGGTGTCGTCCTCGTCATCTGACAGTGGTTCAAAATTACGAGGTCCATCCCAAAATAGCCCTCGTGTTGCTTTAAAACGGGACGTTAATATAACTAAACTAATTAATTTATTTAGAAGTTACCAAAGCAAAGTGTTTTATTCTATATATAAACGTGGTTATCGTAAGCACTACTAACGAGCTAATTCTGTTCGTAGAAAACAAACAATCAGATGCTTCTGTTTACTGAAGTTTGGCGCGAGTAAGCACGAGAATAACCGGGATGTTGCAAGTGCTTATCTTTTGATTCCACACCCCACCGGTACTCGGCTCCAAACGCGAAAGCGAGATATTTCGATTCGAAGAAGAGTATGAATGGGATGTTTTAGCATTTGTACACCAAAAATCCGCGGCGAGGATTGTGGATGACGTATACTGCTGATTCATTTTTCTGACACCTATTTGACTTTTTTGGTTTGTATTTGAAAATATTTTGGAAACAGCTATACGCCCCCCTTGCAACAGTATCGCACCCCTCTAGGGGGACGCGCTCCACAGGTTAGAAACCATTGCCTTAATGTAATAAATGATTGGATGTATAAAAATCAATGTTTGTGAAAATAATCATATTAGAGGTGAATATAATCTGTAATGCGCGCAAAGCAATGCTGAATAAGAAAGATTTTGTATTAATTAAACTTTAAATACTTTCGTTTTTCAAGTACCCATTTTTGTTGAGATTATTGAAGATTATAAATATGATTTGCACAAAATGTGGAACAGTACAAGCTTTTTAAACTAATCGTAAATGTTGCACGTCCATAGAATTTGAAGTTAAATGTACTCTCGTGAGTACGTGATCAAAACAAAGCTAAATTAATTTCAGCAACCGTAAATTCAGATTATAAAAATTAACTAAAACTAATTTTATCACTGCTTTCGTAAAAACTTTTTCTTATATGACAAAGAAATAATATTTTTTAATGTGTATTGGCATTTGTATTACAGTATATTTTACAACTGATCTCAAAACATTCTTTTAAATAGTGGTAAACCGAACCAATTTCTCCCCAAATGCATTTATTTTCCTGCGTTCTTCCAAATATTTGGAAATATGCAGGAAATCTCGCATGTCCAAATACAATTTGGATTATCAATGGATGGTATTTTTAATTCCGGATTAGGAATAAAATCTAAAGTTACTCTTCCTTTTTTGGGCATATACCATCTGCCAAACCATTGTAGTTTTTATTTCCTCTCTCCACTTCTGTTTTAAAACACCAGTTGATTTGGAGACAATTATATCAATAGTATCTTTCTGTATCGCCAACTTCGCAAGTGATTCTCCTTTTCATTACCATATATCCTAATACGGGTTAATTAATTGTTAATTAATGCTTTTTATCTTTTCTTTTATCGTCCCTATTTCCTCATTGCAATTGTGAGATGTCTGTATAACTTGTAAAACTGACAGGAATCGTAAAAAATTCAGCACTTCTGTCGGTCCTCCATTATTTCACAATATTCATTGGCCGTCTTCAAAACTTGCACTTCTCCCTGGAAACTTGTTGCATGGATTGATAATCTCGCAAAAATTTCATCTCTCTCTTTCCCATAGTAGTATGCTACTATTGCAATTCCTACTTTATTTTGATCTTTTGAACCACCTGTAAAAATTTCTATTCCATCCATTTTTGGGATCTTAGTTTGAAAGCCATGAATAAACCATTCGGCAGGGAGTTGTTTGAACTTGTCGAAATACATCTCATATTCTTTATTGTTGAAGCCTTCGTTTACTATTTTTACTTTATTGCTAGAAGTTCTTATTTGAAATTTAGTGAATATTTCCGTTGCTCTGAGAACCATTGGCAAAATTCCCATTATCACTTGAAGGATTTCTGTAGAAATGGTTCTATATGCCCCAGACATAATGATCAGAAGGTGACGTTGGATTGCATGTAATGCTGCTCTGATTTTCTTTAGATTTAACCTATGCCCCCATGTTCCATGCCTGATAAGAACAAATGGCTCAAGGGCCCCAGTGTAGATTCTAATCACTCCCTACCCCATTTTTTTTTCAAACAGCTTCACATGATTTATTGGCCTTTTATTGCTAATACGCAACTGTCCGTATGCATCTGTCCTGCTACCGTACAAAGACAGTGTCAGTTTTCTAAAAACCTCTTCAAAGAATAAGGGGAAATTTTATTGGGGGCAGTTCGGTTGGTCCGTTGCCCTTCTGAATGTCTCCCACACAGCAATATCCCCTGGGGATTATGAATTCTTTTTTGTTGGATGTTATTCGGCTCGTCAATCAAACCTTTTGAACCACTTCCCTAATTTTGTCACCGCTTTATCCCTCCATCGATAAGAAGCGCTTTTGTCAACACCGGATTTCGTTCTCCGCATATAGCACTAGTTAACTTATGAAATGCAGTCATGCAAGCGTTTGAAAAACCATAAAATGCAATTGATGGATGGCATGCCTAAAATATTGTGGTGCATGCCATTGGTTTGCCATTCCTGCAATAGACTACTTTGCATGTTTCCAAATTCGCGAACAGCTCCATTTAAACTTTTTCCTTAATTTTTCTTATTCCGGTCTTGGTCGGTGAAGGAATAATGCAGAGTGCATTGCGAGGATTCGGTCTATTAATTGATCTTCGTTTTACTTTTTGCTTCCAAAACTTGATATAAACAAATATTCAAAGATGCTCTCATAAAATATATTACATTAGATGTAGAAAAAAGTAGATAGTTGATGATTTACAAATCCATTTCAGCCCCACGCCAGCCTGTCTTAACACGCCTGAATGGGATCGCCTTATTAATAAATGAAACTCCCCCCCCCAACACTTTTATAGATATCATTGCGATCATTGCCAATAATAGAGCACAAATCGATCAGTCAGCCACGTAGAGACAAACGTATACTTTCAGTGTGTGAAAACGCTATTATTGTTCAGAACACTATTTTAATTCTTGATCACAGAGGGGCCCTCATTCGCAGGGCTTCGGTGCATAGCATTCACCGCCCCGCGCCCATAGATAGGGAGCCCTGAGTGTACTTGTACACTTCTTGATTGAAATGAAATTCATTTTATTTCGAACCCATCGATACAAAATTGCCGATTACATTGCTAAGATATCTTCACAATATTTTCCGGCATTCAGAATAAAGAATAATTTCGTGCCTTTATCCTCTTGCACAAATATAATAGATTGTAGTCTCCTCTACATCTTGAGATGGATGTTAGCTTTCAGAATAACAAAACGTTTACAATGAATTGTGGCGCCATCTTTCGGAAAGTAAAAAAGTTTCAAAACTTTACTAAAAAGTGGTACAAGTAACTCATTCCTTAATCAGGTTTCACCAAATGTCTCGTTATAGATGCAAAATTGTAAGTCAGTTGTGGTCTCCCAAAAGTTTTACAACTATAAATTGCTTTCAGTTTAAGTAAAAGTACTCAATTTGTGCAATGCATAATGTGTAATGCAACAATTCATATTTATAAAATTTATTTATCATTTTTCTTTGATAATACTAAAAATAGAAATTGATACATCTAAATATGTTGATAATCTTAAATATAGACCTTTGTGCTTAAGAATTGCTAAAAAAAAAAAGAAAAAGCAATACACTTTAGATGAGAAAAAGTGACTTCTGGATAACTTGTCTTTTATCAATACAAAGCAGAAATTTTGAAATAAATACAATTTAATCAAAATTACCTCCTGCATAAGAAAGTTTCCTAAATTAACAAAAAGCTAAATTCACTGCTTAAAAGCTGCAATATATAAAGAGATCTATATCTCTTTTGATTTCCATGAGATATGCTAATAATATAATGATAAGATAATCACAAATATATATCAATGTTTAACTATTGATATAAATAAAAGGCATTATTTTTAGGATCATGAGTACCAAATTAAAATCTATAAAAGGGCTTATGGCCCTTTTATATAAAAGGCTATTATAACATATTATAAAGGGCTTATGGCCCTTAGGCTCAATGCAGCATCTCACTCCACCCTTACTCTCTTCAATTTTCAAAACCATATTTTTTATTGATATTAATTTAACCTTCGTTTTAACAGCTTTGAAAATCAAATATTGTAGAAAACTGAGACAGTGAAATAACTGATTATGCTGTCATCAACGTGAAAGCTGCTTATTTACTTTTCGTATTAAGAAGAAAAATTAAATTAAAAATTTTTTTGAACGAATTGTAAAAGAATCACAAAACCATTTTAAAATAATCCAAATAATGCGACAGAAAGTTTTCCAAGCTGTATGAAAGCGAAAAAGCAATTTAGGCCATACAAGATAAGTAAAATATATTTAAAATTATTACGATACATATTTTGGTTGTCCATTTAAAAGTAATGAAGTATTAAAGGGCAGATTGTTCCAATTATTCAGAAAACCAAATTCAATAATAATAAAAATTGAACGACGAAAGGTTGTTAGTCAAGATGTAAAAAATATTTTTCAACATATGAAGCATAATTACCAATGTCGATTGTAGTTTTATCATAGTAACTATTGTTAAATCACATTATCTTAATTAAAAAAATTAATGTGGTATGAAATGCGATTAGAACTATCTTTATACTGATGCTAGAGAATATGCCTACATTTACTCCACAGCACTCACTTGATAGACGGAAGTAAGGATATTTCCAATTGGTGAAAAAACTGTACTAAATCCTCTAAAGGCCTTATCACACGGTGAAATTTCGCCAGCACTTTGACGTTTCTACCCTCAAAAACCGGTCAAGCAAGTTTCATAAGTGACAACTTTTTTTAACCAGCCTGAAAATGCCGTCGGAAATATTGTCCGCAGACGAAATTCAACCAATCATGTGAAACTTTGAAGTGACGTCACTTTCGTTGTCGTTTGCTTAGGGAAAGTGCCGACGATATTTTGCCGAGTGATAAGGCCTTTCGGATGAGTAAAACTATGTTGAGAAAATAATCACAGATATTTGAGAGTTCAGAACTATATTTGCCTGAAGTTCTTTTGTTCCTGAAGTTTGTCTTTGAGTGTTCAGAACTATATTTTCCTGAAATAAATTGAGTATCAAAAACACTCACCTGCTGTCTTATTTTCACTGTGGCAATGTGCATTGAAATTTGTGCAAAGGCGGGAGAAAATCCTGCATTGTATTCTAAATCTTTAAGATATAAGAATTAAGGTACTATCGAAGGTCACAATCATATTATCAGCTCAATTGAATTATATTTACAACGTGTTTAAAAGCAACCCTACAGCTATTTTCATTGGGGGACGGTTTTGAACTGCGGTCAGATGATGAGGATGGTACCTGTGATGACGCCTTCTCTTCAAACATTTTTAGCCACACCAACAGTATATTATTGACTCAGAACAATAAACTTAAAGTGTATCAGGTCAGTATACACGATGACTCCTTAGTGGAATCATATTGAGAACATTGAGCTCTCCAGCCCAGGGGCGGAGACCTCAACCTCAGGTACTATCCACCACCACACTGTCCATATTATGGTCCTTTTATACAGGTATTTGACATTCTTGTGTTATATAAAGCATACCAATGATTCTGATTATTAAATTATTAATTTTAAATTTCATTAAAATATATGTTTTTTTTATCAATGTTATGAACACAATTATACGTATATTTCTAATAGAAAAAGACATTTAGATGATGAGTATCGTAAATGGTCCGAAATGGAGGATATAAAATATTACTTGCTATCTTACCTCCTATTTAAAAAAAAGGGAATTGGATCTGTAATAAAAAATCTAGTTTTTATTTCGAAATTAATTTTTGTAAGACATTTGGTATAATGCTGAAATAGTTTCCATTTCGCAGATACTGGCATATTTTCTGTGCTTTTAGAGTAAAATTATCGATTGCATTTCAAATTAGTGTTTGTATAAATGTTTCTATATTTTTTTCTCACTCGAATAAAAAAAAATATTTATTTATTTATTATTTCCTTAAAAAGCTTGACTTCAAAATTATGGAACAATGAGCTTCATAAAAATGCTCATAGATGGCACCCCATCTGATCTTATTATTAATTATCTCATTCATATAACAAACAGAATATTTTACAGGAAGAGACATGAAAATCAAGATAACAGACATTATATTACAAATTGAGCAACATTTATCTTTACCAAACCTCTAATAACGATTTCTCCCACATATTCTGACATATGTCTCGAATGACAACTATACCATTTCAATGGTATTTCATTTTGTTCACAAAATGAAAAAAATGGTCCGAATCTTGTTTATTCTTTCATTTAATTCCAGGATTATTAATATTGTGTTTAGTTACCAAGTAAAATTTAAATCAAACTGAGTTAAAAATTTTTGTTTTTTGAGTTAAAATCAGTTTTTAACCAATATTGTTAAAATTAAAAAAAAAACGTATTAGGATTTAATCCAAATGTAATTTTTGGAATGTAATCAAAGTGACCGAGAGAAATTTCTTGAAGGAAACACAAATGTGGACCAACTTTCTCATGGAATACAACTGTCTATATTTACAGATTCAAATGAAAAACATTTGTCTCTTGTATAATCCACTCCATTAAGACAAAATGTTTAACAATATTGCTGGTAATAACATCATAACATGGTACGGCATTTAGAATATTATACAACGTTGTGGAAATATCGTACGATATTCTAACATGGTAAGACCAATAGATGTCACACTTTGCCTTCAAAATAATCTTTGATAATGAGAAGTAATTTAATTATGCTAGAAGAATTCTAATATTTCTTTTAGCTAAATGTTTTTAATCCATAATTTTCCTAAAATTCTCATTTTCCAAATTCCTGACTGTCCCCCCCCCCTTTTTTATAGTTTACTTATAAGACTTCTTTTTTATTATTTTATATTTTCTAATAATGTTACTAATAATCCTCTTATTCGTTTTATTCAAAACCCATCAACAAATTATAAAATATAAATTCACATTAGCTTTCAATTTTTTGTAGTGAATTCGTTCTGGAATTATTTTTCTGCTTTCATTTGAAAATATTTTTGCTCGTATGTTGAAGAAAAGGAAGAGTTTCAATTGGACTGAATGTCACATTTTTATATAGATGATAATATTTCTCTGCAAGTTCTATTGCAGGATTCTATTAGCTCTTATTACGTTACGCATAAAATTATAAGAAATGCCGAAAATTTTCGCGCAGTTTTCCTGTACACATTTTATTATTCATTGAAATATCAGTGATAAATTTATTTAATGTTTAATTAAAACCAACGAACATCCATATATCACAATGGAGAAAAGCGAGGGATACAGCTAAACCGCTTGTGAATCTCTATTATTGATGTGAATAAGCCTGTAGATGGCATGAAATATTTTAATTTTAAAAATAAAAAATAAAAACATCATTGAAAAGCACACACTTAAAATAAGACCATCTTAATACAATTATAAAAGAATGAAAGTCAAATTAAATTCTCGAACGCTTAAACTTTTGCACCCGGATTATCTTTTCTCATACACCGTTCAAGACCATACATCGTTTTGATGTGTTATTTACTTTGTATTATTTATTTATTTATTTTATTATTACTGATTTTTAAAGGGATCTACAAAGTGGTCAGAAAATATAGATTAATATTTCGCGAAATTTAATTTAAAACAACTATATATATATATATATATATATATATATATGTCCACCGATGCCTCACAGAAAAAATTCCTTATTTTGAATCCTTGCCTGGGAGTAATCCTTGAAGAAGTTTTCAGACCGGATTCTTTTTTTATTGGTTATAGTTTTGATTCGGTTGTGTTCCTTTTTGCTGGGCTTATTTTGTTAATTAATTGAGATTCATTCGTATTTTAGTTGTAGCTGCATTTGCGCTCACCTAATACAATGATTGATTTTTAAAAATTTTTTTAAAAATTTAATTTTTAAGCTTGTTTGAATTCGAAATAATTTTTAATTCCGATTCCAATTTTAGTTTCATTTCCGTAATTAGTCTCGTTTCTGTTTCGTTTACATAATTTTATTAATTATATTAATTTAGATTTGTTTCATTAATTGGCTCTATTTCATTTACTTTTCATTTTGTGAACTTTTAACGTTTAATTCGGAGTTAAATTTTGATTTCAATTTCTACCTGATTAGTTTCGTTTTAATTTTTGTTGACAAGGAAATGGGTTTTAATTATTTTAATTCTTTTATGGTTGTATATATATATATATATATATATATATATATATATATATATATATATATATAGAAGCAATAAGCAAGTCCTTGTATTAGGTAAATAATTATGCATCAGATTACTTCTCGAGTGCAAAAAATTAACTGCTGATTCATGATGCGAAATTTTAGTGGGAGGTGGGCCCACATACCGTCTTCGTTATCCGACTCGGGTTCAGTGTACGTTATCTGTACAAAAGTCTTTCTGCTTTGTTAAACTAGACAAAAACCGAACAATTTAACCAGATTTGAATGATTAAAATGAACTGCCATTTTCCAAATAACAAAGAAAAAAGCAGGGATTGGTCTATATTATAAGGTGGTATTTTACAAAGAAAATAAGTGGTTAGTTTTATATTGATTCAATCAAATACTGGATAATTTCTAATAGATATTTACTTTCTTTCATATTATGTATTTCATAAACGGAGTGACCATTAGATTATCTCAGTTAGGTCAGTTAGTTAAAGCGTCGTGCTAATAACGCGAAAGTCGTTGGTTCGATCCCCCCATGGGCCATACACACATTTTACTGGAGTTTCGGGTGAAGAAAAATGCATATAAATTGCATACCGCATACAAATAAATTAAAAATAATTTTTTAAAAAATTATTATTTTTTTCATTTTTAATACTATTAAATAAAAAGGGGATTTTTTTCTGAACTGTCTTGTGTTTATTCCGATAACAGCTACTATTAATTATGTGATTTCAAATTTTATTACAATGGTGAGAAGTCGAATAATTATTTGCTTTTTTCCCATCAATAGTTACTTTTTACTATTTTTCTTTTATAAGGAATTTTATATTAAGGAGAACAAACTGCTCTAAATACTTAACTTTAAAAGCAGATAAATCATACTTTTCGGCGTAACATACTTGTGAAGTAAATACATAAAAATAAACTATATAGGTAATGAGCTCAAGCTGAAAAACAGAAATCAATGGAAGGTTAAATATATCGCATAAAAGAGTCAATATTATTAGAAATGGTTTTAATTTGCAAGGGAAGAAAAAAACTGCTCTGTACCCACCAGGTTTCGAACCTGGGACCTTCCGCGTGTTAGGCGGATGTGATAACCACTACACCATGGGTACACGTTCAAGGAAGAAATTTCAGCCAAGAGCATCGAGCTAGTTTCTTTTGCTGCTCTATTTTTATTCCGAATGGTGAACAATCGGATTCTTTATATTTTCAAACTAGTTTTTACACCGAAAAGTGATGCAAATGAATATAGTCATATTTAACCTCTTGACTATGAATTTATCTAACTTCCTAATTCATCCAATTTTGGGCATTTATTGTTATTTGTTTTCTTATAGTAATATAAGAAGCATTTGAGATATTGAAACGTTTCTAAGTTATTTTTGCATCTTTAAATACTTGATTCTGTTCACTTAATTAAACTAAAGATTCGGAAATTCGACGGGCGTGTCAGACACGTAATTATATGCGAGGGGGTTAATATAAGTGAATTAGAATACCATAACATAGTTCGAAATAATATATATAACATATACTAAAATATAAATATATTTAACAATTCATTTTGTTCAAATGCAAATGTTTTGGCATCATGATGAGTGCATTAATTGATAAGTTAATTTCAGTATTTACAAACAAAGACGCAGAGCAAAATGTGATATAATTATAAAAAATATATTAAGTTGATAAATATTTTTTATTGCAAATATTGTTATTTAATATTACAAGACAATTACTAAACCAAACTATTTCTTGAACCCTAAAACATTTATCTA
Source organism: Argiope trifasciata (assembly GCA_026543055.1). NCBI lineage: Eukaryota > Metazoa > Arthropoda > Arachnida > Araneae > Araneidae > Argiope > Argiope trifasciata. The sequence goes on along the minus strand of JAPMOQ010041062.1, from coordinate 4,946,876 downwards.
TCATAAAAATAAACAAAACAAAAATAAAGGTATAGAAGTAAATGTAAAAATAGAGAAAATCATTTTAAAAATATTTCATCTGGTTAGAAAAGAACATGCTAAATTTAATTTCAATAGCCGAAATAAAACTTGCAAATGAAAACTGATTAAAGATAAATTACATAATAGCTTGACAAATTTGAAATATTTCGATCTTTAAGAGAGCCATTTTTCCTTCTAATGATATAAAAACATTTTTGGTATTAAAATTAATTTTTGAAACACATTTAATTTATTGTTAATAGATTTGATAAATTATCTACAAATCTCACTCGTCATTATCATTTTAGATAAGAAATTATTAGTTTAATTTTTATGAGTTTCTGTAAAAATTATATGCTTATAAGTACTAACTAAATATTGATATTACTGTCTTAAATATATAAATAGAGAGATTTTTATAACTACATTCTGCTGCCAAAGTATTAACTATGTATTTTGCGGCTAGTCTGCATTTATGAAAAGTTTGCACTTTCAATCAGATATAGTAAAATGGACCACCATACATATTTAAAAAATTATTAGCTGAAAGATAAGTGTATTTTGATTATTCAGAACTGATTAAATGAGCATAAATTTTTAATCAAAATATTTTCCAATATTTAAAATTCTGAAAGAATTTTGCTGTCAGTAATCATCATGAGCTATTAGAATCACTATACATATTTTTCAGACTTCAGAAGCAATCACTTAGGATGCATTGTCATACATTATGCTATATTGATTGGCCATATTGATTCTGCCCCTACTGATTGAACTTGGAAATCAAAGGCTTGTGTTTGTAGAATACGATTTTTGTAAAAATTATAACCCCTTTGGATTATTTAATTTTATCTTATAAATTCGAGAAGCTATAATTCGATGCCCTGAAGGTGCAATGTCTTAGATCATAATCTTTAAACGTGCATTATTTCAGTGTTCAAAATATTACACCAATTATGCATTTTCAAATCCGCTGCATTTTTAGTGAAAATAATGTGAATAGTTCATCGCTCCTCACCTTATTAATTACAGTATAATTAGAGCGCTAGGTTTAAAACAAATATTAAAATTTATATAATTATTGCAACTAATTACGTTCATAAAACTAAATATTCCAATAATAAAAATCTTTAATTTTGATTTTTTTAAAGATTTATTACCTGCCGTTGTTTTTATCAATTAGAATTATAGTCATTTTTTCGTATATAAAAAAAAGATCATTGTACTACTATGACCAGTAATATGTAAAATCGAAAATGCAAAAATCATTTAAGAGAGTTTAGCATGTATAAGATGCTTAAAAAAACCTACACATTTGTGCAGCGCTTCTGAATTGAGCTTCAAATCAAAAGAGATGTCAAAAGAGGAAGTTTGGATTTTAAAAAATAATTACAAAGTATTTCATGCTTAAAAAGAATAAACAGCAATCCGTTTGTCCCAGCTAAATGAAAATTGCTTCGCAAGCATTCTAATCCATTTTCCTTAATTATTCTGTCCAGTCTATATCCTTTAGAATTGAGTGTAAGAAGCTATTCTGATTATTGAAAAAGCATTTAGATTTATTATTTTATTTTTTTTACAATCAATAAATAATGTGTATAAACGCCTCAACTGCTCATCTTGAAAATCATGAGAAATGTGCAGCTAGATAATTAATAGAGATAAATGCTGAAAATTTAAAGAAACCCTAGCTTTCTTTAAAAAATCGATAAATTCATGTAGAACTTCAAATCGAAGATCCACTTCCAATAAGGGGGAGGGGACAGAAAATATTTAAAGAGGGAAAAAAAATCAAAATTTGTCTAACCTCTGAAAAATTCACTTGTGTCTCCTTATGAAGTACTAGCCGCCTTTGGCGACCACCTGGTTCACCATGAGTAATGCGTTCTAAAATTTTCCAATTAAATCACATATTCATTAGCCTTGAAGTAATTCCGGGGATTGATTGGCCTGCAATTGATATTTTCTTTAAGATGATGGACGGAAAGTTCTAAAAGAACACGTTTTCCTAATAATATTCTTTAATTTCATAAATCAGTCGGTTTTAATTATTGATTTAGAAGACTGATTGATGTAGCATTTTTTATTTAAAATATTAATAAAAATATTTTGTAAAATATGGCTCACAGAGCAAAGAATGAAGAAATCTAAAACTCGTTATTCATAAATACATTGTTTGACTCAAGCGTTTACCGTAAATAAAGAAGATTTGTTGAATTAATTATTTTGATATTGCAAACAATTATAGAAACCTTTGCTTTGCATTCATTTAAAAAAAAAATCACATTTTATATTTCTTTTATTTTATCCAGTCACGTGCTAAAAGTTGCATTTCTTTAGATTTATTTTGCGATGATAGTTTTTATTTTTAATTTGAACTTTCGTCATTGTTTACTTTTATTTTATCCAGTCACGAGCTAAAAAAACATGGTTAAAATATTTCCTTAAAAATTCGTTAAAAATAGAAGCTTTAGTTATACATTAAAACATTAATTTTTTAATCTTTAAATTGATGTAAAAATCATGTTTGTGCGATAATATTTTCGGAAGTTATAGCGGGAAAACGTCGAAATTTCACTTAAATTTTAATTCAAATTCTAATTAAAAATTAGAAAAAAGGGCTCCGAGGTGCACATTCCCGACCTCCAAGGTATACATGTAACAAATTTGGTAGCTGTAGGTCCAACGGTCTGGCCTATAGAGCGCCAACACACACACACATTGAGCTTTATTATAAGTATAGATATAGATTAAATATATATACTGTCCTCGGAAGCCTAATTACTGATTTGTATAAGGAAACTCATACATTTTTGTATTCATAGTAAAAATGGTTTAAAGCGTTATAGAAATTTGTTACAAACAATTTATTATTTTAACAAGTCTTTTTAATCACATGTAGTAATTTGGCACAAAGGTGGAAGAGAAACAGTCAGATGATGTTAATTTTGGAGAGGTATTGCGAAGAGGATGATCTAACGAATCTTCGATGCCGAAGCATAGAATATTTTGTATCGCACTCCTTTTAAACCAGATTACTTATCAAATTACCTGAAACGGGGATCTTTTCTAATGAAGCTCACAAATAATGCGATTAATGCATAGATCCAAAATGTCTTATCTTCGCTATACCACTAATCCGATATATCCTTACAATGGGTGCGATGGTTTGAGACTAATATCTCATTTACCAATACAAGTAGTATGGAAATTATCGCTTAAATATTTAATGAATCTACATTTGAACTTCCTTTGTAACTACTGTCCGTGACTGGTTTATACACAGAAAATTAAATTCTCAAAGGTTGTCCGATAATTTTCAGAAATGTACCAAATATTAATAAAGCTCGCTTCGCTTGTCAATGCCATAGCATCAAGAAGAAACGCAATATATAAAATTCAGACCGTTAAATCTACAACTATCAAATTTGGTAAGTGTATACCTTTGAGGTCAGGAATGTGCACCTCGGAGACCTTTTTTCGAACGTGTAATAAGAATTTGAATTAAAAATTAAGCTAAATGCCGACGTTTTTCCGCTATAACATTCGAAAATATTACACAAACAGGATTTTTTACATCAAATTTAAGATTATGAAAAGTTACTTTCCAATGCATCAGTGTTTTAACGTATAACTTAAGCTTATATTTTTAACGAATTTTCAAAGAAACATCTTGACTATATTTTTCAACAATATATTTCGGACAAAACAATAAAATTTAATTTTCACGAGCTCATTACAAGAGAAAGGGAAAAAATTATCTTCTATCAATATGTTGCCATCAGATTGACAAAAACTCAAAAAATTATTGCAAATTAAACAGACAAAAATGCAATTTTTAGCACGCGTCTGCATGAAAATGTTTTCTTTTTAGAAAAAAACATAAGAAAAATTATGACTTATAATATTAAATAAATCAGCTATATTTAAGACACATTATATTACGTATACATTTCCAATTAAAGGTCCAACGGCTAATTTGTCAAACTTTAGTAACAGAAAGATATCTATAAAAAGGGTATAAATGAAGTAAATAACTTAATAGTATACAACATGAATGTTTTTAAAAATGAAGAGATAAACGTCAATCAACTCAACCTCTAAAACTGACCGATTAATAAATATTTGAACATTAGTATTTAATAAAAACGGGTAGTTATAAAACATTTCATCGACTATTCCAAAGATGATAATCCAATTAACGTCCAGGATTTCTCAACACTGACTGGCCTAAGAATGAAAATGTTGAATGTTCCAAACATTTCTATTCACAATTTCATAAGTTGATTAAATTTGATTGCAGAAGATAGGAACCTTCATTTATTTATTTATTTGCAAGTTGAAGTGTCAGAAATACTTCGTAGAATATGATTCCTTATAACTAAAAGCTGTATAAAATTTAGACCTAATATTTTTTTAATTATGTTTATAGACCAAAATAAAATATTATTCGGATTGTTAAAATCTTTTAGAAAGTAAAACTGAAAACTGAATTTTATGATGAATGAAAGTAATTATTATTGAATAATTCTAGAAATAATACATAAATTATTGTAATTATTCAGTAGTACACATGATTCTCTTTTACTTATATTTTTAAAAAAGCTTGGTTTCAGTAAAATTATGTTTTTGTATCAATTTGCAGTTTTAATCATTTCCATAATTTAAAGATGAAATTTTAAGGGAGCCGACAGATAATTAGAGACGTAGTATATTAAGGCTTAAGGTCTTTATAACTGCATGAGTGAATTATATGGCTATCAAAATTTGAACCTTAAAAATATTTTGATGAAGTAGCTATTAAAAGACAAGTCACATAAAGTATTCAATTGACAGTGACAAGTTAAAGTATTTAACTGATAATTTTAAACAGCAGTAAGATTGGTGAACCAGATGGTCGCCAAAGCCGGCGAGTATTTATACGTTTAATCATAAATTCGGTATTGAACTATGTTGAGTATAATGCAAAAAATAAGGAAATACACATCTATATGAAAATATAACTTGATACACCTGATAGAATTTTAAGAACTTCTGTGTTAAAATATTTGACAAGTTTTCAAATAATTTTTTAAAAATTCTTAGTCGTTTTCTGAGGTTTATTAAAAGCAAAGTATCAAACATACTGAATAAATGTTACTCAAGCATTTCTAAAAAATAGTTTAATAAGTCAAATAAATAATTTAATAAATTAACAAAATCGTGAAAATTCCATTAAAAATTAATTTCTGTAAGAATCTATGTACTTTTTAATTTTGCTAAATTTAGATCTTTTAGCTGCCAAAATCTTCCTTCCAAAGGAAGTCAGTTTGGAAAATTTCGAAGATTCAAAAAGGTCACCAGTGCGTGGATTAAATCCGGAATTCTTTAAATCATGGTTATAAAAATATGGTCTTAAAGTGCTGTGCTTCATTTTAAGGAAGGATGTAGGAATATTTGAAAAAACCGTTTCTCTAAAAGTTTCTCTACTTGGGGCTGTCAAAGGCTCACTTTTGCTTGAAGGGTTAAATGTTCGAAGGTTTTCGTTCAATCTCTTTCCTCTCGTAACTTTCTTCAAATCTTTTTCTGCATTGATTTTTGTTTTAATAGAATTTACCTTAAAGGATGGCTTCTTTTTGCTATCAGGACTCACAAATATTTCACTACCTACAGCAAACAGAGGGTTAAAAGGATCGCTTTCCTTTCCTGGTATCAATGCTTTCAAATTTTGTTCAGACGATAACTCCGATTCTTCTTGGCCTGAACCAACTGTTACTGAACCGCTTTCTTCAATTTTCTGTTCAGCTTGAAAGACTTCTGGATTAATTTCAGAGGATTCCACTTCAGCTGAATGGCTTTCAGTGTCTTGAAAGGCATTAGGAGAAAATTTTTCATATTCCTTTTCTAGGCCGTCTGCACCTACATGAGTTGCAGCTTGATCATCGAATGAGGTATCATCTGCAATATTTTGTTCAGCTACCGAGAATTCTGGATTAATTTCGGAAGATTCCGCCTCAGCCGAATGCTTTTCAATGCCTGTGGAGATATTAGTAGAAAGATTTTCCATTTCATGAGCGTCTTCCATATTGACTGCACCTTCATGAGTTGCAGCTTGATCATCGGCATCCTGCTTCAATGATATAATTTCGATGTGTGGAATTTCTTCTTTTACAGCATCAGAGCTCAATCTTTCATTAGAAACATCAAACAAATTCATCGGCATTGGAATTGGAGTCTGAGACATAATTTCTAAAAATTTTAAGTCTTCAGTTGATAATTTTCCGGTACTATCAAAGTCATCAACTACATATTCTTCAGGAATATCTGAATAAATTTCCGTTTCAAATTCCTCCGGCAGCTTTTCTGCATTATCCGTTTTAAATTCGGAATCTATTGGAAAATACTGAGATCCTGTGTCGTCTACCAATTCTTCAGGAAATTTATCAGAACTAGCTCCAAAATTTTCAGCGACAGAGTAATCTTCATTTCCTGCGTAAAATTCACTTGAATCCTCATACTCGGAATTAGAATGATAATCAGAATCTCGGAAAACGTAGTAGTAAGATCCGTCTATTTCTTGAATCTCCGGTATCGTTTTGTCAGAAGTATCTTGAAGGATAGAAGATTCTTGTAATTCATGAGGCAAGAAATTAAATTCGCTTGACTCACCACTACCATCTGACACTAATTCTGCCGTTTCATTTTGTTCTGAACTCTCCGATGGTAAAAACTCTCCAAAAGTTTCCAAAGAAAAGCTGGATTCTCTGTTATATCCATAGCTATCTTCAGAATTGCCTTTTAAAATAAAATCGATAGGCTCGTTAACTTCTTCAACAAAGACAGGCATGTCATCCGTTTCCCGCACTGAAATACCAGATCCTTCAAAGGTGTCCGAAATATTCATTGGTAACGCATAGGATATCTCTTTAGTTATAGTTTCCATATCTTCGCTATCAGAAAAAAGATCTTGATCCTTGAAGAAATTTGATTCATCATTTGCGTGAAATTGGATAATATTTTCTTCTGACCCAGATCCTAAGGATGGGTCAACTTCGAAACTATTTTCAGCAGCTAAATCTTCATTTTTATCTTGAAGCACAGTAGAACTGTCAGTAAATATATCAGATTTATGATCAAGATTCGAATCTGCCAATGTATTTCGCAGATCATTATTCGAAATATCACTGCTTTCTGATCCATAGATAGAGATTTTGTTCTCATCGATATTTGAGAGAACGTACGCATTTCGAGTGTTTTTCTCATTAGAAAAATTATAAATTACACTTGAAGTTTCCATTTGGTGCAGATGCGAACCATTTTCTTCATTGACTTGTTTTCGAATTTCATAAAATAATTTCGGATCGTTAAACTCGTAATTAATGTTTGAGTTTTGCTCATCCTGTAGAAATTTGGTTGAAGTTGTGCCTCCAAGATCCTCATTTGCAAATGATGCAGTATCTTCTGTCTGAATATTAGAATCATGAGTTGCTTCATATGAAGATGCGCCATTTGTATTCGCACTAATTGTCGAAGGTATCACAACAGGTTTACGCTTATGTTTTATAACGGGTAACTGTACAATTTCAGGCTCTTCTTCAGGAACAATTATAATTGGTTTACGACTCAACGGTCTTCTGATATTCTCATTCATATTTGAATATCTCCTTTGAAGTTCCGAACCTTGCATTTGAAAATCACTTTCATAGTTATAATTTAGATTATCATCCACATTTTCACCGCTTGGAATTTCTGCGTAACCGCTGTATCCTTGATCAAAATTCATGTCAGTAGGATACAATTGGAAAACATCTTCTTTACTTTGATGCAACATACCATCCTCGGAAAGAATGAAGTCATCCACATTGTCCGTGTCATAAAGTGGTTCATTTTCAGAACCTTTATGAACGTTTACAGCATCTGATCCTACAGCCTCATATTTTACAATTTCCGGGTACTTTACATCGACCATATTAAATTGATTATCGTAACTATACTTGTTGTAATCTTCAGTTTTGTTATTCTTTTCAATTAATCGTTCACTAGAAGATTCAATGCTGTCTCTGCTTAATGATTCCTTTTCTGTAATCACAGAATTATTTTTCAGAGCAAGCTGTTCAGGAGTTTTATTTGTTTCATAAAGATGTGCCATTTTATCGAACAGATTTTCCGATTCTAAATCTTGGGGTTCGTCGGCTTCATCAGCAAAGTCTTCGTTTCTTTTAACAGCATTAACATGATAAAAAGACGGCGCTAGACTGCAGTTGGAGCTGTACCAGTAATCACATGCTAGAATGGGTTGATTAAAAATTGTTCCCATTGGACACAGAAAACTTTCTTGTCGATATTCATAACAATAGTGGAATACCTAGAAAACAATGATTTTTTTATTGCATTGTACTTTGAATTTTTTAATTAAAAGATGTTACAATAGATGAACAGCTTACTTGGCATCTCGTTTCTGTATCAGCGTAAAATCCAGGATTATAGAGTTGTTCAGAACAACGAAAAGAAGTTTTCGGTATTATATAATATGTTGGATAATCCACTTCCGGTGTCCCTCTGATTTGCTTATCCTGGCTCTAAAGGATAAAATTTTACTTTAAATATTTAGCTAGATAAAATTTAAGATGAAAAAACTGATTATATATAGTGAAATGCACTTTTTAAATAAATTTAATTGCATTTTTTGAACGAAACATTTAAATATTGCCGTCTTGTTTCATCTTTGTCCGTTTAAAAACTTACCCAGCATTTTAGGAAGGATGTACCTGGAAGAGAAAGATATTTTTTTAAACATCAATAAAAAGCAAAAGCATCAATTTATTTCAAGACATTTTAAGAGCTTTAATCATTAGGATTTAAATATACATTTCACAAAAATTAGAAATAGCAATTCTTATTGATAAAAAATAAGAACTAATTTAAGATTATTCTTACCGATTAAAATTAAAAATAAGCTCTTTAAAAGATTTTTTTTATGACTCAAAATTAGCTCATTTGTCCCTTACCAAACAACATTTTTCCCAGAGTACTTTGTTAATTAGAATAATATTTTATTTGAGGACTTCGGGGGAAAAGTCGTTACAACTATTTTTCTTGGAAATAAAGGATTCCCTCTTCACTATCTATTTTTATATGTTATGAGGGTATCATTAACATTCGTAAAAGCGTGAAAGCATTAAAAAATGGTGTAAATGCATGTTAAATGCAAATAACGCTACACTCCAGAGTATCTGGTCCTCTATTCCGCTTCCATACTATCCTACCTTGTTTTTTATTATTTTTTATCGTAAATAAGGAAAGCAAGGTGTCTATTGATCCCTCTATAAAGAATTTTTCAAAATTCAAAAACTGTTCGTTTTGACTTTTTTGGGGTTACCTTTTCATATCTGTAATCATTTATCAATAAAAAAAGATTGAGCCATTTTTTAAGAAATAGGCTTACGATTTATATTAAAGTATTGTTTCCTGCATTTAAGTTGGGCATTACAAAATTTGTGTTAAAATGTATTTATATCCTTTAACTTTTTCCCTAATTTATTCTTGAAATGTGCAGTACAATATATAAACTACCAGTGCAGAATTTCCCATTTTAATTAAAATAATTATTTCACTCTTGAAAAGTTACTTTTCAGAACATATTGCAACTTACCTATTATTAAGAAGAACAGCAATTTTGCCGAAAACATGTTAATTTATTTTCTGTAACTGAAACAAAAATATTGAATTATACTTCATGCATTCACAATACTAAATAGAGTTTATTTTAAAAATTCATTTTAACTTTTAGATTATGTATAAAATCAACCAAGCATGCTAAAGAAATAAAAATTACATAAAAAGATTGCAAGAGCAACTGCATCATTAAAAAAATGTTGGGGAACACAACTCTTCTACATAGACTTATTCATACAGATTGGTCTGTTTCATATTAAGTTTCAAAAAACAAAGAAAACATTGCAATTTTTTAACAAACAAGGATCTTTAAAAGTCAAGTAAATTACGTTTATTGCTATATTTTTTGTTCCATGATTATTCTTTGAAAAAGCCAGTATTTAGAAACTAGCTTCGGCTAATAATTTTTCAAAAAAGCTATTTGACCACAAAAACCACTAAAGAATGCTTTAAATTCGGGAATAAAATGCAATTAAATCAGTTAAAGTACTTGCATTGTAATTAGAAAATTCCAACTGAAAAATAAAGATCCTTTTACAACGGCTAAATATTCGAAAATGAAAAGATGCTTAAAAATAGATTTATCCACACAATTGCGGTTTGAGGATTCTATTTCAACATTACAGCTTCCTTGAAGACAAAAAGAATTTTTTGTTAGCCAGTATCCTCACTTACTAACCACACTAAAGCTAAATTTATAAAAGCCATAAAAAATGAATGTTGAAGAACAAAAAGAAACGAACGTAGAACGATATCTAAAATGAAGGAATCTGATAATCCAAAATGAATATCCAGAGGATATAAAATAGTAATAAAAAATGTATCAATCGATAAATATGCCTAAACAGGATTTAAAAAGTTAGCTAATAGTCATTTAATTCAAATCAAAATAACATTTAAGCAATTTATTTTGAAGCATTCGTTTTGTTTTGATTATCCATCATCAATTTCAATCTTAAAAAAATTTTCTATGGACACATTTGCTTAATCTGAAAACTTGGAAAAAGGTTTTCAAATTTTAAAAAAATCCTCAAAGAAAATTTCAAAATATTTGTAGTAAACATTTGAAAAACTGTCAGTTTGGAATTAATTTTATTGCAATAGTCAATGGTTCACATTCTTAACATTGAATATGTGGAATATTTAATTTTTCAGCATTCTTAATAACTTTAAAGAATTAATAATTAGTTCAAAATTAACATTAATATATTTGATGGTAATCGAGCTAAAAAATTACTTGATATACTCTTCTGACAACAATGCTTTTAACTCAGTAATGTAACTAGCCTTTTGTTTTAAAATTGAATTATACCTTACAAAATTCCTTTAGTAACCTATTGTGTATTTGAAAATGACAAAATTTTAATTAAATATTTTATGTGATGTAAATTTAATAGCTTCTTAAATAAGAATATTTTTAAATTTCAAATTTTGATCAGCTATTCATCTATTTTAAAATGTTTACACAGTTCTGTTCGTTGTCTATGCATACTTTGATTTTCTTTCTATACCTTTATCAAACCAATTTTATCTCAGGAAAGGATAACAGTATTTAAAAATAGATACATTTTTAAACATTTTCACCTCTGCTTGATTCTGACGTTGACCTTAATTATACAAGTACCAAAAAAATGGAAAATTTTCGTTGAAAACATACTTTGTACTTAAACCTACATAACCTGGAATAATAAGCCAAATCTTTGAATCGTAATTTTCAAAAACGGGACGGGGGAACAGGAGGAAATATTGGTAGCATCAATGAAAACGAGTTGAGTTTCTTTTAAATAATGAATTATATTTGCAGCATATGCTAAAATATTTTTTAAATTAGAAAAATATGACAAAAATTGGTGTAATTATTTTTTTAATTTTCTTTTCTGTCGTAATATTTTCTAAAGTTATGATGTAATTTTTTTTAATTCTAAAAAATTACTTTCCATCAATTATTATTCATCTTATTTGTGCCTACTTCAGTAAATGTCGATCTGTTCTCTAAAACGTCAACACAGATTAATTTTTATTATTAGAAGAGAAAATAGCTGAGATTTAACAAATGAGAAATCTTTAAACTACTATACGCTTTAAGTCATCGGTCAAATAATTCACTTTGCATCAAATTTTATGAGAATTCGCATTCGAATTTTGAAGTCTCACATCGAGCTTTTAAAGATCAGATATTGTATTCAACTCTTGCTAGATGTCGAAGACAACAAAATGGAATGAAATTTACATTCGTTAAACTAAGGTAGTACCATTGTTATTTAGACAACTTTATATTTTTTCAGATTTTAGCTATCCTCTTTGCAGCTCAGACTACAGTTTCTAAAAATTGCTTAAATTCCATGCTATATGATGAAATATTGAGGCTGCAAATAAAATAAAGTACTACGCAAGGAGCTCTTAATTATACTAAAATTAAGTTGTAAGAAGTGCTTTTAAAGCAAAAATTACAACAACAAAAATTGGATGTACCCAATCAAAAACAAAATGCTCTTGAACGTTCATATGTAAAATTTGTTTAATCAAATTGAATCAATTGCAAAACAGGCAATTTGTGGTACAATGTAATTATGATAGGGGAAAGGAAAGCATTGATTTTTTTGTTCTACAAAAAACAGCTACATCTCTTAAATGTGCATCTTGTGTGCAATTGTTCTAGTATCGTTGTGTTACTGCATTAGGTATCATGCACAGTTATGTTTGTCGTGATGTCAATCGCTTTAACTGGACTATTTTATTTCGGAATGACCTTTGATGCAATCTTCATTTTGACAGTCACAAGCACAGATGTCCAGCTAATGGGCGAAAGATTTTACTAGTAAAAATTGTCATTGGAATCATCTACGCAATTAAAAACTTCCATGTGGATGTTCCGAAATGCAGCGCTAATTTCGAAAAATTTGGGAAAAAAAAAGGTTACTTTTTCCAAAATATTATACTTCTAATTTCATGTAAAACTTGAAAACATACGCATGAAGTAAAATTATTATATATTACTCACTCATAGCAACAGTTTTAAGGAGATAATCTTTAGAACTTAGAGAATTATTTAGAACTTGGCAGAGTGAAATTAATTTAAATAATTTAATTCTACTCTGCCAAGTTCTAAATAAATCCAAATTATGACAATTCAAGAAAACTTTTCCTCGGTAATTTGTTGCTTAAATTAAGAATATAAATACTTCAAATTTAATAAAAGACCTTTTTCTATAAAATTTAAGCTACTTTTCTTTTAAATCTGATAATTGGTTTCATATCATTCGAGGAATGTATTATCTAATTGAGCATTGATAAATATTTTACCGCCACACCAAATATACAAATTGGGCACTATTTTTTTATTGCATTTTCCTAATCAGTTTAAGTTTTAAAAATTCATTTGCCTTAATAAAAACGAGGATTGTGACAAGAATAATTCTTATCTGAAAGCATTTAAAAGCAACTTTAAGATTATTTAGATGCAAATTTAACAATCTTGTCTCATCATTAATATTTAAAATTTCAACTGTACCTTTAAGATTATAGCTTATTTTTTTCAATTTTTATAATAGATAAAATTCAGGCATTTTAACTCTGATTCCATGAGTAACTGTTATTGAGATATTTAAAATTATTCGAACTAAAAAGAAACAAATCATTCAATTTTCAATAACTTTTATTCCCGAAATTAAATACTGATTTTATTCAAATGGTAGGATTCTAATTCGTGTGAATGAATAATATTGTACAGATGTCGAAAGGAAATATTTTTGCCTATACGTTATTAGAAAAAATTAAAGCAAAACAACTGCTAAACTCAAACTTGGCTCGAAACAATTACAAAGGCATTAAAAAAAAATAACTGAACTACAAAATGCGATTGAAAAAAAGTTTTGAAATTACATTTTTAATTTCAAGTATCCCACAAATTTCATCCTGGAATATCATGGAAAAAATGGCTAGAATGAAATTTAATAAACAATTTAAGTTTAAATTAGGTTTAAATTAAATTAAATTTAACTTAATTGTTTTTATTAAGTTTAATTTAAATTAAGTTTAAATTAAATTTAAGTTTAAAAAACAATTTAAGTTTAATCCCGTCTCCTTATCCAACAAACTAAAGCATAACCAAACATTAATAATTTCATGGCTCTAAAGTAGCAGCATCGAATTTTCGGGGAATTTTCAAAATAGTTGTTCTATATTTTTAAAAAATGATTTGAGAATCAAAATATCTAGAGCATTCGCAATGCATACATTTAAAAGAATTTAATAAATTGTACTCAGAGAAAATATATATATGCAGGACATTTTTCGTATTAAACAAATCTAATAGGAAAATTTTATTTGTGCCTTAAAGTTTTTTTTTCAATTTTTTTATAGATAAAATCTACGATTCTTAAGTCAGATTCCATAACATTTAACTAATGCTCTCATTTAATACATGCTTCGAAAAAAGACAAGTGCAATCATATAAAATTTTTAGATATCAATGCTTATAGCCTGGTGTAATAAACCCCACTGGATTTTCTCAAATTTATTAAAAATCCAGATATCAAAATGTATCCACTTAAATTTTTTCAAAGACTTAAAACGAAATATTTCACAGAGATTTTGAAACATGCTTCAACATATGTAAATTGTATATATATTTTGATACAAAGCCATAATATTCGATAAAAATGCATTATACTTTAAAGGACAACTTACCTCAAAGAAACATAACTTTATGCACAAATCTAGAAGGAATCTATCTGAAAAGAACAAATAAATAAAATCATGCCTAATTATCTGTTTAGAAAAGAAGATTATTGATATGTAGATGCTCTATTTTCCAACATATTCAAAGAGAAATGAAGTTGGCAAGATATCTCTTAGTCATATGAAAGGCGCTGGCTACTGTAAATCAAACTATGGTTTTATGAGCCCAATGGGTCCGAAAAATGATAAAATGAAGTAAGTCTTTACGATCTCGCTCAAAGTCGATAAAATGGCAACATGGCAAGCTGAACTTCTAAATCCTTTGGGAAATTTTGTGGATTATAGGAGTGAAACTACAAAAGTTATTTATCCCTTCCCCTGAGAAGATCCATAGAACATGAAAACATCAACAACTAAGTAATGGCTTCTGTGACTTTCTGAGATTATGTTTTTATGAAATATCCGGGAATTAGATGAACCATAAATAACTAGTATTAGAACCTTGATTCCTTAGAGAATACTTATCTCATTAAATGAATATTATTTACTGATTAAATGAGAATATTTTACCAGTTCTATGAAGACTTATATAACTGAAATGATTAACTGAATTCAAAATTCGGATCAAAATTCAATTTATTTAAGTTCGGATATGAAACAGATGTCTTCATTTTCAATATTACAAAGTAGAATTCCTACAGAATTGAAGCCAATAATTACAGCTTGTTATGCTAATTATTTTGTTAAAAAAATCAGTATGCAGGTCCAGAAATCTTGATTCTAAATAGTAAGCACAACCAATATAAATAAAAAGCAATATTTGTCTGTATGTCTCTTATGCGCTGCCGTACCGCTCATCCGATTCCGATAAAACTTCGACAAC
>JAPMOQ010041062.1:4834544-4931628 GCA_026543055.1 Argiope trifasciata | reverse complement strand
AGTCCTATAGGTTTTAAATTTCAACTAAACATTTAATAAAAGAAAAAAAATCATCTATCTCATTAGATTGCCTTTTTTTTACTATTTTTTTAAAATTATAATATAGAAATGCTTATCCGATAGAAAAAAGATGTGAATCGGTGGAATTTTACAGGTTAGCCAATGAGTTAACCCTAAAATGCATTCTTTAGCTATTTGGCTACATGTTTTTATTTTCATTTATAAGCTTTACATGACCGTTTCAACGGGTAACGATGAGTGCTTGGAAATCCTTTTTTTTATATGTATTGATAACCATTTGCAGAAAACACTGATATATGACAAAAACAGAGCTTTAATTCGATTTAAACTGGAAATTTATGAAAGTACTAAGATGGTTTCTATATGAATAATCCTCCCATTAAAAATGCTATCCAAATATTTTATTTCCATTGTAAAATATATATTGGTAAAAAGGGACTTTTATTTCTATTGCAGGATTATTATAATGTGATTTGTGTCATTGGGACATAGTTTAATTCAGAATACAGCAGTTGGCACGTTTTAATTGTTTTTTAAAGCTTCATAAAAAAACATAGATTAAAAGTTTTTAAATAATTATCATAAATTATGTAAAGCTATTCAAAACACGTGCTTTTTTTTCGGAAAAAAAAAGAAAGAAAAAAAAAGCAGCAACATGAATTTTAGAGTTAAGATTTTTCAGTAAATCATCGAGAAGCGAAGGAGTTTTCAAATGACATACGGTTATCTTCCAATGAAGAAAATTCACAGAAATATTCTAAAAGTCTTTGAAAGGCTTTTTTATATTATCTAGGAAATTCTTCGTCCTCTCAAAATAGAGCTCGATCATACCGTGGCTTAATATCATCATTTCTTTAAATATCCCCCATAGTACTAATTCATATTGATCAAGCAATATATCTAATGTTTTCTTAAAGGTACTGTATAATTTTGAGAGCATAATGTGTAGTATTTAGTGCTACAGATGGATAAGATAGTTAGGTCTACTTAAATTGTTTAATTAATCTTTATATAGGAGCAACAAGACATTTTCATTCCTCAGGGATGAACAAACATTTTTAGAAACAGACCAAAAGTGACAAAAATTTTTAGAAGTCCAATATAATTATTAATAAAGGACTTATAAGGACTAAATGTTATTTTTAAAATTCTTTAATACTATTAGGAATGTATGTACGCCGTTTTTAAAACTATATGTTGCAAAAAATATAGTTTCAGGTTATAAGCGTACCTATAGATTATGAAATTTTTATAGCATTATTTAAATTATGCAGATGCTAATCGGTCATTCACCACCATTCCATACCATTTGATTTTTTTCTCCCATTACTATTTGGAGCGTCAATATGCGAACACTTCAAGCTTGCTTCAACCCATCTATCCCAAATCTCCCTACCTGTGTTGGCGTTGTTAGATATACATTCCTCCTTTGCATGCCATGTCGATTCTTACAAGTTTCGGCGTTGATGATTCATTTTAAAGAGATATTGTATTGACAGATCGTGGATTGATCTGGAATGCTCGAGTCAAACATAGTACAATGGGCTCACCATTGCTCAAATCAGAATATCCTTTGAATACAGTAAAAGCTCCTTATTCGCGCTTCCTTCATTCGCGTTTTCACTATTTGCGGATTAAAAAAATGCGATCCAATTCCTATATTCGAGACTAAAAATTTCTTTTTTCGCGGATCTAATAAGTGCATACATAATAATAAAAGGATTCCAATAGGTATCCAACCCAATATCCTTTGTAAATGCCGTCAAACGGACTAATAAAAAAAGTAAAATAGATCTTATCACAACTTTGTCTAAAGTATGTTGTTAAATGCAAACTGCAAACATAGCCGAAATCGCTAATGGAATAGAACAAGATGGGTTCGAACAGATAGAATCAAGTGACATTCAGGAATTGCTTGAATCGCAAGATGAAGATCTGATTGAAACCGACTTGGAGGAAATGTTAAATCCACAACCCATTAAAGAAGAGGCTTCAACAAGCACTGGAAGCGCGACATTTAATTTGAAAAATCTTAGTGAAAGTTTAAGAATGGCAAATGAACTTTGCGATTTCTTTATGAACGTCTATGGAACGAAGTTTTATTTTTAAGAGGCGAATTGTTAATGCGACTGCAATATATTAGTCTGAATTGAAGGAGCTTTTAAAAACTGACAAGCAAGAGAAAATTACAAAATTGTATCTATTCATTTAGCATATATGTCATCACAGTTAATCAACCTTCGTACTAATAATTGCTGTCTATAAAAACTCCTATTGTTTTTTTATTTCTGCCAGTCTATTTCGGCCATTTTTGAATTAAATTGAAATGTTATTTTTCCCGCTCTCTTATGCTCTCTCCTCACCACTCTTAAATCTCTTAATTCGTGCATAATAACTATCTTTTTCAACTAATGATTTAAAATCAAGTTATTCAATATAATTCCATTAATGTAGTGCATACTATGGATGAAAATCTTGAATTATACCAATCCATATATCTTATCAACAAACCAATACAACAACCTCTTTTTAAAACATGAATTTATTTATTTAGATAACCTTAACTACACAGGTAAAAGTTAATATAATGTATGCTTCGTCATAATATAATTTAAATGAATAATTTATAAAAGTATGCAGCTATAATTTCTTTCGGAATTAAGGAAAATAAAACATTTAAATCTCACCAAACTTAACTCTCTTTGCTTTCTCCACTATCACATGATTCTGGTATATCTCAATAATGTGTTATTTCACTAATCAAAAAAATTCTTGATTTGTATGTATATTATTTCTAATTTTTATTCCGAATTATAGAATCTTTAATTAATTTAATTTTAGCTGTAGAAGTGTTAAAAATGATGATTCTGTTCTTGTTTGTTTAAGAAGTTACTGTTCCTACATCATAGTTAGTAACATTTACACTCGATGTTACTTTTTAAATTTCAAATCAAACCACAAGAGATTTATTTTGAAACTCTACTTTATTTCATTAATATTTTTGTATATGACATTAAATAGAATGGATACATTTCCAATAAAAATAAGAGATAAGTGAATAATTTTAATAATTTAAAGGATTATATCACAAATCAAATTATGGAACTCCTTATAAACTGGCTATAAAATTCTTAATTATCGAAAAATCCTGCGAATGTACAACACAATCATTTAAAGATCATCATGAAGCTGAAAAAAATGTAAATAGATTTTTAATGCAGCAAATATCAACAAGTACATTAAAAATATGTATTTACATTCGAAATCAAGTATTCATTCCAAAAGAATTTTGTCGTAAAAAAAAAAAAAGAAAAAACCAATTTAACACATTAAGGATCTTTCACGAGTTTTCTCGTGTTTTGCTCCCCATCTATTATCCGTTTACGAGTTTCCAAGTGTTGCGCGCCCCTTCTGTTATTAATAAGCTATAAGTCATAAATAACAAAGTTAGGATGAAGTTTACTAAAGGAGTTTGTTAATAAGCAAACTCCTCGACAACACTACTATGCTTTCATACATTAAACTGCACAATTTCTAATATTTAAATAATTCAATCAAAGTCTCAATTAATTTAAAAGACAAAAATCTTTTAAGTTTCGTATTTTAATAATTTCTTAAACATTTCAGGTTCTCTTTGCGTTCTTGAACTGAGTGGCATTACAATGAAATTTTGAACACTTAAATTCTTTATGTCATCTAATTAAGAGATTAAATTGATCATTGAATAAATCTGAAGATTGGTTAAATTGTTTTTTTACATTACTTAAGTACAGTCTTAAATACTAGAGCCGTTAAAGCTAAAACGACAAAAAAATTTCAAAACAATAATCGTTCAAATATTATTGTAACTTTCAACAAATTTCGTGTTAAAAATTAGTATTTAGTTAAATCTTTTTTGGCTGTGTTTATTACTTAAATATATTCTTTTTATGCACAAGATGAAAAATCGTTTATAATCTTCATCTCTATTAATATTAAAGTTTAATGTCTATGTATCTATCTATGTATATGTTGATCTACAGACCATTTGATTTACAGCTATAAAGTGTGGCATATAATATTTTATAAAGGGCTCTCGAAAAACATTTTTATTTGAAATTTTTAATTACAAATTAAACTGAGTTTTGGAGTTTTTCAGTAAAAATTTCATAAATATCATTGCATAAAAATAAAATTTTTAAATGTTTTCAAAATTTTAAAAAAATTTATCTTTCTAAGGGTACCAAATTAAAAAATGTCAAATGTTTTCTTAATTTTAGCAATTTTTTAAGAGTATATATAGCTTAATTTCAAACAATTACATTGTTGCTCTGAATAAAATTGTTTTCATCGTTTCATCAAACATTTAATCTCGTGATAATTTAGATTGTTGAAAACAATATCTATTTAGGGCACAAGACGAATTAATAGATGAAATTATAATACCACGGATGATTAAAAAACAGATTAATCATATTACATTTTTAAAAGCATTATGATAGCTAACCATTGGTCTTCTTTAAAAAAAAGTTCATTTATAGAATGGACAGAATTTATATAAGATAATTAAAGTAGCAGGGTTTTAATGTAGTGCGGACAGATTTGCCCCATACATTAACATAATTAATTTAGACTCCATCTCATAATGAAACTAGCCAACTGCATGATATCCAAAAAGCTTTTATTAAAGCAAACTTACACCTTCTTAACCAGAGCACAATTGCCTTTTTCTTTCAGAAACGAATTCAGAATTCATTTTTAAAAAATTGTTTAAAAAAGAATAAATAGGAGATTACTGAAGAAAATTATTCATTCTTTCAGAACAAAGAGTTCTTATTGCTTCTTACTCTGCGACACTTCAAACTGGTCAAGTAACCTATTCTTAAGTACCATATTAGGATGTAGAGGTGGTTCACACACTATATTTGTAGCATGCGCAAGAGTTTCAGGATCCAAAGTGGCAACTAAATAATCAAATTTAGTTTGTTCAACTGTAACACCTGCTAATCTAAAACTAGCTTCCAGCTGCATAGAGAATAGCTTAGCATTATTAGGCCAAAAATTTGGAATACTAACAGCAACTCGATCACAACTATTATTCGAACCTTCAACTGACTGATTCTTAAAATATAAACTTTCCTTACATTTCAGTGACATTGTATTACAACTGCAATTTTTTTTTAAGGAAAAGATTTTACTGACCAAGCCTCAGAGGAAAACACAGGCAGTATGGGCGTTAAGGAAAATCCAAACTGGCAGTTATACGTCCAATTCTTCTGTCGTCAGCGTAACAAACGACCTGTTCCAAAAACTGCATTCGTTGACCGGGTCACCAACTTGTCGTGCGGGCAGATTTGCCCTAGACATTAGCATAATTCCAAATCACACAATGAAGAAATTTATATCTCGCAAATTCTAGATAACGTATCTGCCATAACATTACCCTTACCAGGCAAATACTTAATGTTCGTAGTGAATTGCGATATAAAATCTTACTGTCGTAAACGCCTAGGTGGAGCCTTTTCGTGTTTCTGCATAAACGGAAAAATTAAAGGTTTGTAATCTACATACAAGGTAAAAACGCGTGCTTCTAAAAAGTGCCTAAAATATTGTATGGCACTATATGCCGCTAATAATTCTCAGCCATACGTTAAATATTTACACTCAGCAGATGAAAGTTTCTTCGAAAAAAACCCAAGAGGTTTAGGACCTCTGGAGACATTTCTTGCGAAACTCTTCCCATAGCAAAATCACTGCATTCTGTTACCAACGCCAATTCTGCATCAGTTGATGAATGATATATAGAGCATTATTTTAGCCATAGCGTCCTTAACACCTTGGAAGCTTTTCTGCGTCTCATTATTCTATTAAACCTGTCTTTTGTCACAGTTTTTTTTTTTTTGCACCAATTAAAAGTTGATTCAACGGAGACAAAATGATTGCAACGTGTGGTATAAACCTATGGTAATAATTACCCGAAAACCGGCGTAAATCACTAATTATAATAGGTTTAGGATACTCAAGGATTGCCTTGACCTTATCGCGATGCAGAGTGCAACCTTTACTATTAATTGTGTGCCTCAGAAAATCTATTGTGCTCTTTCCAAACTCAGCATTTAGATTCATTTATTACAATATCATAATTTCAAAATCGGCTGAAAATTTCCTCCAAATGCTGTTTATGCTGGACCTGATTTTCACTGGCTGCTAAAATATCATCAAGATAAGAAAAGTAATAATCGAGTCCTCTTAAAACCTCATTCATAAACCTTTGAAAAGTCTGCGCAGCAGAACAGAGACCAAAATTCAGGAACAGAAATTCAAAAAGATCGAATGGTGTAATATCTGCAGTTTTTGGAGTATCTGGTTGGTGCACGGGAATCTGATGATACGCACGTACCAAATATATTTTTGAAAACACTTGCTTTCCCCTCAGCATATACATACAATCTTGAAAATGGGGAATAGGGTATTTATCAGGTATTGTAATACGATTCAAGGCCCTATAATCACCCGTTGGTCGCCAATCAGATATAAATTTGTCCGGGTCACCAATTTGTGGTGACGGATTGAACCTGCGATGTTCGGGTTTGAAGTTAAGTTACTTAACCATTCTGCAAAAACGTACGCACATTAACGTATGATAATATATAATTTGGCATAATCATAGACGTGAAGTTATATCGAAATGATTTAATTAAATTATTCTCGGGAAGCCAGCTGGTAGATAAAGATATGCTAATAAATATATATATTATATGCATCTCTAATGAATTTACAAATGAACAATTATAGCGCAGAGTTTTGATGTAAACTATGAATTTGTGCACAAACAGGAGCAAAATTCTTCGGACAAATATCTTATATTTAACATTTCAAAATTATAAAACGATTATATAAACAGCATTTTTAGCATGATAAAACGTAGAGCCTGGCATGCTATCTAAAATTTCTTCATGTGACATACATGATAAGACGTTTTACAAAACAAACTTTTGGAGTTAGAGATACCAAATAGTGCATGTAGTTATTTCTTTAGTGATAGGGCAGTAAAACCAAATATAGCTCTTGAGTTAATAAACCGTTTCTTTAGAAATGAGTGCTCAGTAAGAGTTTTTATAATTTTTATTAAAGTTTTGGAAGTAAGTTAAAATTTCGGGGGTTTTCTTCAATAACTTTGGAATATATTAAATGACACACGCGAAGTATTTTTATGTCACTTAAACATTGAAATAAATTGGCTTTTCAGTAATATTAGTTTCGTTCTGCATAATTTTCTTTTTTTTTTTAAATCCATTTTTCAAAATATTTTCGAACATATTTCAGAATAATACTTCCTATTGTTGTAGCATCCTTGTTTTACATATGCGCGCATTATAAGGGGATCAAGGGCATCTTTTTGTGTGAATGTTATATTAAAAATTAATTTTGAAAATATAAATGAAACTGATCAAGCCTGAAATACTATCTTACGGATAAAATTTCGGACAAGAGGTTTGAATTTCTTTTCATTTCAATAATCACATATAAGACTATTTAATTATTTTCAAATGGATATTATTACTGAGCAGTGAATTTCAAAAATAACTTGTTGGAGTTTTAAGGATTGTGTAATTAAGACCTCTAACTCGTGTTAATTAAAAAGAGAAGAAGAAGAAACATGAATTCTGTTTTCACAACGGCAAAATCTACCTGATCACGTCATATTGAATTTCGGATTATTTGATCTCTTGAAGTCTCCTGGTCCTAAAAAATTTCCATTCTCATAAAAAGCTGTTTATTCAGCTCCTGCTTACTCTTTCAAAAATTAGTGCAATGAAAGCTAGTAAAATTCCAAATCCTAACAATGCGAATACACCTATCAAATCATTCAAAGTCAGAACGATTAAAGAAGACGGTAAGTTTTCTTCAGACATTAAAGTTAGGCGGGTTTCAAACAAAGCTCTATGGTACAATTTTGTGAATATTCCAGTCTCCATAAATCTTCTAAGGAGTTTAGATAACTTATCTTTACAACAGAAATTTTTGTTCACGGCTACACCTAAATTCCAGGATGAAATGGTTTCTTCAAAAAAGTAGTTTTCTGTAAATGGTTCTTCGCCATATTCGAGATGAAAATAATATCTTGGGCCGAGCAGTGCAACGGACTTCTCAATGGTTTTAGGTAATTTCACAGTTCTGTCTTTGGTAATCCAATCTTTTTCTATGACGCTATTTCCAATCAAGCGTAGATCTTCATTTACACTGCCTTTCAAGAGGGATACTCCAACATTTCCACGATTCGCTTGACATCTGAATTTTCTTTCTGAGATTGCAGTGGCCAATTGCTTTACAGTTCGAACACCTTGCTCTCGTAGAGGAACGGTTAGGGATGAAAGCAACACTGTTGTGTAGCTAATAGACAGAAATGTAGAATAGGCAAACCAGCTGCCCATAAGAAATCTATCCCTGGTTTGATCGACAGAGAGGGTAACAGCCTGTTGCACATTGCAACCCAGCATTCTAAAAGCCAATTTTTGAAGTGAAACGGTTTTTCTCATTATAATTCGAAATACAATAGGCATTATTATCAAAATGAGTAAGCATGCTAACCATAGTTCCCATTGGAATGGATGAGCCAGTGATTCAGCGGGTGATACCATGGGAGGTTTTTTGATAGCAAATGTGTTTTCTTCAATACTATAAGGGATGAAGTCGACTGCTTCTGATCTGTTTGTGGTTACGGTCATATATCCGAAACCAATGTCACTTTCGTTTCGAGACACCATGCCCACCACTCCTGTCCAGGTTCCATTATCAATAAGTCGACCCCACTCTTTATCCTTAGCAGGAAATAGTTTGTATTCAAAATCCAATAACTTTGATAGAAGTTCAATGACAGCAGCTTCCAATCCTCCAGACAATTTTGGATTTTCGGCATCAGTATTATTTAGCTCGATTATATGACGTAATGGTAGAACGGCAATTCTTAGAAATTTAGGAAATTTCATTTTGGAAAATAGATTACCTTCACATCAATTAATTTTTTTTTTAAATATTAAAATTTATTAAAGCAAAAGAAGCTTGTTTATAGAAATACGCAAGAATGACAAACGGGGTTATAAAAACTCCTTCTCAAAAAATTTGTACTAGACTACTTACTGATTGTGCGTAGACAGCAACTTTCAAACATTTTGACAGCTAAAAAAATATACTTCTTCTAATGACAGGGTTCCCCCCCCCCTTCTTGTTGTTTATAATGTTATTGATTTCTATTGGCTAAGTCAGAAAAAAACTTGTTACATTTTCAGTAATTAATAATAAAAAGAAATACCCAGAACCAGGAAATGCTCTTACTTAATAAATATTACTTGTATTTTATATGAACATAATTATTCTTGAAAGCTCTAAAAGGGATAAGCTGGGCGTTGTCTAACACCTGTATTCGAAATTAGAAATCCATATTTTCCCTAGTGAAAGTGAGGGAGTCGTTTCTGCAGCGCATCATTACGACACTAATTTATTGGATTTACTTAACTTCGAACTCATTGGTTCCTTTCACGAAACAAATATAAATAAAAAAGAATACAAGTTTTTTTTTTATGCAATAGGTTTACTTCAGCTACTGCGTTTATTATGTTTGACCTACATTTGAAAGAGAATCGGGCACTGCTTTCAACGCATATCAATAAATGAAGCCTATAATAATGTTCTTGGTTTTTCTTTAAATTAATCTTTTCCTAGAAGAATCATATTTTAAATCTAAATAATACTACAGAAATATAAGATGGTTAGAAGTATAAAACTTGAAGCATGTTAATTTGAAGATATTTGAATCATTATATTGATTTTTTTTTGTTCGCGGTCTTTTATATATATATATATATATATATATATATATATATATATATATACACTGAAATGACAAAAGTCATGGGATAGCTATATGCAAATATACAGATGGTAGTAGTATCGCAGCGAAAAAGTATAAATGCGCAATTCGTTTTCCAGAGCTTTCATTTGTGTTCAAGTTATTCATGTGAACAGGTCTTTCGTGATTTATGGCGGCACGACGAGAATTAACAGACTTTGAACGTGGAATGTTAGCTGGAGCTAGACGCATGGGTCATTCCATTGCGGATATCGTTAGTGAATTCAACATTCCGAGATCCACAGTATCAAGAGTGTGCCGAGAGTATGAAATTTCAGGCATCCCATCCAATCATGGACAGCGCAGTGGGCGATCACCTGCACTTAACGACCGAGACCGCCAACGTATGTGTAGAATGGTC
The DNA here is from genome assembly GCA_026543055.1 of Argiope trifasciata. Lineage (NCBI taxonomy): Eukaryota > Metazoa > Arthropoda > Arachnida > Araneae > Araneidae > Argiope > Argiope trifasciata. Next base: position 4,921,357 of record JAPMOQ010041062.1, on the reverse strand, counting down.
AGTGTTAATAGACACGCAACACTTTGTCAAATAACTGCAGGAATCAATGTAGGACGTACGAAGGACGTGTCCGATAGGACTGTGCGGCGAAATTTGTCTTTCTTGGGCTATGACAGCAGAAGACCGACTCGAGTGCCTTTACTGACCGCACGATATCGCCTGCCGCGACTCTCCTGGGCTCGTGAGCATATCGACAGGTCCCTAGACCAGTGGAAAACCGTGGCGTGGTCAGATGAGTCACGATTTCAGTTGTTACGAGCTGATGGTAGAGTTCGAGTGTGGTGCAGACCCCACGAAGCCATGGACCCAAACTGTCAGCAAGGCACTGTTCAAGCTGGTGGTGGCTGCATAATGGTGTGGGCTGTTTTTACATGGCATGGACTCGGTCCTCTGGTGCAACTGAACCGATCATTGACTGGAAATGGTTATGTTCAGCTGCTTGCAGATCACTTGCAGCCGTTCATGGACTTCACGTACCCACACAACGATGGGATTTTTATGGATGACAATGCGCCATGTCACCGGGTCAGAACTGTTCGCGATTGGTTTGAAGAACATTCCGGACAATTCCAGCGCATGATCTGGCCACCTAGATCGCCCGATATGAATCCCATCGAGCATTTATGGGACATCATCGAAAGATCCGTTCGTGCCCAAACTCCTGCACCATCCACATTTTCACAATTATGGACGTCTATACAGACAGCATGGCTCAATATTTCTGCAGAGGACTTCCAATGACTTGTGGACTCCATGACACGCCGAGTTGTTGCACTACGCCGTGCAAAAGGAGGACCGACACGATATTAACAGTCATCCTATGACTTTTGTCACTTCAGTGTATGTATATATATATATATATATATATATATATATATATATATATATATATATTGCAATCTGTTGGAAAAGAAAAATTTGAGTTTTACAATAAAATCAGGAATTTATTCTTGTAGTCAAAATAGTAAATCTGTGTTTAATTTGAATCCAATCAGTTGTAACATAGATATCCATAAAGCATATTCAATTTTCTTCATTACATTAAATACAAAATATTATTTATTGTATCACTACTCGGAGAATCCGTAGAGGCCGCATTTATACTTGTTGATTGCCTTAACCTTCAAGGGTTTGCCACCTCCTTCGCCAACCCCGTGATATGTTGTGGAGATCCACAAGAGTACAAAAAGAGAAAAAGAAAAAATGATATTGGATTGTCTAAGCATCTGATAAGGTAGGAGGGAATACTCCTTCTGATCAGTTTCAAGACAATGAAATAAATATTTTTTCTTTGGATTTTCAACACAATAACAACAAAAAAATATTTAGTTTTTGCTTAGGATATTTAATTAAAGAGCAACTCAAACAAGTAGAAGTTGATACTCATGCTGGTCACTTTCAGGACAAGTCTTTTGATTTTTAACACGACAAAAAGCAATTAGTTTTTGCATAAGAGATTTAATTAAAGAACAATTAAAACTACTTCATTAGAATCGAACCAACTTCATGAAACGTCCTAGAAATATGCCGAGTCAATTTACTTCTGCACTCTCAGTAAAAATAAATAAATAAAACATTTGACTTTCCAGCATTTACTAAGACGTAATTAAATGCCAGATGGCATGGATTAATCTTGTGAATTTGAGATCATGTGCTTTCGACTCTATTCTATTAAGCAATTAGAAATTTGAATGAGGAATCAATCGGGGTAAAAAAATAAAAATGAAAAAAGTATTAAAAGCATGAAATTTTGACAAATAATTTAATTTGCAGAATTACTGGAAGCCATCATCAATAATATATTGGGACTGATAAATTTAATATCGTTTTTAAAAAAATCAGATATTTTGGGAATACGATTTATAATAATTCCCAAATTTTTCCTGCTATTTTTAAGAGATAATTTAAAATTATTTGAATATAAGATTGAAAAAGCAGTTTATCAAGATTTAATTGACTGGTTTCTGCCAAGCCTATAATTTTTAAATGAAGCGAATAATTATTTCTCCTAGCAGCGGAATTCTTGTATGCATATCAGTTCACTCATAGAAGTACTTTAAAACCAGTTTTGTGAGATGACTATTATCTTAAATATATTCAAAATTTTTAAGTATTTTTGTTTATTTTGTTTCAAATAACTTTTATTCGATGGAAGAAAAAAAATTATTCGTATTACGACTTGCAGATGCATCCGGCAAAATGTTTTCGTTGTGATAAATATTTATTCAAATAAAAACATTAATGCAAAGCAAGAAAAAAGAAAAATCTCGGCGATATAATCTCCAGATGGCCAGGAATAAGGCATCGTCCAGAGGGTCATTTACTTTAAAGAATCTGCTTTTACTCCGTTTAGACAAGCTATGTGACAGCATTATCATTCTTACTTGCCCCTCTTTTGATATCATCAACAGACTGCTAGACTTAATAAACTGACAGCGAATAACGTAACAGAAGTGCTTTTAGGAGGATTTTTTTTTTATAATGCACATGCCTTTTCCGCGTTTGGGTTTGGCTTGCTTCTGGTTTGTGGTGTATTTTTGATTATATTTAGCTTAAGAGGAAATTTTAAACATTCTCGTTTTTGAAAGCGTTTATTCATTTGAAAATGAACATGCATATAGCTATTTTCGAGGGACAAGATTCTGCGAGAGGATTCCATGAGTTAAGACAGATAATATTAAATGGAAATAAAAGTATTATGAATTTATTATTCTTCCGCGTTATTCCATTCATGTTGAAGTATTGTCTCAGAGCTGGATCGGTTTGAAAATCCATGTCTTACCTAATAGCATTGGCTTTATGAGATTGTCTCCAACTATTGATTGATGAGACACCTTTTCATGGGTTTAAACAAATGAATATTTGAGGGTGCAATGTCCACAGTTTTTTGATAGGATGCTCCTAAGTCTAATAACGGAATCAAAACATTGGAGCATCAAAAAAACAGATGATACAAAATGAAATTTGAAGCATTTTTTAGAATTATTAGTTTACATTTATGCTCGAATGCTTTAATATTAATATAAGTTTTCTTTAATTATTGCTTATTTATAACTAATATTTATTGAATTTATATATAATATTTATTGTATTTTTTTAATGTATATTAATTTTGAATATAATGCATTATTTTTAATTCATTTAAGTGAAATAGCATATTCATTATTTATTAGCTGAAGTAGATTTTCTGGTTTAAATACTGACTTTGGCTATATTATGGCATTCAAATAGTGCATTAATAACTGAAGTTTGTTGATAAAACGAAGAAAACTGCCGTCATTTTTGAAAACTTAAATATTAAAATAACGATATCTTCAGAAAGTAATTATAGAAATTTGGCTAACACTTTTTGTATGAATAAAATTATTTAACGTATTCTATTAAAAAAAATTAGACTACATATATTTTCTCAATGCATTTATTCAAAGTGCTCTGTAATACTCTTAATCAAAAAATTCAATTTTATGAAATGTAAATATTTTTATATATTAAAAGGTCTAGGTGGAATAGGAGGTGCAGATGCTAAATTTATGTCATTTTTTAAAGTTCCTTTAGCAACTTCTGTTTTTCCATCTTTAATGCTTTCAAATATTCTAGGTGTTATCTGGGGAGAGGGTCCTTTGACATTCTCTTTTGAATGTAAACCAATATTCGTCGACCTTTCCTGTATTTTATCACTCTTTTCTGAATCTTGTCCTTGAGCACAAGATTCAACTTCAGAAATAGTAAACATTTCGGAGCTAGAATTTTTAGATATATCTGAAGAAGCTGGCTCATTTGCTTCTGGAAAAACTATTGAGCAGACATTTTTTTCTATTTTCCTAGGTGGAATTGGCGGTGGAAGACTACTTTTCAATGCCACGTTGAAATGATGACCTTCCATTTGCCTGTAAACAGGTCTTCTCACAAATTTATCTTCTGAAGGTATTGAGATAAGCTCCAAAGACTGAGTTACTGCAGGCTGAAAATTACCTAAATTACCTCTTCTTTCACCTCGCGTAAAGACATAATCCCAAGTATAGTTACGGTTCGGGACAATTCTTGCTGTAGGTAAACCTTCAATACCGACTGATCTGTCATCTCGTAATTTGACGATACTTTCAGTAAGATCTCGTTTGTTTCTTCGGAAAATTTTGTGTTTCTTCCATCCAAAGCAAGGGATGCTAAATTTAGCACAAGAATTTATATTGCCCATTGTAAATGAAAGTCTTAGGTCTAAAAATTTACAACACAATTAAAATTTCATTATGCAATTTTTCGCTGCATTAAAAATCGCTTTTTTAATTCTTCCGAATTATGTTTTGTTTCCACCAGCTTTATCTAAATTATGATGTAAAACTCGTGCTGTTTTATTATTAGTTTTGAATCGATTAGCTTTGACGAGCACGCGTTATTTCAGCGAGAATCCAAATGACTTTCGAATAAAATAAGTAGAGAAAAATTAATCGGCATTTATAGAGTTCAAAATTTTTATTACTTTTGCATCATATTTCTTTTGATAATATAATCGATTAGAGATTATTTTTCTAATCTGGTTTCTTTAAATAGTAAAATAAAAACCCTTTTACTTCTACTCTTTCTATGTTTGTGTCAGTTTTAAGTTTCTTAAGAAAAAAATAGATTTTTTGGGGAAAAAAAGCAAACGGTTGACTTATTTCATACGAATCTTTTTCAAGCCTTAAAATTCTGAATTTCAGAATAATTTATAATTATTACCAATAATTTGTTATTTCACTATTTAAAAAAATTCACTTGTATATAGTACTTCTTGACAGAAAACTACTTGGGAAAGTTATTATAGTTTAAAGTCAGCAACGTCTTTTTTTTCCCCTCTCTTTTTTATTTATAAGAACTAAAATGTATAAATAAAAAATTTAAAAAAATATAATATAATAAATAAAATAATAAAGATGATAATAACGTAAGAACTGAATAGAACTATTATATAATAATAAAAATGTTTTGTAAGAACTAAATAAAGAATAAATAAATAAAAAATATATATATTATTTTTCCGATGTCTTATTAAGAACTTTTAAAATTAAATTTACCAGTTTTCCATTCTATATTCACAAAAACAATCAAAGAAAAATAAGCATGAAAAGTTTTTAAAGAAAGAGCTTTAGTGATACACGGGACATCATTATTAGATAGCAGAAAAGTCGACATCCTTTCGGATTTTAGAGAAATTTTCATCATTATCATGAAACAATGAGAATCCTGATTTAGAATTTTATACAAACCACTTCTGCATAAAATGTAGTTTGTTCATACTAAAAAAAGGCTGTCAATTTGACAAAAATTAGAAACATAGGAGTCTAATTGCTGACACTTGTTTCAAGGTTTCTATAAAAAGTTCCATCTGATAATTCAACTTAAATTTAATAAAAGAAGCATCACTACATGAAACATTGATGACTTGCTCTCAAAACCAAATTCTCTTCATACTTTCAAATCCATTGTACTAAAGATTCTTAAATAAAAGTTATGAAGCCTTCATAACTTTATATCAAAATTTTAACTATTGCTAACCTCATTTATATAATGGTTACATTTAAAATCTACATCTAATTAATTTTTTTGAAAAAAAAATCAACGCAGAACAATTTAATAATTTTAATATATCAAATTACTTTATTCCAATGCAGAAAAAAAAAGTCAATCGTTCTCTTTTAGTTTTTTACACTAAATGGATTACCCCATGTGGCGAATTGATCGATCTACTCTACATGTGGCATTCACTCTATCGAGATGATTGCCATCGATCCAGCTGTTTTTCTCCGATGCTCATTAGAAAAAATCGCTTCTGTAAAAACGCAGATAGCAGGTGCCCGCATCATCTGCCTCGTTTACTCTTCTCAATAGTTTTATGTACAGATGAGCTTCTTCAGCCATACTGGCAGGCTCCACCCTCAAAATAACACTTCTCGACTCTTAGATGAATTAGCATATTTTTTTTTTTGTGGCATTTTAAATTAAAATATTTTTGAATATTACTTTGCAATGCAATTTTCATGAGTTAAAGCAGGTGAATACGTGAAATTTGTCTGGTTAAAAAAAATCATTAATCACAATTTAAACTTGAAATCATTAGAAAACAAACGCAAAAAAAATTAAAATAATTCATCAATGTTTTTTGTACGTAATATTTTTTATGGATGCAATATTTAGATATTTATTTCTCATAAATAGAAAGATTTATATTTATTGTAGACGTTTATTTGTGGTAACATAATTCCCCTGTATGAATATATTATTGATTCTTATTTTTGTAATAGTCTATTTTTAATATAAAATGCAACAGTGCATTTATCTGGATATATATTTTTTCTTGGACATTTGAATTTAATGACAAATGACAACATTAAAGATAAAGTAAGTTTGCAGCGCATGTTGTTACAAACATTTACTTGCAACACAAATTTTATTAATTAATTGCATTTATTACTTATTTACTTGATTTTCAATTTACATTATAAAATATTTTCTAACATGATAATATTTTTAAACTGGAGTACTATTTATAAATCGCAGCTTAAGACAATCATTACACACAGAATGCAATATTCGCTAGAGCTATTACATTTGGAATATGGTTACTTCTTGTACAGTAAATACTCATTAAAATATTTATCAATATTTTTATTAGATTTCCTAAAAGCAATCATTAAAATAATAGTTAACCTAAAAAAAATAGTGCTATATTTTTTTTACTTAAAAATTAATTAAAATTTTAACACCATTAAAAACAGTGTTACAACATTTCAGAATTCAAAAAGTTATGTTTTCAATTATTCCAATGTTATTTCCATACAATTTTCTCTTAAATTAATATTATTTTTCAAATTACTATCAAACTCAATTTGCAATATAGCTTTCTTTCGTTGTAATGAAATTCAAATCAAATTTATTTTTCTCTCAAATGTTTCTTTCGCAAGTTTTTACGATATAATAATAATAACAAAATCCATTCTTTAGACAGCAAGGAAAAAATTCACTTTCATTGATCATTTTTAGGCTGGCACCCTTTCTGCAAATTGAGTGATGTAAAAATCTGTAAGCTCAGAAAACAACACGCTATCAAACCAGATGAAGATAGTGCTGATGAATCAAATCACTGTGTTTTGAATTAAAAGTTCAGATCCCCCCCCCCCCGAAAAAACAAAATTTAAAACATTGCTCAGTGAAAAAAATTTTTTAAGAAAGATCTATTTTTAATCAGTCTTCACGGATTCGTTCTATTAATAAACATTGATTAAAAAACTCCAAAAACATACTGGATTGATTCAGTTCACAAATTGATTCCTTTTTATCAGGCATTCATGAGCAAACAATATGTATAAAAAATTTTGAAATAAATTTGATTGAATCAAATTTATTTGGGAATTGAATTTACATAAATGCTCTAGTTTAATAAACGGAGAAAAATTTTATGAGCCAAAACAGAAATATTTCATACGCAAATTTACTTTTCCACATTTGGAGGAAGAATTTCGTTTAAAAATGAATAAATTTTTTTAAAGTAAAATTTGTTCTTTTCCTTTTTCCTCTACAAAATAATAATAATAATTTAGAATGGTAAATATTCTAGATAAATATTAATTGGAATATATACTTTAAAAGATCATTCTTTAAAGAAATTCTGAATCAGGCTCATTAATTTATTTTTGTGATTTTTTTAAATTGTAAATACTTTTGTACCCAATTTATTTTTTGTATTATCATATTAAATATAATTGCATTAAAAATTTTATTGTTATAAGCCATTCCAGTGACAAGATTTATTTTCTGATGCTTTAAAATGTACTTGGTAATGTAATTAAGAATCATCTCTGATTTTTGACAATTTATAGATAATAGATATTTTGTTTTTGTCATTTATTTCTTGAATTTCCTATTCAGCTATTGCATCTATTAAATATGGACTTAAAAATATATCAAAAAAAAAATAATAAGTGACCATTAGATTTGAGAAATGATTCTCAATTATTCACCAAAATAAACGATTATTCTTAATTATGTTTAATGATGCTACTCAAATTATCTCGCCGGTTACTTTTTTTTCACAGATGATATTCTCCAAAATCCAATTAATATCAAAATCGACTCGTGGTACAGATGTAAAAGCACGAATTCCGCGAAAATTTCTTAATGAGATTTCATTAGAGTTAAAGATAATCACAATGAAGTACACCATCTGTGAAACAAGAACCTTTTTTCCAAATAAGACGTTTCCGAAAATTTCATTAGGGTCAAAATTGACACATGACACAGGTCGTTAAAACGTAAATCACAAGGGGAAAAAAAATATTTATCGAATTTTACAAAGGATAAGATAATCAAATCGTAGACACAAATTGACACCAACTGTGAAAAGGAAATTATCAGCTAATTATGGAGCAGGCTCCTGATGTGCCACTTCCTCTTGAATGGACAGTAATGGCCGGATTTAACTCCCTTTGGCTCCCGACACACAAAAGGGCGTTCGGGGAACTGTGACTTACCTAGCACAGAATGGCCTTGAACCGTGGATCGTGGCACACTTGGTCTTTATGCGCAGGGTCGGACATCTTTGTGGGCCTAATCTTCTGGAACGCTTAGCAGAAGGTGGGTTTGGGTGAGCTGAACAATAAGCGCCACGCGACAGAACTTGGGATTGAATAGCGACCCATTCGAGATTATTTGTTGTCAAAGAAATATGGGTTTACTGCTAAAGGAGGGGGGGAAAATGGTCCAGCGAGCAGCTTTTATTTGAGACTCTATACAATGCACTCTCAGAGTTGGGGTCTTTTTTTCCCTCCTTATACTTTTTTTTTTTTTTTTTTTTCCTTGGACTTTTTCCCCCCTTTTTTAGATATTTTTTCCTTTTTAAGGTTTTTTTTTTTTTTTGTAATTGTTGCAATTTATGCAAAACAGGAGAGATAAAAATTGTAGTTTTTCTAAGCTTTTTTTGTTTTTTGTTTTATGGGGGAATATAAAAAGATAATATTTTTACATTAAATATATTACGAATATATTTATTTACAATTCCAGTTCTTATTTTAATACTATATTCATTCGATTTATGTTAGCATTATTATCTTCATTAATATAAATTTTATCCCTCACCTATTTAAGAATAAATTGTTTCTAAAAATTCTATTAATTTTTTGATACTTCTTGACATTTTTTTGTTTGAAATTTTTAAACTTATTTTCATTTTCAGTGATTGAGACAAGTTCAAAATGCATTCAAAACAACTGAACTTATACATATAAGTGAATGAAAGCTACAGAGTCTTAGTAATAAAACATTACCACTATTCTGAATGACTAAATCAAAATTAACAATTTTTTTAATGTTTCCTCTGCGATTGATTTTCTTTTGCTAATTCCTAATTTTATACATAAGATCTTACACAGTAAAAGAAATAAAACTGTCTTGATTTTAACAGTAATTTCTAACTTGATGGTAATAGGGTTAAATGCATTTTACCTTTAAACGTTTTTCTAAAGCTGCAGACATTTCAATAAATTTTACTGTGAAAAAAATGCACCAACACTTGGTTTTATTTACTACAAGATCTAATCAGATTATTCAAAAGAACTCAAAATTATTTTAAATCGTTTTTCATTCAGGGCAAAATGCTGCTTAGCAGTGTAAATAATTTTCAAGAGTATTTAAAATATTTTAAAATTAGCAAAAAATTAATAAAAAAGAAGTGTGTGAAACAAATCTTTCTGATATAGTTTTTTTTTATATATAATTATCATTCAAAGAAGTGAAAGGGAGAAAGAAAGAAATGAGAAAAAAATTAATTCGAACACTTTTTTAAAATTTCATTTAAAAATATCACGTTTTTGCCATTTTCATATTATTTTTTATACCTGGTTCATTATTCTTTCATAAATTGTATAATATTTGATTCATGCATTTCTCATATCCTTATTTTTCTATTACTTTTTTACGCTTTATATATATGCAATTTTAGAAATATAGAACGCATGGTTCTGCTTGCCCCTCCTCTTGGGCTACCCCAATCTCTTCTTTACTATAAGGTCAGCTGTTTTTCGATGCATAGGGGTATACTGTTGTAAATTACTACAAGGAGTGCTCCAGCAGCTGATCGCTGACGAGTAGAAAAGCAGATGGAGGGGGTTGCAAACAAGTGGGGGTCGGTACTTCAGTGGCAGCACGCCGCTTCGTGACGTCACAATGAACTTAGTTCCGCAGCCCCTTGGTTAGCAGGCCAGCTGTTCGATTCGCACCTACAGTCAGTGGTTCCTTCGATAGCACTTTTCATCTACAGACATCTGTTCTTCAGCCTCCCCCGAACAATGATTACGAAACTTGAAGTTGCTTTTCTAGAAGGGGGTAGTTGTTAGAAAGATACCGGAAACCGACTCTCTAATGCAAGGGATGGCGAATGGTTTTCCCTCTACATTATTCTTTCAGATTTTGATTCGGTTTTAGAAAGCATTGGCTACCATTTCCTCGACCGCAATCGATGACATTGGTCAGTTCAGAAATTCATTCGAAACTATAAATATATTACAATAAAAATATATGTTCATCCGTCCGCCTGCTAATTAAATAGAATACAATACAAGATTCAATTGTAATCATGCACTCTCAACTCATTCTATATGAATAATATATCAGAATACAATGCAATAACTTATACCTCATTTCAACTTAAAGCGAAGAATATGAAATTGCCCTCAAATCCAATCATAACTTTTCTCTTTGCTCCTGAATACATGATTTTTTCAAAACATAATGAAGAGAACAACAGGCTTTCAAACATTTGAATGAATTCAAGATAGCATAGTAATATAAAGGAATGAATAAAATGTCTAAGTTAATATAAAATATTAAAACATTGTTTCTCTTTTTGAAACTAAATATAGCGTGAAGAATATTATATCTCGCTCATCTATCCAAACTATGAATCTAATGTTTATGCAATGCGCTATATTAAAAAAAAAAAAAAAAAAAAAAAAAAACCCTGATTTCATATTTATTGTATTATGGAACTCAAATAGGTGCCGATGCTTTAATGAAAAAAAAAATGCAATAAAGATAGTTTTAACTTATTGTTCTCAAAAATTTATAAGTCATAGAACTGGAAGATGTTATAGCCTCTTCTGGTAAATATGAATAACAGAAGAAAAAAAATTTTGCTACATGAAGTAGCTAAATTGTACTTGTGGTCCTAGTTGGTATTACTGAAAAAACACTCGGCTTAAATCGCGGACAAATAACTATCAGTGGGCTTGTTAAGTACCATTAAGTCACAATAGAACAACCTAAGTAAGGGGAACTTTTATAAAATTTGATCTCAAAAAATGAGCTACAAAGGTATTATTTCATTTCTGTGGAATTAAGTTATGGGTATTTTCATCTGTGCCACAAATGAAATTCTATTCCTGGTAAATCATATTTGATAATTATTCAAAAATAGTTGCCTTTGGTGATCAACTGTTCACCGGGAATATTGATTATATTTCATTTTATTTGAAGCTTTTAGATAAAAGTTCATAGCCTTGTTATGTCATATTGTCAGGCATTAATGCCATATTGTTTTAATTTTCTTATATATATTTTATTCATTAAATACATAAGACTTTTTAATTAAAAACAGTTTCATGAAATTGAAATGATTCCTTTACTTCTAAATTTTGCATCATTGCAACTTCACTTTTTTATTCCTCTTATAATTTACACAAATATTTTATAGAATATTTTTAAAACCTTCTTCTATAGCTTTCAACAATGAAAAGGAATCGCCCTATTACAACTTTTTTAATAGCCAAATTTTAGAAAAAAATTAAATTTTTATTGGTATTAGTAAAAAGAAAATTTTGAAGAAATGAAAAATTGATTTTCGTGTAATAATATTTTAGATAGTTATAACGAAGAAATACCAAAATTAAGAATATTTTTAATTAATTAAAATTTTTATAAACATTTCTGAAAAGCTGCCCTAGGTGGATATTCTTACTCTTCACAGGTATATAAATGTAAAATTTGATAGCTGTAATCCGAACGGTCCAGCCAGCACACACAAATATACATTCATCTTTATCAGGAATAGAGATTAAGGAATCCATTTCTGCTATTTTTCCACTTTAGAATTCTACATTTTACAAAGCACTGCATTTTAAACCACGTAGATATCTACTTCCTGATAGATATTTATAGAGTCTATCATTACTTAAAGATAATTAAAAAAAGTTATACCTATGACATATTTATCATTTAAGGTATCCGACTACGTTCGAAGGAAAAGTTTTGAAAAAATGGATATTTTATAAAATTATTTTTGGTTTTTAGATGTATTGTCAATAATAAAAAGACTAAATACAAAAACAATTGTTTGAAAATATAATATATTTTGAGAAATAGGAAAATTTGTAGTAAATTTTAATGCAATTGAACCAAAATGGTTTACACTCCACACAAAATTGTAATAAAGATATCTTCTTTTTCTTTTGCATCAAGTTGTAGAATACAATGATGAATAAAATGAACAAAAATTTAAGAAAAATTTTGGGATGCAAAGAAATTATGGGTAAAAATATACGCATAGATGCATTTTTTCCATTAATTTATAACTTAATTTTTCTAAAAATGCCAATAGAGGAAAAAGTATTTCACCAATAATAAAACTTTTGGTTCATTTCATTACCCATATTATTTTGAACGCACGCTGAAATGTTTACGAACGTAATTATATTAGTTTTGAAGATATCTTGTTAACTCTGGAGAATTTTTATGAAAATTAAAGTTTTGAGAAAATTGAAGTGCAAGACAAATTTTAGTAGAAAAATATGTGACCCTGGATGATAAGCCATGCCTTCCTTTTCTTTTAAAAGTTAAACTTTTTTCAGAAGAAAAAAAGGTTGAACTACAAGAAATAATAAGAATTTTTTAAAAATCCTCAATGTGGTCTATAATCAGTGTTTTAAACGTAGTCGGATATCTTAATAGCAAATATTTCCATTTTTAAATGAAAAAGGTTTTCTAAGTATTGATTTATATTTTTTAACAACTGGACTGTATATAATAACAGCGTATCTCTTTAAATTCATGGACCGATCTGCGAGTAAAATCTTGGATTCAAGAGATTCCAGATCCGAAATCGGACTCATCTAAACAATCTCCTGTGTACATAGACTCCTAATTATATTATCGAGTGTAAAACGTCCTTAAACTGGTGTGAATGGAAATCTAAATGGGAGGATGAGTAGAATCAGGTGGAAATGTCACTTTCATTATCTATACGTATATCGAAATCACATCAGATTAAAAATATTCTGCAAGCAGCTTAATATAACAACATTATTACGACTAAATTCTGAAGATTTGTTTTGTATTAAATCAAAGACATATTATTTTCAAAAATATAAATCATGTATTTTTTATTTTTCTCTACCCAGTAAAAGCTCTTTATTTGCGGGGTATATGTTCCATAAATATGCAGCGAATACAGAAACCGTGAATATGGAATGGTAATTTATGTGGGATTATAGTGGATACGTTCCTAGAGGAGAAAAAAAAAAAAAACAAATATATAAAAAAATCAATTTAATTGAAGTGTTTGACCATTTTGATTAATTATCTCAAGGCTTAAGCAATGATTTGAAGAATTTTGTAATTTTCTATTGCTTGGCAGTTTTTAAAAGCTCCTTCAATTTAGACTGATACGCAGCAGTCACATTAGCAATTTGCCTCTTAAAAATAAGACTTCGTTCCATAGACGGATCAATCTTCATAAAGAAATCGCAAAGTTCATTTGCCATTCTTAAACTGTCACTAAGATTTTTCAAATTAAATGTAACGTTTCCTGTGCTTGTTGAAGCCTCTCCTTCAATGGGGGCTGTGAATTTAACATTTTCTCCAAGTCAATTCCAGTCAGATCTTCATCTTGCGATTCAAGCAATTCCTGAATGTCACTTGATTCTACCTGTTTGAACCCATCTCGTCCTAATCCATTCGCGATTTCGGCTATGTTTGCAGTTTGTATTTAACAACATACTTTAGACAAAATTGTAATAAGATCTATTTTACTTTTTTATTAGTCCATTTGACGGCATTTACAAAGGATATTGGGTTGGATACCTATTGGAATCTTTTTATTATTATGTATGTACTTATTAGATCCACGAATAAAGAAATTTTTAGCCGTGAATATAGGAATTGGGTCACATTTTTTAAATCCGCGAATAGTGAAAACGCGAATGAAGAAAGCGCGAATAACGAGCTTTTACTATATATGTGGGTGTGTATTCAGGACATGGGGGAAACAACTTGGGGAAGAGGTTAAAAATTAAGAGTTAAAAATATATACAATGTAAAGTTTTAAAAGTATAAAATTCAAAAATGATCTAGTGAATAGTTTAGAAATAAAATTCAAATTTCTCTTTTATTCAGCGCCAACACGCAAAAAGCAGCAGAATTTAGGTTTCTGAATCAAGGTTAAAGCGCTGATCAAATGCACTGTGTCTGTCGCTTTAAAAAAATTTACATGTCCTGAATTTTTTTATTGTTATATTTTTGTCGCTATACTAGGATGTCTATTATTTGGATCTCAAACGTTCCACCTATTTGTTCGTGAATCTGTTTAGACTTTTCAAAAGTAAATATGTGTGAAAAAAGTTAAAAATTTTGAAATGAGTCATCATCAAATACACTCAAATGCTCAAACGTGAAATTTTTAACATGACTAACAAAATTAAAACTTTATTTGTAACCGAAAGGGCGCCAAAATTCTAATTCTGTCAAGGTAGACTATTAAAATTAATAAATCATGCCAATTTAGTTAAAAATACATTTAATGACATTAAAGGACATGATTTACATGGGAATAAAACTATTTAGGACAATAACATTTAACATATATGTATTAAAATAATACTCGGGGACTACATTAGGCTTTACACTCGCTTCCAAGATATGGACTGATTGTTCATGGCAAAGGCCGATAGAGGGCCAAAGAAACAGTTACGGTTACATATTTATCTATTTATTATATTCATCAATGTTGTAAAAAACGTATTATTTAGTTGTACATCAAATTCAATATTTATATTCAATAAGAAAATATTTTAAAACCAAGAAAAAAGTGTGCAAATTATATGTATGCATATGAGTTATATTATAAAAAAATATGCATTTAACAAAAAACAGCATCTTTAAAAAAACGGGTCTGAATCGCGTCGTTTTTAAAAAAAACAATTATATTGTATTGCTTTTCTAGCAGCTGAAGATGTTAATTGATATCTTATTTCTAAGGATAATGTTTAAAATAAATATCAAACCAGAAATGAATATTGAAAGGGAATCTGATTAAAATTTGCTTTAATTTATTATTTAAACTGTAAAATATTTGTTATTTAAGTATCATGAAAATATGAAATGAGCTATAAAAAATATTTTAAAACTTGAATACTCGGTAAAAAATGTGGAAGAAAGCAACAAAAAAAGTTAATAATTAGCAATTAAAAAAATTACAGAAACAAAATCAATAGCTAAAATTGTACACATGCTTTTAAAAAATGCATTAATTTCTAAATATATAATCTTTTTTACTAGTTAACTAGCCACCTTTGACGACCAGCTGGTTCGCCAGGAGTAATATGTTCTAAAGTTTTCAATTAAATACTTATATGCCTTGCTCTCTTTATAAATCTTCAGCCAAATATATTTAAGCTTTGATAGTCACGTAACTTATATTATTATAGAAGCCTTATGATTATTTGTTAATTTCACTATATATCTCTCTGATTCGCAATAATCTGTCATGGAATTATGCAGAAGATATAACATTTTATATTTGTTCCATAGCATTACGCTTCTTTTCAAACAGTACAGAACATCATACTATCCTTGGTTTAATTTGTAATAAGAGTTAATTTAATTATTCAGTTTGGGGTTTTGTCAAAGTGACGGCAATCACTGGTATACTCTTAACGAGCTCTTGCAGGCTGAATTTTACTTTCATTTTGTGAGAAATTAATTGTTGGAAAATTATTATCATATTGTTGGAAAATATGATAATAATATTCTTTTAAAAAAATATTCATTAAAATAGAAACTGAATTTATAAGTTAAAACATTGGTATCAATGAAAAAAGTCATTTTTTAAAAGTTATCGCAGAAAAATTCAAATGTTAGCGTAATTTTAATTAATTATAGTTTCGAAAAAAATTCGTCTAGGTATACTTTTTCATTTCCAAAGTATGTATGTACATACCAAGTGCGGTATCTCTAGATCATATAATCTGGAGTGTAAAGTACTGACACACACTCACATTCATTCATATGCGCAAACACATATTCATTTTATTATCAGCCTTGTAGTAATACCGGACATTGATCGGCCTGAAATTAATATATTTTTTTATGGTGGTGGACGAAAAGATCCAAAAGAGGACTTTTTAATAATAACATTCCTTTTTTTATATTTTAGTCAATTTTAATGATCGATTTAGAAGATTGATTAATGTAACAATTTTTGCTTAAAATATTTAGTAAAAATATTTTGTTAAATGTTACTCACAGAGCAAATTATGAAAAAATCTAACAGTTATTCATCAATGCATTTTTTGACTCAAGTTACACAAAATGTAATTGTTATTATGGTAATTATTTAGACCAAGTTAATAGTACTAAACAATGTGTATGCCTATTAATAATGATTTACAAATTAGCCATCTGGCCCGAATTTGAAGGTGTAGCGTATCCTGTAAAATTTCAAACATGTGTACCACAAACAAAAACATGAATTAAAGATATAAATAAAGCAAACGATCATAGAAACCTTTGCCTTTCATTTATTTTTTTAGAAATCATAACATTCAATATTTATTTAATTTCATCCAATCACATGTTGAAAGTCACATTTTTTCGATTTAATTTACAGTTGTAGTTAATTTATTTTTTTACTTTGAACTTCTGTCAATATGTTGTCAATAGTTTAATAACAGCTCCCCCCCCCCCTTTTCTCGTTTATCATATTTGTTTGTTGTAAAATTTTATTGTTTTGCCTGAAATATAATGTTGGAAAAATGTGGTTAAAATATTTCTTTAAAAATTTGTGAAAATAGAAGCTTAAGTTATATGTTATAATACTGGTACCATTAGAACGCTATTTTTTTTAAATCTTTAACTTGATGTAAAAATCATGTTTGTGCGATAATATTTTCGGAAATTATAGTGGATATCGAAATTATTATTCGAAATTTCACTTAATTTTTAATTAATTCAAATTCTAATTGAAAAAAGGGCTCGGAGGTGAAAATTCGAAAAAAGGGCTCGGAGGTGCACATTCCCGACCTCCAAGGTATACATGTACCAAATTTGGTAGCTGTAGGTCCAACGATCTGGCCTGTAGAGCGCCAACACACACACACACACACACACATTGAGCTTTATTATAAGTATAGATGAGAAAAAGTGTTTCTGAAATAAATAAAATAAAATATGGTTACGTATAAGGAAAATCACAGAACAGAATGTATCGGAAATTCAACAAGAAATGTGAAAATTTAATGTTTTCTTTATGGGTGTATTTTACAAAAAACAATATACCAAACAACTATACTGATGCCTTAACACTCTTGTTTAAATTTACAGCTTTTTTATAAAACAAATTAAATATGCTGATTACATCTGGCAAATTATAGAATTATTATAGAATTTTTCAACACGCTCAGTAATGTAAATGTCAAAAGAAGCATTTTTTTAAATCTTAATTTTATCATTAGGAAAAAATAATTTAATGGCCAAAAGAAATTAGTTTGAATTTAATAATAGCAATAAAAATAAAGCTAAATTTTTTAAACGTATATATTAAAATTAGACAAAAAAAGTATTGAAATAAAAGTGATATCCTTAAGACTTTATTTATTTATTTTTGTATTTTAGGTTACGTTAAAATCATATTTGTGAGATAATATCTTCAAAGATACTGAAAAGCATCCAAAGGTTGCTTACGTTTTCATTAAGTTAACATTTACATAAATTTTGGATTCTGAAAAGTCACAGAAAGGTAAGTGATATTCACCTTATCTTGTCATACAAGAATGCCAAATTTCATCAAGATCAGGTAAAAACGTTTGATTTATTTATAAAATATATAAAAACAAGCACTCATCCTTTTATACAGAAATAGGATTAAATGCAAAAGCTGGTTTAACTACAAATTGCCTTTAAGATATCTGACGACGCACAATTTTTCCCTCTGTCTCTCTCTTTTAAGTAATGAAGAATTTTTTTTTTTAATTTTTGGGTGGAATTTATGCAAAAATATAAAATTATTTTGCTCTAAACTAACATTCCAACAAAAACCCATGCTCATACTGTTATATATTTCAATATGTATATTCATTAATATAATAGCTCGCCTAAACCAAAAATTTTGAAATAAATCGAAACTCTTCCATCAAAAGAACTTTAGTATAAAATCATAGATTTATTTTAGGTAATTTTGTTCCTTTTTCAAAATTTAAAAGAAACATATTGCTTCATCGTTGCTATTATGTTTTAGTTAAGTTCCTAAGCAGTGTTACAAACAGAATGTATGATGTTTCAGACCCACATTTTAAACGGCATTACAATAATTAGTGCTTGAAAAATGTAAATTAGTGGGGTAAATTGCATTTAAAAAAAAGCTTAAAAATTGGTTTTTAATTTTCAAGTAGGTCAAAAAAAGAAAAATTACGAAAAAAGAAAAATTACAAAAAAAAAAAAATTGCAACTGTATTGTAAGCTAAATTTAATAATAAATTTGTAAGCTATTCCTACTTTTTTTTCCTGAATACATTTTATTATAATGTTTTTCAGTTTTGAGATTTTTTTTTCTTTTTAAACTCTAATGAGTATTTATTGTAATCGCTGTGTAGCTAGCATCGGAAATTTCCAACATATTATGTTACTTGACTTGAAAGTACATGGTAATATATTTAGAAGCACTTTTGCCAATTAATATTTTTCGTAAGTATCATTTAAATGTTTTTGTGCGTTTATTGTTAGGAATTACTGTAGTATCAGTACTGTCAGAAATCGTAAATCAAGATATTTGAGCTATTCAGAATTATTTAAATAGCAACAATGCTATCAAAAGGGAAGAAATTCATGTTAGAAATATTTAACTGTATCTAATATATGGGAAAAGAAAAAAAATCAAAAGCAATAATTATTAAATATATAAATAAAGTAGCAATAAAAAAATTTATAATAATGAATGTTTTGTAATAATGAATATAATTCTATCAGCTGTTAAATTCTATTAATATGCTTTTAATATCATTTCCAATTATCGTAGAAGTAAAGTAAAAGCTATTTAAAATATAATGGCGCAATTTTCATTTGAAACATTAAAAAAAATATTATTTTCATTCAAAAGTGGTTTTTTTAAAGTAAACGGATGGATACTTAAAAAATTTCAACGATTAGTTGAATTTAACTTTTTGATTTCGAAATTTATTCAAACTAGCAATTTGAAGATAAAACCTATTTTGAACATTCACTATTATTTCAGTATATTTGGGAAAGTGAAAGATGTATTAAAATATTTTCAGAATGACCAAATGATTTTTGTCTTCTTAATCTGCTGGTGTTACAGATTTAGGTATTAAAAAATTTTCAATTCAAGCACGAATCAGAAACGTCATTATAGTCAAATTTAAATGTATTTGTAATAAAAGTAATTTATAAAACATTTTGCATGCCTAATTCCATTTTAAAAAAGATAAATACAAATGAAAAGATTTCGTGAAGCACTAAGTATATTCACATGTTTCATTATTATTATTTTCTCGGAAGTAAAGGATAATTTTTTGAAAAATCTTTAAGCTTAGGGCTTCTTTCAAGTTCTCAAACGAGTTCCATTTGTTTAAAAGAATAAAACATATAAAAAAGTAAATATCGGTCATAACAGAGTGATTTTTTTCACTTAACAATTTTTTGAAGTTGATATCTTTTATAATTATATCTATTTTTTATAATAATTTTCATTATTTTGCCGCGATTTGTCATCGTCATTGTTTTAAAGGCATACTAAGCATTAAATTGAAAGGCATTATCATTAAACTGAATTATGCCTCGTACAAAATCATTCAAAACATTTTACTACTGAATAAACCATTGAATCCGAAATTGTTCAACTAAATCAAATAAGACATGCTATTTCTTAGGTATTTTTTTAAAAAAAAACCTAGACTTCCAATGAATTAAAACTTAATTATATTATAGAAGTTTTTCCTCATTGACATAAGAAAACAGCCAACATTTCCTCATTGCCAAAAATTCCCTTTTACGACACATAAATTTAGGAAAATTAGTTTTTCTATCATTTAAATATTTCAATCAAATTTTGCCTATTAACTCTTTAAAAAAAGAGAAAGAATACCGTTAACTTTTCAGATAAATATTCAATCAATAAGCAATAAATAGAATTTTTTTCATTTTTTGTAGCAACTTTAAAACAAATTATTTGATAAGATTTATTTTAAAATTCAAAATTTTGCCATTTCATTAATACCAAATTCTTTTCTGAGTAGATTTTTTTTTCTGCCTACTTTTTGTTTTTATCTTTTTTTAAAAACTGAAAGCAATTTTGAAAACAGTAAATAGTAAGACTTGTCCCTTTTCCGATATATTTTAAGAGTTCCGTTTGTATCTTCCTAAAAATTTTTTTTATTGGCTTAAAGTATTTATTTAACAATACTTAAAAGAACAAAATCAACAGAAAAACTGATATACTTTTTATTTTCAAGTGACCAAAATCCAAAAAGAGTCAATAAGAGATATAAAAAAAAGTATTGTATACAAATTAACAACTGATAAAGAATTTGTCTTTAACATTAAAATTATTATACGTGAAAATGTTTAAATTCTGAGCCAAGGCGACAATATGAATTACTTTAAAATAAATCTAAAAAATAATATAACTTAAAAATAAATTTTAACTTTAAGTTAAAAATAATAGATGAACCAAGTCTAAAATATTATCCTATTGCAATGCTCCGAACTAGAGATTCAAATCTTTTCCTTCCTCGCCCCCCCCCTCCTCTACCTTTTAAGAAATAATTCAGAACTCTAAAAAAAATTGCACATTGCAAAGACTTTATTCTTGCAGAAGTTCCGAATTATTTATTTCCTTAACAGTTACTTTCCGGAAATGTACTGGAAAGAACTTGCTGTCATAAATCATGTGGTTATTCCAATTTCTGGATATCTTATAATAATATAAAAAAGTATTTAAAAGGAAATTTTTATTAATTTCTTTAAGCTTGAATTATCAAGACACTTGAGAATGAAAAACATTTATCGTTGAAAAAAGAGATAAAATAAATTTAGCCTCAGTGTTATTTTATCGAGGCAATATGTCATCTAATATCTTTTGCTGTCTCTCAATAACAAACTGATCTATTTCTCTGCGGGGTAGGGATCGGGTTTCCATTGACCTCTTAGTAAAGAGTATCTTCTGGCAACTCTAATTATACACTCAAAGCGTGACCAGATCTCATTAAGAAAATGCGCGCACAAACCGATTCCTTTTCCACTTAGGCAAGCAGGGTAATCAAACGATAAAGTAATTCCGCACGCGCCGTCTGTCGTATGCTTCCGGTCATGCCTCCCTTCTTGAAAACGAAATCATCTGCCTCGACAGTCGAACAGATGAACTTCGGAGACGCGTCGCCGTCTCTTCTTCCAACAAGTTGGGCATGTACCCCCTTCAGCTGTTTGACGCAGATGCTTCCGCCAAAGCGATAAATTCGGTTATTTCCACCTCTTTTAAAAACGGATCCTCCCCCGTAAGAAAGGAAGGGGAAATCCTCCTCTTGACTTTTTTTTTCCTTCAAACAAACGTCTAAGAATAAGTGGTATGTTACGTGTTCCGTTTCGGGATTTGAATTCAAGCTTGAAATATAACAAGGAGGGAGGGAAGAGGGAAATATGTCCCGAAACATAATGCTTACACCCCATGTGTTCATCTGCCCATTATAATACAATTTTTCGATGGCATTATTAAAAAGATCAGTTAATCAAAGCAATAATGTTCAAATCAAGCCTTATAAAATAATTTTTAATTCATAAAATGGAGCTTTGACATATTCTCTGAATTTCTTCTGCTACTCCATAGTAACTTTTAACTTAAAAAACACATTGCCCATACATCATTATTAAATAATATGCCCAACCTAAAAAAAAAACATGTTGATTATTGAAATTGTATATAAAAAAAAATAGTGGAATAAAGCGGAAACGCACTCGAATTTCTGGTTTAACACTAAATATAACAACATACCTATTTCTTAATACATACCTATTTCTACCATAGCCGGTCAAATTACCTAACTTTTATGTTTCTCTTTTGAATGTATGAATTACGAATGTTAGAATGAAAATGAACAAATGAGCTTTATTATAATTAAACAAAATTATATGTTGTCAATTTCTATTTATTGTAAACACAAATAATAAGAATTTTTAATTCTTTGCTTATCGCATTTTTTACATAACCGGGTGTTTCTATTTTACATTTTCCTGAAACATGTTTTTCACATTTAGAAGTGAAAAAAATGATGGCTTTAGTTTAATTATAACATCCTATTTGGCATGTCTTACGTTGATAACTCTGTAATAGATATGGGCATCGATCGTTTTACATTTGTATTTTCTTTTGGTTGTTCGGGCCGTGGTGGCCTGGTGGTAAGGTCTCGGCTTCGGATTCAGGTTCGAGACTCAATTCCACCGAAGATCCTTCGTGTGAGGGGGTCTCTTGCAAGTTAAATCTGTCAGGCCAAACGTCCTCCAGCTGGTGTGGTGTGGTGTGGAGAGGGGGCGCCACTTCAGGTGTCGTCCTCGTCATCTGACCGTGGTTCAAAATTACGAGGTCTGTCCCAAAATAGCCCTCATGTTGCTTTAAACGGGACATTAATATAACTAAACTAAAAAACTAAACTTTTGGTTGTTCACAGGCTTCTCAAAAATCGGGGGCAAGTTCTGCTGCTAATTAGAGTAAAAAATCTTGTCTCGAGATATTTTCGACAGTCGTTTGCTTGTACAAACTTCAAGCATTTATGACAACTAAATCATGCATATTCAATATATTGAACTGAATACAATAAATTGATTACGCATTACATCGTAATTTCTGATCCGATAATCTTATAAAACAATAAATTGTTTTCCAAATCAAATAGCTGGTTGTGATAGATAAAGGTATACGACAAACATTACTCAAAATACAAATAAAAAAATAATAGAATATTAACTGTTTATAATTCTTAGAAAAATTATAAAATCAAATGTGCAAAAGCGATAAGATACGCATTTTCGATGCAAAAGCTCAAAATCTTTCAATTGACTGATTATGGTATGTTTAGTGTTAATAACACAGTATGGTGCACAATTTAGTTTAGCTTTTCAGTAGAGAAAACATAATACGCATTTTCGCCTTTTTCCCAATACCCATTTAGGACATTGTCAATTAAAGACCAATTAGGTTCAAAATTTGATTCATCATAATCTTAAAGACAAAACTGTACAACAGATTTTATTTAACTAATGATTACACAATCAGTTATATTTTTGCTCTCGTTAGGACAGTTGTTGGCCATTTAACTTAGAGCTATCAAATTTAACTTTAAAAGAAATTCGGTGGATGAGCATATGCATCTCAGATGCTAAATTTTAATTAACAGAATTTAATTTCCATAGGTTTTCCCCCCCAAATTTTATTACTTAAAAATTTCTGAAAAATTTTAATATTTTCGCACAAATTATTTTTATGCCAATTTAAAATTCTAAATATCTTTTTTTTAACGAAACTAATTTAATTGATATGTAATTTTTTCTTGCATTTAGAAAATATTTTAAGAAATGGCTTTATTTAATATTATTTTCAACAATATATTTTGTATTGTTACAATCAGATTTCAAAGTTTTTCATTTTATTGTCAAGTATTTAATCGCGTGTGTTAAGACTTTAGAAGAAAAAAAAATCTGTACGAGCGCATACATACACACGGTTAAGTAAAGAAAAAGAAAGTGGAGTTGCATTATTGTAAAAGACAGCTTGCAATAAAAAGATGGGTGACCCGGACTGTCACGTTTCTGATGGCAGCTGTTATGAGCTTGGCTCCATTGAGACATGTTCATACGCATAACAAAGAGTGAAACTAATAAAATAACACAACTCTTTAAATACCTATCTCAATTTGATATTTAAATATAACTTTATTTATTTATTTTGTCAATCACGAGCATTAAATTAGAAATTGGAAAACATCTAATTAATAGAAATTAAATACACCCAATGTTCTCACTGAATCAGTTAGTGACTAAAGGAGTAACTAAAGCACTTTTTAAACGAGAAAGTACAAAATAAGAAGGAACGTAGAGAGTTTAAACATAATTTTCCGAGAAGGATTTACTAATCGTATCTTCTAAGAAGGGTAGTTTAAAATTATTTGAAGAAGCAAAAAGGTATGACAATGTGTAATTTCAAGTTATATTTTCAATAATTCTTCATTTTGTTAAAAAGAAGAGCAAATAAACAAAATAATTTTGATTCAAAATATTTTCTAAAGGTTTATTACATGCATATATTAACCGCCGAGCTTTTTTCTTCTATTCCTTATTTCATCTTTTATTTCCTTATAAATTTCCCATTTTAGGACCAAAATTTTAAACGAAGGTCAAAGAACTATAAATTCTTTTCGATTTCCATTCTGTAAAAGGGATTGAGAACGTAAACATGTGAAATCAAGCTTTATAGCTCTTCATAAATTACAAAATACATATCTAGGCTACTATTAAAATTAAAAGTTTTCTTTTTTTCCGTGGCAACAAAGTAAATTCAATGTACTCACAAATATTTGTGAACGTCTAAATTTAAAATTGATAATTATTTACTAAGTCCAATGTGCTGCATTTGTAAATCTGAAAGTTTGCCTTTTAAATCATTTGGTTTGATCAACAAAGAAACGTGTTATGATGTTTGCAATTACTTATATTCATTGATTTTCGATTTTTAATTTTTCGCAATAATGAAATTCTAAGGTTCCATCTATAATTTTATAGGTTGCATTACATTTTGTTACAGTTCTTATTTTTGCTTCTTATTTTCGATGCAAAATTGAAATCAAGCATAATTTGTAGTAAAGGAACTTTAGAACGTTTATTTTAAAAAAAAAAAAAAAAAAAAAAAAACAGCTTATTATAAGTATTGAATGAGGAATTTGGCAGAACGCAGTCGTATTTTTATAATACAGATTCATAATATAAATGAAAAAGAATATTATCAATGTGATTAATACTAATGAAATTCCTCGAATTTACATCGCATCAGAGAGATAGATTTGAATGAAAAAGAGAATTTATTCCTTCTCTTTTTCATTCAAATCTATCTTTCTGCGTATGAATATAAATAAAAATCTATGTGGTATGCATATAAATAAAAATGAATGTTTGTCTGTATGTCTCTAATGCAGTGCCATATTGCTCATCCGATTTCGATAAAACTTCGACAACATATTAGTAGCACTTACGCGAAAGTTATAGGCATAATACAAACATCTAAATTATAAAAGGTATTTTCAGGCATATTTACCGCATCTCATTAACCAAAGATTATCCCCAAGGAGACACAACACATTCAGAAAAGATGCTAAATTCAAGCTAGACTTTAATATTTCGTAGCTATTGTAAGTAAATGCAATGTAAGTCTTTCTCTGAGGTAATAGTTTTATTAGAGCGTGTGCGAGAAAATTTTAGGGGAACCAATCCTATAGTTTTGAAATTTTAACTAAACATGTTATAAAATTTTATCTTTTTTTTGCAGTAACTTCCAAAAATATTATAGTACAAATAATTTTGTACCATCTTAGTTATCAAAAAATTATCTATTAAATATTTCATGAATATAAATATATTTTCTATTTTTAGTCAGTTTTAAAGGAATATATTTTAATCACATTTTTTTAACATTAAACTTGAGAATTCTGAACGAATATTAAAGGAATCACGAGATACAATAGTTTCTTTCATTACCATTCTGAAAGAACATCAAACTTTGCAAAAAAAAATTAGCGCTTTCACAAAGTATTTTTGATTTCATTTCCCTCACATTGACTGACATCAATCATAATTTTGAATTTGTACGAGTGGGTTACAGCTTATTGGGACCGCAGGCCCCACCATCTGTAAATCTAGTAGTTGATACACTTTGAGGTGCATGAAAAATACTCTTAATAGTTCGTGAAATCAGCAAAGTGATGAAAGAAAGTTCAACAAGTAACGAAAAGTCTTGGTAAAGTGAGGAAACAAAGAAGACGGCGTTGTCTAGATACTGGGAGTGAGTATTCTGGACCAATCAGGAGACGATGTAACTGCAGGAGGCGTGAAAGCTCAGAATGCATGAAGTTTAACTATTCAAGGAGCGCGTTAATGAGAATTAACTTCTTTTCTTCTTTAGTCTTGGCTAGTTTTATTTTCTTTGCCGCCATGAGAATTCCAGGAAATTCTGCAACCATAGCTTTAATTTCTCTGAGAGAGTCTAAGAGATCTTGAGTTGACATCAATTCAGCAGCGGTAGATTTTGTTTCCTTGGGAGGTTCAAGTGGTATTTTATGATGATTTTGAAATTTATTTCTGGCGGCTTCAGCGTAAGATTTTCTATTTTCGGGGTTGGTTTTGATGATTGGAAAAGCATTGCAGCCTCGCCAAGAGGCGATGTGCCCAGTTTGGTGACAGTTGATACAGACAGGTTCATCAATTTTTTGCTTGATGTTGCATTGTATCGTTGCATGCTTGCCATTGTATTTTATACATCTAGGAGAACATTTACAATTTCTTGCACTATGGTAAAAACCAGCACAATTAAAACACATGGTAGCTTTGTTTTTCTTCCTGAACGGTTCAACTTTGATTTTTAGAAAGGCGATTGATCTTAGATTATATATTGCTTTAACTTCTTCGTTTTTCTTTAACTCAACCATGAAGATGAGGTATGGGGTGTTATTTCGGAAGTTTTTCAGTTGAGAAACTCTAAGCGGAGAAAGTCATTGGCTCTTAGTTCTTCTTGGATGGCTGATAAATTGGTATTAACTGGAAGACCTCTGTTGACAATTTTTATTGGCCGATCTTCAGGAGATTCTGAGAGAATGTGTTCTTGCTTTTTGGCGTCGAGAAGTGCAATAATCTTTATTCTATTTTCTTCTGTTGAGGGAGCAATTTGGATGAAGTTGTTTCTGAAAGTATTAACGGTTCCTGGGAAATCACGAGAAATTTCTTGGAGAATGAGATTGTATTCGGGAGACATTTTTAAGTTAATTGGAGGAACAAAAGGTCTTTTGAATGGAATATTTATTGCTTTGGGCGATTTCTGAGGGTTCAGGAATATTTCTTTCTGCAGCTTTTTTTGGAGAGACAGTTTTAAATTCATCAGTATCCATAGCGCCGTGATCTTCATCCAGGCTTTGAGATAATTTTCTTGGAGAATTCTGAGTTGTACTTTTAGGTGTAGATTCTTGAGAAGACAATTCTTTCTGTAGTTTTTTAAAGGCGGCAATATTTTCAGGAGTAAAAACTCTCTGGAATTCCTTACCAATATAAGCAAGGCCTGAAATTTCTTCTAAGAGACTTGATCTTTGAGATGATGATGAATTAGTATGTCTATGTCTATTAGTGTTATCTTGCGTAGATCTAGGAGGGCGTTCATGTTGCTGTCTAGGCATCGCAACAGCTTCAATATGAGAAGTCGTGAAACGTTGATTATTCACACTCTTCACACTGACTTCATGCTCTAATAATTCAATTATTGACATCAATCATAATAATTTCATTTTGTTTGATAAATATGTTATTATTTCCGATGGGATGTGCTGTTTAACTTCTGCCAGTTATCAATTTTAAAATATTACCTTCGTGGAAGTGCAAGCAATAGCTTATATCAACTTTCATCGCAATCAGTTGAACAGTTAAGCAGCGCATAGGATTCGAATAAAGAAAAATTCCTTTTTATGTAATAGATAACTGTACTCTGCTTACAACCTTCGCGCAAGTGCAAGCAGTAATTTGACCAATTGCATAGAAATCGGTTGAATAGCAAGGTAGCGTATAAGGTACAAACCAAAAATTTATTTATTTATGATAGATACAACTGTAATCTGCTTATAGCCTTCACGCAGGTGCAAGCAAGTTGAACAACTTGCACAGAAATCTGTTTCACAGTTCGGTAGCGTATAAAATACGAACAAACAATTCATTTTTATATGATAGATTAATATATTTTTTATAATTGTAATGCTTGGTGTTCTTTGATAATTGTGAGGGAAGTAACCATTTTTTGTATCTTTCGTGATTCGTTAATATTTGTTCAGAATTCTCAAGATTAATGTTATAAAATGTGATTAAAATATTTTGCTTTAAAATTGATTAAACACAAATAATATATTTATGACATAAATTTGTGGATATAGTTGCATTAATGATTTTTTTAAAGCTAAAATGATACAAAAATTTAAGTACTCTAATATTTCCGGAAAATGCTGCAAAAAAGCTAAAATTTATTTAATTTTTATTAAAATTTCATAGCTTAAATTTAGCTTCTTTACTGAATCTGTTGTGTCACCTTGGCGAATTATTTTGACAATAGTCCTTGATTAATACATGCGAAAATAGATTCGAAAACATTTTCTATATATAAGATAATTATACTATGCCTCTAACCATCCCGTATGTGCAAGTAATAACTATTTAAAATACTATCGCAATCAGATGAACGGTAAGCCAGCGCATAAGAGACCTACAGACAAACATTCATTTTTATTTATATAGAAGATAATGTACAAATTCAACATGAAGCCTACAAAATCAAACAAACAAAAGCAAAAAACAACAAAATCTGGAAATAATTTATCTTATTTATTTATATTTATTTTAACGGATTGCGTACATCCTTTTCTAAACTTTTTAGTGATTAAAAAAGTTCTAAATGTTGCAGGAAATCTTGATATTAACCACCCGAAACCAAAAATACACACACAGAAAATCCGCGCATGCGAAACAAACACGCAAAAAAATAAATTCATTAACAAACCTCAACCATTCCGGCACAGAATTTCTATAAATAACCCTAAACCCATCCAAACCCCCTCTTCTTTTTACACAAACCACGAATTCATATTAAAATTTGACATCTCCCCCTTCTCTATAATTCTTTAACTTTTTTTATTAAACACACACCATACAGGCACGGCATAAAAGCACATAAAAAATAAAATGCCGCAACATCTGCCTTTAGAAGGAGCATCCACTGATGGAGCGGAAACAGCATCCTCTCTGCCTTCCCCCTTTTTAGGCAAGATGCTGACTGCAACATCCTTCTGTTCTGCCCCCCTCGATAACACCAGGCCACGCGCCGTATGTTTGCAATCATCCGTTCAGGACGCGTGGCCTTCTGTTAACTGGGAGGCAGCTGCCACGCGCCACATGTCACATCTGAATAGCAAAAGGCAGGCCCTCCAGTAGAACGGGCGCGTGGCACCTCCTATATATAGAGGTAGCTCTGCCCCAAACCCGCATAAACAACTTTTTACCTCCAGCGTGCAGTGGTCTCTACTCTTTCTACCGCTTTTGGATTACACGATACGATTTTGATCTAGTTTCACCATAAACAAAATGGGACAACACGGCAGTTGTATTCAGGGTCAACCGGTAAGTTTATTGCCTTGCTTCCTGATCTTTCGATTATTGTTTATCAAAAAATTACTTTTTTAAAATTAACAGATAAAAAAAAACATTTATGAGTATGAAGAAATTTTTAAATCAAACTTCACCATTATATTAATAGTAATAAATTGCTCTTCATATTTATAATTCAATTTTTAATTATAAGATAAATAATAATGTAAGGATTTTTAAATTCCTGTGATAAATAAATAAATGTGTAGGAATTTTTTAATACAATGCTTGGAAATTTAACAATAAAATTTTTTTGATGGTTAAAAATTAATCAGACTTCAATAACATTTAAAAAAAATCCTTAGTAGAGGAAATGAAATTTTTATTTAAAACTTGCTTAAAAATACATTAAAATACTTAGATTGTAATTTATGAAATGTTTATTACAGGATTGGTCAGGACCATATGAAAAAACTTCATCCAAAGGTCAAGATGAACTTTATGATCAGATAAGAAAACTTGCATCAATGAGTTCCAAATCGAAAGATTTGCAAGAAATCGAAAATTATCTCATAAATAAAATAAATCCAAACTGTCCTCAGCATGGAAGACAATCTCTTTACAGAAGCAATAGTAAGACTTCATCTACATCTTCCAAAACTTCAACTGCAAGCAAATATGAAGAGCTATTCCACAAAGAAAGTTCTTGCAAAGATATCAATTTCAGCCAAAGTCAAACAGACAACAAAACCCCAAGCATCAAACCAATAATCATCAAGAAAAGTTCATGCAAAGTTCATGGTCATGCAAAAACACAAGAAGTGGTTGCACCTCCATCAGTATGCCGTGTTCACGGAAGTCAGAATCCTACTCAACGGAAAGAAGAAACTATTGAAAATCAATCAGTACCAATTCATCAGCAAAGTATCCAACAGCCACCTGCATATCAACACCCACCCCAAACGAAAATGACACTACCAGTAATGAAATTCAAACCAGAATATGAAGAATTCTCTGATGACGATAGCATAATAGCAAGCACATTTTCTTGCCCAGAATTCTTGTCTAGTCTGATACTGCCTTCAGAAGAAATAGAAACCCTTGACATTTTAGCTTCAGTTGGAGTCCAGTCAGCAAAAGGTAAATATTTTAAGATAAATATCTAATTAAAATGAATGATCTTATGAAATAGTAATTGATATACAGCTATATAAAATAAAATAAATCCAAATAACTCAAGTATATGAAGTTAAAAAGCCTTATTGAAAAGACAGTTAAAATAATTATGTAAATGAACTTTTGATATTTAGTTTCCTTGTATTAAACATATTTTTTTTCTCCCATAGAAATCATACAAAGACTAGAAGATCGTGCTGAAAGCATTGTTGAAACTTTCGGTGTTGTACTTAAACACCTAGAACATGGTGACTGGTCTACTTTCTGTATTAGCACAAGTCGACTTTGTGATGATATAAAAAATGTGATGAGAGATTATCACATTAGCTCAGAAATGAAAGACGTAGAATCGATCAAGGTAATGTCAAATAATCCATTTAGATATAATATTTGAAGATCAGATTTATTATAAAGGAATTACGATTTTGATTTAAAAATGCAGTTAACTAATAACATTGTTATTTTTTACAGATTAGAAACCATGTAACAGAGGCTCTGAACAAATTGACAACACACATTTTAAGGTGATTATTATTATTTTTTGTTTACCATTAGCAATTCATTGTTTCTCATTCCATTCATATCTAATGAGCAATATATGTAATAATGAACGTTATAGAAAAGTTTAGTAAAATAAGTAATAAGCTTTAAGGTGAAATGCAACTAAAAAATTCTTAATTGAAATCTAAATCAATTTTCTTAAACCATAAAAATTAAATTACCTTTGTAAAATTATTATCAATAAAAAAATCATGATAATGAATTATATTCTTTTTAATTTACAGTTTGAATCAGAATTCCTCATCCGAAACAAATCACAACGTTTTGCTGCCTTCCTTTAAAATATTGGGAGAAGCCCTTCACGAGATGATGGAATTCCTCATTAGTAAAGAATTAAAAGTCTTGATTGAATGTCTGAATCCTGACACCAAAAATTCCTCAATAAGGATGGCAACATGTGCCTTGGCAGAAATGTCTCTCTCGGGAGCTTTGATGAGTCGGCTCATTGTTCAGGTAAATATTCTTTTAAATCATCATTCTATAATTTTTACAATGGTATTTCTGTAAATAAAATTTTATAAATATATTTTTCTAATATAATAATAATAATCAAAATGCTTTTATTTTATAGGCTGGAGCCATTTCACCCCTCCTAAGCATCTGTAAGGTTCACAAATGCAAGCATTTACGCCCACTTGCCCTCCGAGTATTAACAGTAATATGTTCTTCCCAAATGGCCCTGGAAGAATTTGAGAAAGTGAGTATTGATAGCCAAAACTATAATATTTAAAAACATTCTACAAAATGAACCTATATGAGTTGATTATTTTATCAGTGTAATAATAATTTGTTTATTTTTACAGATATCTGGATTTAAAACAATTCTGAATTTGCTAGCAGAAGAATCTGAAGAAAAAATTGTCTGTGAAACAGTTGGATTTTTGGCTCAGATTTTGAAGCAATGGAGTGAAAACAAATGTTCAGTTGGAACAAAAATTGGACAAGATTTAGATAGCTTGGTGCATTATTTAACTGGTAAGTTAATTCAAAAACATACAACCAATCATTTTATCTCCCTGATTTAATCTAATGATCCAAATGAAGTCTATCAAAGATACTGCTAAAGTCTATATTTTGATAAAATATCATTAAATTTTAAAACTATTAACTTTGCATATTGTTTACCCCTTGAATTATTATGTCTAAATAATTAAAAAAAAGACAAATAATTTATCAATATGAAATAGAATCTTTAAAATCTCAAATATTTTACTTCATAGAAATATATGTACTTGATTTATGCTTCTGACTTGAATGTAAAAATCAAGGGGAATTTACCATTTGACAAGTATATTAAGTATCCATTTAATTTACAGTCAAGTTTATTTGAAATTGTAATATTGTACAAGTAGCTACTGCGAATAAGTTATAATATTGTAACATGTTACTAAAATGTTTCCTTCCTTTTTCAGAAGCTGCAAAAAAAGCTCTTTCTCCAGAAATGTTTCTATTATCTGCAGCATGTCTTGCTACTCTTTCATCTTACAATGCTAAGGCAACAAAATGGCTGGATATGCATGCACAAGAAATGCGACTGTTGGCTAGTGGAAACAAACAAGAAAGTTATGTATAAAAGAAACTTTTCAAGGAACAGTATTAGTCAAGTGTCTTTCATCATAGTATCCCTAGTCAAATTCACAGATTCATTCAAAGTGGATTGAACTGAAATTTGTGATATTACATATTTTTATATGGCTCACTGCTTTTATAAACATTCATCATGTGCAAAGCAAAAAACAAAAATGTATATATTTTCTTCCCGAGACATGTTTTAGTATTTTTCAAAGATGTAACATGTTGGGATATGTAACATGAATATCGCATCTTTGTCACTTTGAAAAGTTTTGAATTTATCACTATCTTGAATTAGCACTTGCTTAGCTTTAATTCTTTTAAAAAAAGAAATATAAGTTTTCATGGTGATTATAAATAAGATAGTTTAAAGAGAAAATATTTATATATATTAATACTATTTAAGATTCCAGTAAAACTAATTTCTTAAAAACTTATTTAGCTAAGCAAGAGTTAACAAACATAGTGTACAAATGGACTATCATATTTGTTAAAATCAATTTAAATTCTAGATTTTTTTATATTGTTAAGATGGTAATGAATACAAGACATGTACAAATGATTGATAGATAAAAAAAAAGATGTATGCATTACACACCTGGTGTTATACTAGTCTAAAATTTGTGCAGTATATCTAAAAAATGTATTTATACTATATAAATTTATTTGCATTGCAGAATGTAACATCCAGCTAGCTTTACCAAAGTTATCCAATTAGAATTGTATAATAATACAATTTAAGTGTATATAAGAATTTACATTGTCATTGTTAGTTTTATAATAAAAAAGTTGGTATAGTATTCTTTGACTGTTTTTCTAACTGATTTTAGACAGTGACCCAAAAAGAGCAAAACAAAATTTATAAAAATAAATCATTACATTCTTTACAAAGGAAAATATAATTCTTCAAAGAAATACATAAACTGATTAAAGAGAAATAAAATTTATTTGGTTAAAATAAAACATCTATCCTTTTTTGTTAAATACATTTATCCAAAACAGATTTACATGTACAACAAAATGAACATTTCTTAGAAAAACTTTTTTTTAATAATGTATCTTGATGTTAACAGATGTTTTGTGATATAATTTATTTAAAAAAAGCATTTAATTGTAAATTAGACATGCAATAAATTCATTAATCAAAATAAATATCCAAGTTCAGTTCCAGCTATTATGACAAAGTACAACAAGAAAATCAGATTGCACGACATTTTCTGATTGTAGCATGCAAGAAAATCTATTACAGATATGCAGCTTTAATGTATTTTAGAACTATATGATTCAGATATTACAATCTACATCAAAATAAATAATATTTAATGTGATCTTTGTGCCTGGCAATAAATTCCCACTACTGCAACTGATTAAATAAATAATAATTGAACTTAAATGTTTTAACTGATTATGTTTTGATTTTTCATTTTTGCCAATAGCATTCTTGTTTTCAATACATCAATGACTAAGCCAATGATTTAAAATAAAATTAATCAAATTAAGCTGGTTACAAAGAAAAGGCTAGTAAATAAAGTAAACCTTTTCATTAGATTAAGTAATTCCAATATTTCAACAATGACCTAAATTTATATGCAAATGAGAAATTTTATGCAACAACTTGTTGCAGATATTGCAAATAAATAGCTAGGACAACTACACATTGAGAAAGAGGTTAAACCTCTAAATAAAATTCAACTTAAAAGCACTAGTATAACAAAATATACATCAAATGTTAAACATTTTCGTGCAGAACATGAGATGCGTGAAAAGAAAATTCCCCTGCACTAGGCTCAAGCATATGTATGCCTTGCAGGAGAATAAGGTCATGAACTGATGACCTTCAAGATTCAAGAGCACCATATTGGGTGTCACATTACATAAAGTTATGGCAGCACCAGCAAGAGTACACCTTCAACATGGCAAATATCTAGAGCAAAATGCAGTTTTTCTGTAATGAAGAAAACAAAATAAAACTGGCATTTGATTCAATATAAGAGTTATCAAATTTTTTAGAAATTTCTATAAATATTTTTTCTTTGCAAATTAGCTCAATTAAATGGTCAATTTAAACTAGTTAATGTGATGTGTGCCAACTGTTATACAAAAGTGTAAAGACATCTAAAAAATATTCAGATGAAATATTTAGGGTTTTGTATACTTAGAAAAGAAGGTGTACCCCTTTGCTGCAATGATAAATTAAAAACAAAACAAAAAGAAAATGACTGGATGGTGGTTGTCATTAATATAAACAGGTGCCAGCTTTCCTTCAGGCCCAAATGGAAATCACAGAATTTGTTCACCTAGTGCAAAGAAACTGCACAAAGAAATTAACTCAGTTCACTGCAATTTCTGATCACAAAAATGGATTCTTTCTAATATAGTTTACATAATTTTTATAAGTTCTGTCACACATTTTTAACATCTTCAAGTTTTGAATTTGTCACAAAAATTTCTAACTTTTCTTGGAGCAAATCAAGCTTATCTTTGTCAACAGGAAACCTTTGAAAATGACTTAGAAGATTTTTACAAGGAATCACCGGAGCAGCCAATGAAGAATTTGACACAGTGCAAAGACATTCGACTACATTTTTTATTACTTTCAACCTAAAAGGAAAAACTACATTCAGCCATAACCAAAAGAAAAATAAAGAGGTTTCAAATTCTAAACATAAATATTCACAGTATGGTAATTTTTCATAAAGTAGCTGGTATTTTTTTCCCCTTTATGCAGTTAGGCTTAATTTGTGTATGCATTTAAAATTTATTCTTAATTACATAGCAGCATTAAGATAGCACAAAAAAAAAAATGTAGTTTTATTAAAATGCAAGACCATGAATCCAGAAAATAAAATACCAACTATTTTTGTAAAATATATTGTTTTCAAAAGTATGTTTTGAAATAAAACTATTTCATATTCATTAAATAAATAAAATTTGTATCACTGAAAAACATTTTTTTAATTGATTTCAAAAGTTTATATACAATAGACACGGAAACTATTGATGAGCAACTTTAACACTGATTAATTTTCCATTAAAAACAACCAAAATCTTGGGAAAGAATGAAACACTTAATCAGAATATAATTCTCAAGAAATAATTAGGTACCAAATTTAAAGGATTTAAGTGTCACAGTTTGTCCTACAGAATGTTTTAAATGATTTCTTCGTTATAAACAATACAATTTACAAACAACATCAACAGTCTATAAGCTTTATATTCAAACAGTAACGTTGTACTGAAATAAATGCAGCACATAAAAATACTTACCACCTGTTTTGAATGTCTGTTTCAAAGAGGTCAAAACCACAATATAAAGCTTCTGCTCGCATTAACATAGCACACACCACAGATGAACCAAACTAAAAAAAGAAAACTTTATTATAAAAATTTAAAAAACAATGAATAAGAAAATAAGATTTTAAAATAATTAATAAAAGATTACATTCACAACTGCAATTATATATAAACAGGGCAAGCAAGCAATAAGAAAATTTAAAACTGTTCAATGTAAACTAATAACAGAAAAATGAAAACTGCATACTGTATATGCCATTTTTTCCCCATTTATAATTTGATTTCAGTCATATCAATTAGACTTTATAATATTTTCTTTGTTTATCAAGCAACATAAAATCGAACATACTGCTAATGCATGAATTATTTGTAGATAATTATATTTATTTGAACATGTTTTATTTAAATTCTGCTTAATTTAGCCGTATGTATCTAAAGATTGGTGCCAAAGGGGAAATGAGACAAATTCTATTGCTCAAAACAATTTTGAAGTAATCGAATAACATCTCGAGATAAAAGTTGGACTTCAGTTCTAGTATGTAGTAGTATGGTATCTTTCAGATCTTTTAACCAACTGCTATTTGTGGTTTGACTGGTTAAGAAACAACAATCAGCTAAATTATAACAAGCAATATCTTCATTCCTTTAAAAGCAAATTTTATTTTTATAACAAGCTTTAAGAAAGATTTTTTCTTAGTTTTAGGAATGTCGATTATATTAATAAAATATATACAAAGAATTCTATGACTAATTGGAGCAGAATGAAAATGTTTGAATGG
The DNA here is from genome assembly GCA_026543055.1 of Argiope trifasciata. NCBI lineage: Eukaryota > Metazoa > Arthropoda > Arachnida > Araneae > Araneidae > Argiope > Argiope trifasciata. The sequence continues at coordinate 4,884,296 of JAPMOQ010041062.1, read as the reverse complement.
AAATATTTCTCTCTGGAAACGGTACATTGTTAAATTCCTGGTACAAAAATTGCAATAGAAGAATAAAAAAATGTATGCAAATTTAAGATATGAAATGTAAAATAAGTGATTTTAAACCTTAAACAATTTTAAATTGTTAACTTGATATGCAAACATTTTCCTTAAGAGCAGGATAGAGATAATTGAGCAAAAATATTTTTTAAATGTTATTTGTTGATTAATTTTAAGTCACTTTATTTATTAATAAACTGCTTAAGTTTACAAAAATTTAAAAACCACTTGAAACTTTGAAAAATATTTTAACCAATACATTCAATACACTATGAACATTTCAAATTATTCAGACTTAAAAATTCAATGAAATAATTCATGAGAGTACTAGTACCTTATTTTTGAAAGCATTGATGAAGTTACCCTTTTCTTTCACTTTCGTTGGTTCAGGAGAAGCAGAATTATTCAAGGTTTCCCCTAATTTTACCAAATGAGTTAGAGAAAATTTCTGAATTGCTTCGGAAAACATTTCAATATTTTGAACTAAAATATGATCATTAAAGTCCTTTTTCAAAATTACAGGTAAGTATTGAAGGAGGAAGACAAGACACTGCACTTGTTGCTCCTAAAAAGAAATAAAAGGTAAAAATTAAACTCTAAATAATAAAAATAAATAGAACTCATTAAACTATTAAAGCTTCTCATGAGAATTTTTCTTTTTACTAAAACCTACCACGTTAAATATCTTAAAAACTCGCATCACCAATGAACGCCCTTTGCGTATTGTCATGATGTTTTGAAAATAGTCATCAGATTCATTAAATAAACTAGTAAAAATGTCTTTAGTCAGTTTTGCAATATTAACCAGATGTTGACCACTTTCACTTTCAGGTTTAGCAAGGATTCTTCTTTCTTCATCTTCTATCTCCAGTAAATAACAGTACAATTTTTCAATGTCCAACAATAATCTGCGGTACCTCAAAAGACTCTGGTTGGTGACCACTTTCCCTTCTTCATCTTCAAGTGGTCTAGTGACAGTAATATCCAACACTTTTCTAGGAAAGTTAACACTCACAGCTTGAAGTTTACCCAAAGATCCTTCAAACTGAGCTGAAAATAAATAAGTTTAAATTAAAATACATTTAAATGATTTACATACAGATATAATGAATATGCAAATAGATATTCTAGATAATATAACGTTGCATATACTTAAAATATTTCACTGAAGAATTCTACACATAAGATATAAATTAGTTTTTTAAAAACTCCAAAACACACACACAAACATATCTTTAAAACTACCACGATACACATATAATGGTAATATTTTATAAAATCACAAAAGACATTTTTATGCATTTATTCAAAAGAAGTAGCAAAATGCTAGAAAAAAATATTAACTACCAATTAAAGAAAATATTGCTTCATGTTTCAAATAAATTCCAAACAATTACAAGTTAAAAACAAAAAGATATTTCTTATGCTTGACAATATCTTTGATCATGGTAGAAAAATAAAATGATAACATGGAGAGTCAAATCTGTCTCATTATTAAATTCCTAAAAAGCACAGCTTTATTCAAATTTAAATATCTTGATGAACTGTGATGAAGAAAATTCAATTAAGCCTAAGAGAATTTCAAAATTAAATACCATTCAATCCATTTGTTTATATATTCTGAATTTTATCATATTTTAGGAAAAGGGTAGGATGGGGGAGATTTTAAGAATACAATAACACGAAACAAATCATTCAGAGGAATGTAATTCAGAAAATATAAAATTATATACACAAACTTACTAGGTACAAAAGTTCTGCTTTCATGCTTAGTTGTTTGAGGAAGGATTACTTCAGGAGCATCACCACCATTTTTTGGAGCATCATCATACTTTTTTCGGCATCGCCTAGCAACTTGAGTCTAACAAAATCAAATCAAATCTAATTATTTAAATAGAAATTATACAAAATAAAATTTTATGACAAGCTGTTTGAATAAGAATAAAAATGTGAACAAAAATTAAAATAGCATAACAAATTAAGGTAATCGATAACAAAAGGTGGTCTACGATAGAAAAACGATTTTGGGTTTTGGAAAGATTTCGCCAAATCTTAACAGAAGCCTTAGCATTCCAGGATTCCTTATCTTGTTGGAAATAAAAATACTCTAAAATAATCTTAATAAGAAAATCCAAAGATCAAACTACATGTTGTAGACATGAAATCCAAAATATTTTCACCATTATTCTTCAACTAATCATTACTTTCTTGCTTATTATTACCAGATGCTTAACTGAAGAACATTAAAGATGCTATTTTCATTGTATAATTAATAAGACAAAACTTAGTTTAAAATGTGTCAAGATCTAAAGGAAATGTTCTTACTCTTAGCTACCAAATTTTTATTGCTAGTTGCCATTTTCACACAAACTGTTCTACTCAATAGTGTAAAACTTACAAACTTATCTAAAAATAAATTTTACTTAAAATATACATTGTTCAAATGTGAAAGCTAAAAGATTGACAGTGATAGCTTTACATTTCTACTTTTATAGCAGGTTTGTTGTAATTCGTCAGAAGCCGATTAAAAGTTGCAAAATAACCTGCTAATGTATTGCTATATATTTTATTAAAATATATATTTGAAACATCTATATCTACATATCAACAGAAATGTGTAGTTTATTAAGTTTTAGAAATAGAAATATTGAAGAAAACAATGTAGCTTCAGTAAAAATTTAATAAATATTATAAATGTTATATAAAAAAGTAAAATGATTGGAATTAATTTAGGCACTAAAAAGCAATCGACATCAATGCTACATATGCCTTCAGTTAAGTAATAAAAAAATTAAAAATTCAATAAATCAAATTTTGCTAATGATACATACAAGTTGGAAGAGTTAAAACTCCAATCACACAATTTAAACTTGAGTAAGAATATCAAGAAATAAATGATAAATAATTAAATTTGGAATTTTAAATATTACTGTGAAATAATAATCTTCCACATAAGGATTCTCAGATTTTAATTGCAGCATCTGGATTCTTTTGAGCCATTCTTTCTCTTTTTGTGTCATCAAACCAGCATATTCATCTTCCATTTCTTGAGCCATGTGCTTTCCATCTTCATTTTCATAGTAACTATTGTATACTAAGAGTGGAAACTGGAAATGCCTATCAAAATTAAATACGGTCAATATCTTAAAAAGAAATTACGCTCAATAAAGTCAATGGCATTTTTGGAATGCTAAATATTTGAAAAAGCACACATATTAAGAGAATTTATAATAATTCTATATTTTCAATTTATATATTAAGGATAATTAAAGAATAAATTGTACAATAATGATATTTAAAGAAAAACAACTTTTCATGAAATGAAAGTCTAATAAGACTATTAAAAATTTTTTTTATTTACATGAATAATGTAAATGTTAAACTAAAAGTCATTTTAAATTGCATTTGACAATAGGATTTTAAGAAATGAGAAAAGAACCTGAATAAAAAGAAAATATTGCTTAAAAATTTTTCATCTCATACCATTTATAATTATATTTAGTATGTAAAATATTTCGTAATTGCTTTCATTTCTTTCGATATTTTTACTAAACAGTTTTCAAATTATATTTGTAATAGAAAGATGGATTTTCCCCCATACACAAAAATTTATAAAATTCAAAAAGTTAGAAATTTTGAAAAAATTTATTGAAATTAACCCCCCCCCTCAAAAAATTGTAAATATGAAATTGTCAGTTATGGGTAAATAATCATTTATGAAACAATCACATTAAAGAAATCAAAAACTTCAAAGAATATGTTTACAAATTTTAGTCCTGTTAAATAATTATTCCTAACTGCATTCAAATATTGAAAAATCTAGCAGCATCATTTCGAAAAACATTTAATCTTTAATTATGGTCAAAGGAAAATTAAATGAATGCGAAAAAAAGGAAATTGCTCCACTTTCTAATTAAATATTTAATTGCTAGCAAAACAATAATTCACTTTTTGTAGTAATGAAAATCACTCAACACACAAGAGATAAGTAGATAGAAATAAAGCAACCATTTATGTTATTACAGATTGATAAAAATTGTAACATCTCAAGAATATTAAAATTGTTGTATCAACAAGAAAATGGCCCAGAAAAATAAAAATATTTAGGATAGATAAAAAAAAAAAACTTTTCTGAACTACAAATTATTTATAATGCTTTAAAACAGATGCTTACTTATTTAGAAGAGGATGAGCGATGCTTCTTGGAGGTAAACTAAGGAGCTTTGAATGATTGATACTAAATTAAAATAGATAAATCTAAGTTATTACCAATTAAGTGAAGAAATATTTTTAAAATAAAAATATCAGAGTTAATTAAACAATAGGTATTACAATTATAAAATATAAATGTTTATATTATTGCTTCCATTTTTTAACTAAGCTTTTAATTTTTAACGCTTGGTTTTTTTCCCCCTTTCTTTTTTCAATTTCAAATATGCATTTACATATTAATGCAATATATATATTTTTACCATTCATTTTAAAAACATATTTTATTTTATGAAGTCAAAAACACTATAGAAAATATTTCTCATTATTATCTTGGCTAACAAATAAAATATTTTCTAATATTTCAATATTGTAAAATGGTGTTGACCTTTTGCAATATATTTAATTATTTTTTCTTTTTTTGAAAAAAGCACAATAAAAAGTTAACAGATGTGGCATATCTGTATACTACAAATTTATCAGTTCAATTCCAAATTTTTGATTAGCAAATACCAAATTTTTTAACAAATTAAGACATTACTAAATACAACGTTTCATAGTTTAAAAAAATATATAAAAAATAAAATACAAAGAAAAAAACTTTTACAGAATAGTATACGAAGATTACTCATAAGGAAAGATTATAAATAAAAATTCAAAATACAAATCTTAAAATTACATGCAAGTTTTTGCATTTTTAATCTATTATGGAAACATCCATTCTCTAAAATCAAAAACTTCAAATGATGAAATATGAAAAAGATTACAATAAATCAAAATATTCTCAATGATAATAATTTTTTAAAAAGACTAATGGATTTTTTTACACACATATCAATGAGATAATGAAAAACATTACCCTAAATTTGATGGATTAAAACCAGGAGGAAGATTTGGCATAGGTCCCCTTAATGGCAACTGGTTGTGCATCATATCTGAGGGATTATTTTAAAACAAATTATTAAACATATTTGGAAATATGTCGATTTAAATATCATAGTTAATAAGAAAAAAAGATTTAAATTGTTGAATCTGTAATAATAGGAATCTCAATTATCACTGTCATTTGTCTATTTCAAAATTCAAAAGAAAAAATCACAACAGTTTAAAAATATTATTCAGCCCCAAAATGCAAAAGAAATATTTTAAAATAATTTATAAAATTTCCAGCAAAATAAATAAAAGTCTAGATTTTATAAAAATAGATTTAGTGAATATGTTACATTGAAAGATTAAAATAAAGGATTACACACATTCTCCTGTAAATGCTTATATTCTCATCTGGTGAATGTTGATATTCACAGGAAAATGTCAACATACACCATTATTTGGTCCTTTATCATAAAAATATAAAAGGAGTTTATTTATTAGAATAAGGAAAACAGTACAAAATATTGATCAAAACAATTGACATTATTAATTATCTTTAAAATTTTAAGAATTCTTTAATTGGTTGCACATATTGGATATCTAAGCTCAATTTTTTTTTATAACTATTAAAAATGATGGAATTTCTAATTACTGCTATACGAATTAAAGAACAAAGCAAGATTTTCATTTAAATAAATTCCTGAATTTATTTATCATTTATATTGTTATTAAACTCGCAACTATGTTATATCTCTGTTCAATCAAATCCAAAAGATTTAAAAAAAATTTAATTCTGCATACAATATAAAATTAAAAAAAAAATCATTTAGTTTCCCCCCCCCTAATGTTTAACAAACTTTATAATTTTTATTTTATTTATTTTTCACTTGTTTCAGATTTGAAATTTCAACTTACTCATTCTTGCATTAATGAAAAATCGATCTGGCACAGGATTATTTCCTATCAAAAACAAAGAAAAATTATTAGTTCATCTATTCATTAAGAGGGATAATCAGATAAGCTAACCAGACTAACACAGAAGTGAAATCCAAAAGAGACCTTAAAAAAGAAGCAAAAAACAATAAGTTGGTTTCTTTCTTTGTTTTCTTTTCTTTTCGGCTTATGGTACATATATTTTCTTTTTGCATTGACAATTTTAACTTAAATCCAGTAACTAAGAAAATAAAGTCGAGTAAAGTGTGTCTTTTACACATATATTAAAATTAAAGAGTCAATTTAGAAAACAAGGGTATAAGAATAAAAACACAACTGAAGTAAAAAAAAAAAGCTATAATAATATAAGATTTTGGTTGGGATGTGGAGAGACAATCATTAACCTATGACACAAAAACAAAACAAGTATTCAGTTTAGAAGAGCAGTGAAATCTATTTAATTACTTAACTGAAAATGGATTTTAAAGAAAAATTGCTTAACAAATGCCTGGTGTTACTGGAAGTTATAACTTTGACCATTGCTTTAACACTAACATTAAAAATGTAATGAAATTTATTTAAAGAAAATATTGCCAGCTATCTAATCAATTTAATTATTCATTATCTTACCTATCATTGGACCCCTAATTGGTCTAAGAGGAACAGGTGATGACTGATTTGGCCCATTTATACTATTACCCTAAGGGAAGAACAATAAATCAGACATACACTTCATACAATATAAAAAACACCTAAATATAACACTGAAATTAATTATATTCATACAGAATTAGAAGTAAAGAACAATTTAAGCCCATAATATGCCATAACCGGAGTTTTTTTTTTTTTCATTTAAAAAAATTATATTTTGACCAAAATATTATTCATATTAAAGAAATACAATACAAAAATACATTATTTGATTATCTCTTCTATTACTGATGGGCAGAACAAAAGCTTATTTCACATTTTTACTGACCCATTAAAGAGCTTAACACCCAAATCTATATGGAATTAAAGAGCATTTACGCAATGCACTTAATATCAAAAACAAAGTAGCAGTTAGCCCCTCACCCCAATAAAAATTATAAACCCTCTGGGTACACCATTTATAAAATTTTTGGACCAGAAACAAATTTAATTTATAAAGCAATATATATAATGTAAGATTTCATTTAGTTCCCATTATATGATATACATTCGCACAGGATACTGCTATATTAGACAACTGGTAATGCAATAAATTAAGACAAAAGCATGACAATTCAATGCATCAAATGCACCTCCAAAAAGGTTAAAATCTCTTCATCATATAAGACAGATAGCTTATTAAAAAAAAACATTTAGAAATAATCTATAATGTTTACCCTTGATGAACCAATTGGAGAGATCACAGATGATTGTAAAGCAGGAGGTATTAATTGTGGTGGAGGAAAATTAGGAACACCACCTGGGAATCGCATTCTCATATCCGAATGCAGGTGCCTTTCCACTTCTTCTCTAGTTAGCATCCGATCCACTGCAATCTTATTACGATTTTGGCCTAAATTATTAGGGAATCTTGGAGATGAAATTTTATTAATAGCATTTTGATGGTTATTTGGAAGTACTGATGGAACTTGAGGCCAACTACCACTAGATGTTTGGATTGGTTCTTTCTTAGCTGTTGAAAGTAAATCTTTTTCAAGTTCTTCAGCTCTCCATGCTTTAGTAGGTGTAATAAAAACATTATCAGATGTGGAATTCAAGTACATGGGAGTGTCCTAAAATAGAACAATTTTGTTTGAAAAATTAATAAGTCATTATTTAACAGCACAGAATTAGATCATTCTTTTAAAATTTCAACTATTTATTCAGTACTTTAATTATTACTATTATTAATGGAATTAGGATTTGGATTTTTATAGTGCAAAATCCAAAGTTCATTCTGTTGCACCCCACAAATAGTACATGTATATTTCTCATAAAATCTAAAGGTTATTCTTAAAATGAAAGTGAAAAATGATTTATATCAACATAAACAATAAAATAAAATTGTAGATTACGAAACAAATGTCAAAATTATATTTTCAAATATTAAAAAAATTATTTTCACAATTAAAAAAAAAAAGATTTTCTAGCAAGAATATTTTTATTAATTCATGTATCAATAATGATGAATTAAAATTAACTGGAGTGATCTGCATTAAATTTTCCCACCATTCACTAAACAATTTAAATTAATGTTTTGCATGGCTTTGGTATACAGCAGTTATAAAAGAATGAATATTTAACATGACTTTAGCATTTCTATTGAGTTCTGCTTATGTGGCCCTTGACAATTTTTGGGGCAATTAATCCTTGCTTCGCAATTAAAAGTATGCTAAACCTGAATTTGTACTTTACATTTCCTACAAAAGATTGAAAAAAAAAATTGATACATATATACATTTTTAATCACAAAACTTGCATACTAAATTTGATATATTTAAGTCACATTTGCATGTTTCTGATTTTTGCATGATTTGACTAAATATCTGATAGATATCTATATATCAAATTAATCTACTTAAATCTGTATCAAGTTTTATCTAGCTTTGCTCTGTAAATATTATATTATGTTTGGATAGATCACCTCTGAGCAGATTTACTCAAAATTTGATAGAAATCTATAAATTTTTTGTGAAGACTGTATTAAAAATTTCATTTATCTAGTTCAAAACATTTTTTAATTCTTTGTCACAGACAAGCATTTTCCAAAAATGTCTTACCTTTTAAACTTTAGAGTGGTTTAAAATGTGGCGATTCTTTAAAATTATGGGTTCTAATTTCTTTACAATTACAATATTTTCTCTATAGTTTGCATCCGAAAAAGCAAAAAGTGCATTCATTCAACAGGAATGGAATTTAAAATTATTACAACTGTGAATTAATGTTTAGAGCTATTTAATGATAGAAATATATATGATATATTCTAGTATGCTTCTATCTATAATTATTTTCAACTATAATGATTAAACAGTGTTAGGATAACAAAAACATAGTTAAAATGCCAAAACCACTGAGAATTATAGAAAAGTCGAATATATATATATATACATAATATTAGAGGGGAAAAAAAGATGAAGATTTAATACAAAATTATAAAAAAAATATTCCTATATAAGCAAAGAATTTCCCAAAGATACATGCAAATGATTAGAAAAATTTCTGAAATTAAACATGCTGACTTATGTGCATAATATTCAATTTCCAATTGCAGTTATCTTATGTATATGGTTAATTAGCTTACACAACTGAAAAAAAAAAAATGCAACAAGAAATTTTCTTAGGAGGGAAATTATAGATATAATTGGAAGTTTATTAGAGCAAATATATTTTAGAACTTGCCTTGTGCGGAATGCTGCTAGAGCTAGGATTGATAGACTGCAAAAATGATGAAATACCACTATCTTTAGGAGTGGTACTCCAAATAGAATGAGTCTTAGGTGAGCCCTACAGAATAAAATTAATATTTTATATAAACTACTTCCTGATTGTATCTTAAAACTAATTCAATATAGCAGTAACATATAGATATGGTATTAAAAAATTCTAAGCATTATTTCAGTGCACACTAAAAGAAGAATCGGATGGTAGAGTTAAATTATTAAAAATGTAGTTAACACAAATAATAATGAATTCAAAATTTATGCACACAAATTATATTAATACAAATAATAATGAATTCAAAATCTATATTCTATTCTAAAATCTATATCTATCTATTCTAAAAATATGATCAAATAAAATTTGGAGACTACAAGTAATATGCTGCAATCTGACTTTATATAAAATTTGTAATAATCATAAAGTAACATTCTCATAATTTACATCTTTATATTTTAAAAATAAGTATTAACATAATTATAATTTATCAAAAATGATGTCAAAATGCTTTTCAAAAACAACAATTTTAACAAAATTTAAAGGGAAACAATCATTTCATACGGTCATTTCTGTTTCCTGGTAACTTTCAGTTCTTAAATATAAAGTTACAAGGTATAATTAATATAAATTCATTATTTAGAGCATTAAGAGAAAAAAAAGTTCTCCATTTACAAAAAGTCTGGCATATTTTGTACTTTCCACATTGTGTTTAATAGTTTCAATATTTCACTTTAAGACAGTGACCATTTTTAAAGAAAGAAGGAGCAGAAAAAAGTTCACTAAACATTGTCTTAACATACATTGAAACTTCCCAATCTCATCACCAATTTTCCTTTTTGTTGTATCCAGTAAAGGAAGATTTGACTGTTTCAATTCTTTCATATTTAATGTTTACGAAAACAAAAAATATATTTTCTTTACATTTTAAGAAAATTAAGCCACTCATAAGAACTTATTTTCCAAAATTAAGGACTTTTCATGAACCTACTTACACTGTTAAAGTCATGCAGCAAAATTTCATGATGCATTTTAAAAACTATCTGCTTAATAATCTTACACAAGTTATAGGAAAGTCAAAATTAGTTTTTTTTAAGTATACATTTTTTAAAAAAAGTAATGAAACCTAATTTTAATTACTCCATTAAATTTACTTATTCAAAATGATACAAAGTAATTCAATCATATGTAAATATGCTTAGATCTGTATAAATATACCTAAGATTTAATGTAAATTCATGAGACGGTTGACTGAATTTAAACTTAATGTACTAAGCTACAAGTCAAAATTTTTAAGACATAGAAATAAACATAAAACAAGTATTAACACACCAAACACTTAGAGTTAAAATCCATTAAAATAATGCTATTAAAAATTAATGAAGTAATAAAACTCCTTTTTTAAGTGTTACAACTAGCTTAATGTAAAAATTTCCCAAGCTTACACAATCTTCTGTTTCTAAAATAGCTGGTGGTGGAGGAGAAGCTGATCTATATGATGACCTTAGATGTGCCTAAAAAATCATGGGGATTTTTTAAAAAACTATTTTTAAATGTAAGAATTTGACAAAACTTTAAAAATGAGTTGTTTTCAAATTCATTTAACTCCATTTCATCTGAAATAATTTAGATAGTATTTCAATATAATTATGTCATCAACAATTTATATTTTAAGTTGACAAAACAGAGTTCAAGTACAATAAGGAAGGCCTAATAAATTATCATAAAATATATACTTATGAATACTAATATTTATATCAAATAGTTTTTTTTAAAAGGTTTAAGAGTTTTTAAAACAATCATTTCATGGTAAAACTATATTATACAAAGAACAAATTTCTAATAGATGATTATTTCATATTGCTCATAAATAGGCTGTGCTTACCAAACTATGGCAATTACGAGCAACAGTCATGATAGCAGGATCATCTAAGTCATCTTCTAAGCCTAGCTGAGATATGCTTTTAGTTACAATTTCCTGAAAATGAAATAAGATTTAAACAAAAGGATATAAAAATATGGCAAGATTTACATTTAACAATAAAGCAATATTTACATTTTGACTTTCATCACCTTCCAACAAAGAATCATTAAAAACAGAATTTCTGACCAAATCATCCTTCCTTGAGATCAATTCAGATAACTTCTCATGAGCTTCTTCCCAATCATCTAGAAAATACCATAAATTAAAGCCTTTAAAAAATATTTTTATAACATTGTAAAACCTTTTCCTTATTTCAAATAATATATATGAAACAGAAAAGCAAGAAATTCAAATAACACACATTTATTTAACCTATTTAAAGTATTTTTCCCTGGCTGGAACTGTCAAAACCAGTGTTGTTTCATGACTAGAATATAGTAAATATATATTTGGTATGCAGATTCGTTCAATACTTTTAGAATGAAAGCTGGAGAAGCAAATTAATCATTTTTCACATTTTTAAATACATCCACTAAAAAAAAAAAAAAAAAATCTAAAAAGAAGCATTTGAAATAAAAATTTCAGTTTTAAAAGAATAATAAGATCAAAACAGACAAAATTTAATTTAAAATTACAAAAATTAAGCAAATTACATACAATTGCAAGATAGGTGGCAATCATTGAAAAAAATGAATAAGTTATGAAATAAAATTATTTTATTCCATGATAAATCATCCTTTGCTTTCTTTGTGTTATATAGAATTACATAATTTTAAAACTAATATTATAGTTTTAAAAAAAACACGTGAATAAAGTTGTAACCAGAATATTCCAGTTTAATATTCAATATTCAACATAAGAAGAGAACTATAAAAATCAATGTGCTATATAAATTACCATCTGCAGTAGCTTGACCAAAAGTTTCATCATTTAATGCATCATATTCATCTTCTACATCATCAGTCAAAAACTCCTCATTTAATCCTTTCCGTCCAAGCACCTACAAAGAAATGGCAAAATTTAAAATTACAAACAGATATTGAGGTTAACTGTTTAATTAAAAACTGTTAATTGATTAAAATAAATCTTTCATAATTAAAAATATTCTTTCAATGATCACTGCAAAATCTAACAAAGCAAGAACATGCTCAATTTGGTGACATTAGGCCCTTAGGTTTAATAATCTAGATATAGTTTAACCATGTAATCGTAAAATGCATTATATTTTGCTTTATACAACAATAGAAAAAAAAATCAGACAATTTCCTTTCCTTTATACTTTACTTTTGGCTTTTTTTATCTTATTAATAGTCACTAGTTTTTCAGTAATAAAAATAAATATTAATATTTAAAAAAGATTTTTTTCGATTATGACAGCTTATAATAGTAATCTATATTTATTCTTTACATTTTGCATATATAATCAGAAAAATGAAATATATATACCTCATAATAAAGCAATTTTCATTCTTCAAGAATACATATTTCTTAAAAGTACTTTTGAAATTTTGTAAAATTATCTCAATACCAAAATATGGCTCATATTTTCTGACAGGCTATCATTACATTTTAAATAAATACCCAAGAATTCTAACACACAACAATATTTGTACAACATATATTAAAGGTTTGATTTAGAAATAAGGCTTAACAAACAATTCTGATTCTAGTAAATCTAGGAGCTGAACATTGATATTTTTCATTATCATGGAATATCAGCTAATTGTTAGGATTACATATCAACTTTCATAATATACAAATATCTGGTAATCATAATACAAAGAAATTGATCCACTTGTTAACTCCACAATAATTTAGAATAATGATTAAAAAAAAAAGCATAAAAAAAGACAAGCAATTTATTTTCCGCATTTAATATATAGTACAATGACAAGCACGAATTAGACTCTCTAAGTTCAAACGAAATTAGAAATATCACATTTGCCCAATACAACAAAAAGAAGAGTACAATACAAATAGAAATTATTTGAATACGATTAACAATTAATGAAAAATCCTGAGCTTAAATAAAATGCCTTTTTACAATTTCGATCCATTGAAATTTAAGATTCAAATTATAAAATCACCCTGTCATTTCTATGACTAAAATTGTGGTTGATAAATCAAGTTCAAGATGAGATTTAGAATAATGGTAGCATGCTTTTAAGACATTTATTCATTAAAATGTTAAAAATCAAAAGCCAGTTGATTTCGAGAATATAATTCTCAAACTTTTCGCACGATTTTTATAGTAATATGTTCACTACTGTTGAGTGCCCAGATAGCGCGACATACGAAACAGTTTTAATCAATATGTTATTCATTTTTAATGAGAAAATAAATGCTCATTCTCTTAATTTTTAAACTATAATTTAATTCTTACAGTTAAATTATCAATTTACTAAATATTGTATAACTTATTGAAAAATAATAAACTTATATGCCTTTTCTATGATCTTAAAAATTACATAAGTCAACAATTTAAAAATAATTTTAGTGGTGGTGGTTCTAATGCCGCTTGGTCATACCAAGCACGAATGAGCGGAGCTCTTTTAAATTAAGGCAGATGTGTGCACCTTTCGTTGTTAACAAGCACCGTTAAGGTGAAAGTACGACTTTACTCGAACACACACGACACAACCCTTTTTAGGGGGCGGTCGAACTCATTCATACACTCTTTCATCCATCTGCAAGTCAGAATTTAGATCCAAATCAGAGACTGACTCATCCCTGATTCAGTACCTCCAGAAGTATCGTTTTGTTGTGGGAACTTAAAGGACTTTTCAGTCGCGACATATTTAACGTGCCCCAACTGCCATTAGCCAACACGGCGGTCTTTGGCCAAGACGGGGACAAAACCCGCGACCTTTCGGTTACGAGACTGACGCTTTACCAACCAGGCAACCGCGGCATCAAAATAAATAAATTTTTAAAAAAAAGAGAAAATAAACCACCAAAAATAATTTTAGTAAATATGTTAATCATTTTTATCCATAAAAAAAAATAAAAGAAACTTTCATTTTTACAATACTTGAATTATAATTTTTAAATGTTAAATATTCATAAAAATAATTTCAATAACTATTAACTTAAAGGTCATTACAAATTTTGATTTTTAGATTTTAATTTTGACAGCTTACTTATTATAACTCATTGAATCTATATTTCTATCAAACTACAGACAATTGGTGAAATTAATGAAATCTTTAATACCAAGTTTTTAATATTAATACTCAAAAAGAAAAAGAGCCAAGTTAAGATATAGTATACTTCCTATATTGCTCCATTTTCTGAAGAAAGAATTATTATTATTTTTTAAAAGATAAATGAAGTTTGTTCAGATCAATCCGCAACCTAGTCAGTCTTTTTAACATTTTGATAGCAGAAAATAATTAACACTTTTGAAAGTTGCTAAAATGTATCTTATTTCCGATGTTTTTATGATGTCAGTAATTATATTTAATATTTACTTAAATTTTTTTGCTACTATTTTTTTTTTCGGTTATAAAAAAATTTAGGATTTATTCATCTTTTTGAAGGAACATTGTATTATACAAACATAACATATTAAAACTAAATTGCTAATTTATTTAAACAACTGCATTTTTTAAAAATTAATTACATTTGAAATATTAAGAATATATATTTGTATTTAAATACAGAAATGAGTGACATTAATTGAAAGCATTTTCAAATTGTTAATTACCGTAATTTAGAATAATTTTTAAAAAATACTTATATCTAATTATTTTATAAAAAATTATCATTTAAGAATTAGGTGCTTTTTTACATAAAAATGAAAAAAAAAATTTAATAACTTAATTTTTTAAGAAAAAAATCATGACCAAATATCTTTTCTAAGCCAACCCCTTAATGGCTGTGCTATTCGAACATTGGGTCATGCTTTGATGATTATTTTTTCAAAGCTTAATAGCCAGTAAGTTTCAATATTTTAAACCACTAGATCTTCGAAATACAGTTCATTCACCAAGTGGAGATTTTTGTTTCTGCCATCTTAACTACTGACAACCAAGTTAATATCTACAAATTATGATAACACTCATTAATTTCTAGAAATTTTATTTTTTCAATGTAGTATATGATAAAAACTTAACAAAAAATACAATAAAAGATGCAGAAAAATAACTTTAAATTGATATTAGTATGCTCAATATTAAAAATCAGCACTGCAACATAATACTTAGATTTGTTAGTATTTAAAAATAATACAACGAAAAACTTACTAAAATATATGAAATTACATAAAAATAACTATTTCCAAAGTAAATTGCCAACACTTAAAAAATAATTGAATGCCGGAAGTCAGAACATAACACAGAGAACATTTATTTAGATATGAAATACTCCCTTGGTGATTAATCTTTACAAACATATTACAAAGCATAACCACCTCTCTTCCATTTCAAATGACTTGTGCAAGAAGCTCAGAATTGATATAGAACACAAGCTGTGAACAAAAAATATCCAATATTCAGACACTTTAGCAAAGATTTTTAGAACTTAATATAAACTAAACGGCCCTCAAACACTTTCTGGAGATATCAAACAATCAATGATAGAGGGATAGGAAATAGTGACTTAAAAAAGTAAGGATGCTTCACAATGCTTATGACCCTATTTTAAAAGAAAATTAACATACATCATTTTAGCCACTTGACCATTGCCTGAATGACCAGCCATCCTACCCGAATTGGGAGCAAGCAAACCAATGAACATTTTAAAGGTATAATAATATTATTGTAAATTGTTTTCCCTGTGATCTGGGCATCTCGAGTTCGAGTTCAATATGATTGTTCTTTACCTTGTTTTCTATCTGTGAGGCGTGTGAAAGAGCTCCCCCTATAAAAAAGGGTCGTGCAAACGAGTATCTTCATATGAGCTAGAAGCCACACTTCTGCCTTCGAGTTATCAGAGATCTTTACTCTCAGAAGCTACTGCAAAAACTAGTCTCAAACAGCTGACTTTGGCAGCAGGCTTGTCTATGGCAAGTGCCATAAGTAACATTCCTAATCTAATTCAGAATGCAATTTTCAAGCTCATGACATTTCCTATTAAATCTAAGAATGTAATGTATTCCTTCTTGTTTATTTCATCTTTAAGTAAACCAGAAACATGAATTTCTAATAAATTTCCAAACGGAACACTATAAAAACAATATAAAAGCATTGCCAATATGATTTTATACAAATCTATTTTCAAATCAGTGAAAGGAATTTAAAAGCAATTTATATATAAAAGGTAAAAAATTAAGCTGAATTATTGATTTTTTAGAATGTTCTCTTAAATCTTGGCATTTAAAATATAAAGAAAACTATACTTTAAATTGGGCAAACAGATAACTCAGAATATTTAAATAATCCATAACAAATTTCAAGCATAAATAAACAGGTTCAAATTGACAGAATAAACCATTTTGAATTAAAACAAAATATAGTAAATCTGAAAAAGATAACAAAGGTACCATGACATATTACATCTATACTTACAAGAATGAATAACATGATCAATAATAAACCATCAGTTTAAACTTCTCATAAAGGAAGAAAACAAGACTTAGCACAGAATAAAATAACAAACTTAAAAAAATTAAGACAGTAATATCATGATGCGAAACTTGTCTGACTTACTTGAATCTTATGTACAAAAAATCTAGTTAAACAAAAAAATTAAAAATTCGGAAATATCGTGTAAATATCCAATATTTCATTAAAAGGGACTCGTCGCGGAAGTAAAACAAATGGAATTATAGAAATTTCAGAACATATTCATATAAAATTAAAGATAAAACAGTAACAAAAAATATGGTTCTTATAACAGTTTTCAGTGCAGATTATAATTGAATAAATGAAGAAAATGTTTGCTCAAATGTATAATATATATTGAAACGTAACAATTTTCACTGTACAATTCGGGTTCGAAAAGAGCAATAACAAAAGATAAAAGGAACCCATAAGAAATGTACATTAATCTAGAATAAGAGAACATTGCAGAGCAATAAAGAATTTATTAAAATAAAAACATTCAGAGCACTTACACTTGACGGCAATTCTGTATTAAAGCCAAAAAAATTGTCAGCCATAATGATAACTGTTTTACCAGCAAGCAATTTAAGTCATTTTTACGAGAAGAGTATAACGTTTGTACTACATTGCTTGCATAATTTTTCAACAAATGCCACCACTGAATTCTCACATCACATTCACTACAACTACAGCAAAATCTTAAAAACTTTACGTGGTAAATTAGGCTTAGTCACGAAACTCAAAACGAAAAGTACTGTTTTATTCGGAATAAAATAGAAAAAATATCGTAAATAACAAGTACTTTAAAAACGCTTTTTATTCCAATCTCTTTCACTGAAAAAAAAACTTTTGGTTTCTCTGTCTCACAATTACGTACTAGTCTCACAATCTCATGAGTTTCAATACTAAACAAACTCACATGATTTTTCGAAGAACGTCAGTTTGCTGTTGCCAAATATAGAAACTTAAAGTGCTGATTAGTAATGATTTAGGAAAATTTATATCGATTAATTTTACAAGATTTTTCTTTATTTTTAAAAAAGCCCCTTGAAACTAAAAATATACTGATTTGAATACAAGAGCTTCAAATTATTTAAATAAATAATCACTTTAATGTCAATTATAATCTTTACTTTTTCTTTCCTGTCTTTGCTATCAAATGAAGTTTTTCAATTAATTAAATTTGATAACAATGAATTCTGCTTGAAGAAAAAAAATCAGGTACAAAAGTATTATATCATATTAAATTCGAAATTTAATCCGGAATTTCAATTTTAACAATGTTGATGAAGCATTATTTCTCTTTTTTAATATGAAATTTGTATTAGCCACTTATCTTTTGCGGTGGTTTAAAAGATACTGAAAAATTTAGAAAGAAAAAAGAACGGATTAGTAAAAAGAGAACTCAAACGAGGTTATAAACAAACAAGAGCAGAAACAAGGACGTAATATTCTCACGGCTGTGATCACCAACACAATTTCATTGAACTTTATTTTGTTGTCAACGTTAGATTACGGAAAAAAAAATTATCAAACATGCGGCTTAGTTTGTCAAGATTAGCAAGAGTAAAATATTACGATAGTACACAGTAAGATACTTTTCTACTCTCTTGATAAAATAATTGAATTGTATGTTATTGAAATGTCGTTTTCAAAGGACTTATATATATATATCTTGGAAAGCCGTTATTTCTCTCTTCTTAAATTTTTAAAGGGAGTTTTTCATTATTTCTCCCCGTATTGATACCAAAATATTTGATGACTTGTTTATTTTAGACTGGTATTTATTTGATTGCAAACAGAATTTAAAAGTGTCAGAATTATACGTTAGTTATTTAAGATGCAAGAAATTAACTATAAACCACATTATTTTCATTATTTTAGGTTTCTATAAAAAATGGCAAAACATAAATAATAACAGTTAAAATTCTTTAACACAGTATTTTTTCTGATTAATTTAAAAAAAAAATCAAAAAATTTAACTGCTCTTGAAATGACATTTTATTCACACAGAATGAGATTTGCATTATGGCACCTTGCCTAGTTGCATGTATTGTTTTATTAAAATATTTTCAAATTAAAGTTCTGTTGATTTCTGTAATGCAGTTAACAAACTATACTTTCTTTATATCTGCTACATGTTTGCTTTTTAGAGTTTTGTTGCTGAAAAACGAATTTTTGAGGGAATAATATAATATTTCATTTTTTTTTTTCATTTAATAGTCATGTGAAAATGATTTTATTAGATTAGTTAATTTTGTTTAGTTGTGTCTGTAGATTTAGAAAGTTGTCAGATTTATTTAATTTAATCAGTAACTTAAGGTTCTGTTATTTATCCCTTTCTACAGACAACACACATTCTTTCTTAAAACATAGATTTAAGAAATTTTTCAATCAAATTTTTTCATCTTAAAATCTACTAATCATTTTATACAATAATTTGACTGTATTTTTAAATCTTTTTAATTTATTATTCAATTAGTAATACTAATTACTCCTTTCAATATTTATGTTTGACCCAATTCATCTTGTTATTTTATAAAATTCAGTACTGTTCCAAGCTTATGTCATGTCTGTCTCTAGATAATAATATCTTAGAAAAATTTGGTTTATATGTAAAGATTGTTGTTTCATGAGTTTCTATGAAAATTAACAAAAAGAACTATCACATTACATTCTTGCATTTTCCCATCACTTGACATTCTATAAAGTGCAGATCTGCTATCTGTGGAAACTTAAATTATGTTACACATGATAGATTTATAATAATTTAAAAAATTAGAAGTTATTCAAAATTTTTAGTTTAAAAAACCAAATGATTTCTTATGACAAAAAGAATCAAAATTGAAATGTATGAATGATTCAAAAATATAATTGCTATTATTGAAAAATATTATTCTCTGTCCTGATTGGGTATCCAGATAAGTTGATATTGATTCAAAAAAAATCAAAACATTGATTTATAATAGTATCAGGAATACAATTATTATCAAAAGACTCTTCATCTTTGTCAATCAACTACTTTATGGGAGATTGGTTATATTTAAATCATTTAGATAAAACTTCATTTCATGATTCCAGCAACATTAAAGTTTATATTTAATTATACTTTAAAGCTGTATTATTTTTATAGTCTTTTCTATGCTCTTTTTTTCTACATATGAATATAATTAATGGCATCATAATGCTATTATTTCCACATATTCATGTAGAAGCATCGTAACTTCACTTTTTATTTGTATCAAAAACTACATACCATATATTACAAGATAAATTTTAAACCTCTTTAATTATAAGCAATAAGAAAAATTATGTGATCAGATTTTTGATGAAACAAGGAAAATATTATAAAATATTCCTAAAAATACATTCAAAGATTAATTAAATCTGAGGAATTTTACAGCATTAAATTAGCATAATTGAAAAAATAATTTTTTGACCTTCCTAAACAGTGTAAAAATAATTTTTGAGGGGTTTAAAAACATTTTCCAAAGATATGGCAGAAAAATTTAAAAAAAAAACATCTTATTTTTAATTCATTAAAATTTTAATAAATAGATAAAAAGCACATCTGGATTCACATTCCCAACTTTCAGAATATATCTGTCAAGAACATTCATTATTATTTTATTTAGAAACTAGCCCCCTTTGGCGGCCAGCTGTTTCACCAATTTTATGTAACGTCATTGTCAATTAACTACTTTATGAGACTTGTCATTGTCAGTTAAATATCTTATGTAACTTGTATTTTAATAGCTACTTCATCAAAATATTTTTAAGGCTGAAATTTCGATCATCATATAATTCACTTATGCAGTTATAAAGGCCTTAAACCCGTAATATACTATATGTCTTGCTAATTATCCATCAGTTCTCGAAAAGTTTCAACTTTAAATTAAAGTGGAAATAATTAAACTGCAAATTTATGTAAAAATTTTTTTTTTAATTAAAACCAAGCATTTTTTAAATATAAGCAAAGGAGAACCCAATATGTGTGTTACTGAATAATTACATTAATTTATGTAATATTTAAAGAATTTTAAAAAATTACTTAGAGAAACTACAACCTAAATTTAATGATGAATCTTTCAAAAAGATTTAAATCATGCAGATAATAATATTTTATTTTATTTTGGTCTATAAACATAATTTAAAAAATATTAAGTCTAAATGTTATACATCTTTTAGTTATAAGAAATCATATTCTACGAAATATTCTTGACACTTCAGCTTTCAAATAAATAAGTGAAGGTTTCTATCTTCTGCAATCAAATTTGATCGATTTATGAAGTTTTGAATAGAAATGTTTGGAACATTCAACATTTGCATTAATAGACCAGTAAGTCTTGAGAAATTCTGGACATTATCCTAGAAATCCTGGTCTCATCTTTGGAATGGTCAATGAAGGGCTTTAAAATTACTCGTTTTTATGGAATAGTGATCTTCAAATATTCATAAATCAGTCAGTGTTAGAGATTGAGTTGATTCAAGTTTATCTTTTTTTATTTAAAAGCTAAACATTCTTCATTTTTTAAAGCATTTATGAACTCATGTTACATACTATCAAGTTATTTACTTCATTTAAACCCTTTTTATAGATGCATTTCTGTTATTATTTTTCTGTTAAGTTTTACAAATAAGGCATTGAACCTTGAATTGAGTATATCTATATATATAAAACCATGTTTGTCTTAAATATAGCTGATTTATTTAAATAATAATATTGTAAAAGCCATGGTGATTTTTCTTTACATTTTCTTTTTAGAAAAACCTTTCATATTTATTTCATTTCATGCAGACACATGCTGAAAATTACATTTTTGTATGCTTAATTTGCAATAATTATTTTTTTAATTTAAGTTTTTGTCAGTATGATGGTAACATATTGATAACAGATTTTTTCCCTCTTTCACTCATAATGTGCTCATGCAGATTAAATTTTCTTGTTTTATCTGAAATATATTGTTGAAAAATATAATTAAAATATTCCTTTAAAAAGTCATTAAAAATTAAAACTTAAGTAATATATTAAAATACTCCATTAGAAAGCTAATTTTTTATCTTTAATTTGATGTAAAAATCATCTTTGTGCGATAATATTTTCAGAAGTTATTGCAGGAAAGCGTTGAAATTCTGTTTAATTTTCAATAAATTCAAATTCTAGTTGAAAATTCAAAAAAGGGGTTCCAAGGTGCACATTCCTGACATCCAAGGTATACATGTACCAAATTTGGTAGCTGTAGGTCCAACAGTCTGCCTGTAGAGCACAAACACACACACACATTGAGCTTTATTATAAGTATAGATTAATAATGTACCAAAAAATATTTTTCCCCCCAAAATCATTATTTTCTACTAATGGAAGAATAATGGATTACATGTCAAGTTTTCTTCTTCTTCATTGCATTTTATTATTATTTTTTTAATGGTATAAATGCTCTATTTCTTTCATAGCACTGTCTACAGTACTTATTAATGATGAAGGCCTTGTGATTTGTTGGCAAAAACAAACCAAACATCTTGTATGCTAAAAGATGGTTTCTTCATATGGTTGCAGTGCTAATTTGGTTTTAGTGTTACATTAACTAATAAAAACGTTTCTTAAATTTTTCTACAACTGGTTTTTCATCATTTATACTCCTCCTAAACCTGACATTGCTATACTCCAGCATATGACATAAATATTTCATTGTAGTAATATTATTTCTTAAAATACTTTCTGCAAAGTTATAAATTAGTACAAGTTAGTGACATTTTATGTGTGTGTTTAGAAAAAAAAAAAAAAAAAATTAGAAATGATTACTTTATCAATTTTATCTTCCCCATTTTCCTTTAGGACTATGCTCAAAGAAGGTGAAAAACTGATGGATGAAAAAAGAGGAGAAGGCTTGATGTCTCTCATATTTGTTGGTGTTGTTGGAGCAATATTTTATCTTAGTAATAAACATGCTAAACCTCCAAAAAAAGTTGAATACTAGATTTATAGCAATATGAACTTTCGTTTTGATTTCAATTTGTATATCACTACTTGTGTTGGATATTATTTGTAATGTATTAAATAGAAAATTGTTCATATTTTTGTTTTACTTTCTTTTTAATTCTCGAACCATTTTAATGAGTTCTAGAAATTGACTTCATCAAAATTTCTGAATGAGCCAGAATGTTAAAAAATAAATAAATGTTTTTTTTTTTTTTTGCAATATTGCATTGTGGTTAAATTAGCCAATAAATCTTTTGTAATTTAAAAAAGGTGTGATGCCTACAATTATATCTGGTGGTTGCCTTCTTTAACTTGTAGTAAATATGAGCACAGCATTCAATAAATGTTTTTAACTTCAACCTTATTAAGTAATTTGAAAAAAAAATTCTTTGTAAATTTAAATTATATATTAAATTTAAGGGTTTTGTCAGTTATTTAATTATAAAATTGATGTTAATTTTTAAAATGTCTTTAGTTTAAAAAAACTCCTGATATTGGCCTTCATTGGATTATATAGCTAAAACTTGGTTTTGTAAAAATTTTGATAGTTAAATTCATTTTCTTTAATCCGCTAAAAAGGATTCACTTAAAATCATGTATGGTAACAAGTTAATTCTTACAAGATTCAAATATAGAATTATGCCTAATTTTCTTGAAAATTTATTCACAAAATTTCTGTGTATATGTTAACAAATAATTAGATGACAGAAAATTTTTGCATATTATTACTAAAATAATGAATTGAATCAAGCAACTTGTTGATTGTCTGTTTATGTATAGAATTGAAAAATATAATAAGAGAGATAAATAAAATTTTAAATGTTATTTGACATCATAATTAGGTGAACCAATGTTAAGAAATCAAAATGTATCTCCATTTCTCTTCACTTTATTATGAAATAAAACCAAAAATACTAGAGTATAATAGGAAAGATGATTACTGGTATGTGTATTCTGTGTAGTCTAATATTAGCATACTGATGTGTCTTCCAAATTAACATAGCGCTGTTATGTCTTTTGACTTGGATATCATTTTCATTAAATATAATTCAGAATTACAAAGAAATCCCATTAATGCTTGTAAATATTAGAAATGTTTTTGAAAATATTATAAATTATTCAAAATAGAAATGAAAATACAAGATATTATAAGGTGCTTTTGTGTTACAATTTGATTGCAATTCATTTAAATAAATTTTTATCATATAACATGAAAATGAAGCATCAACAGAAGGTTATTTATTTAGTAGTATCTTAATAAGCCAGTAATAGCCAATAAACATTGGTGAACATTTTTTGTCTTGTGGATATGTTGCATAGCTACCAATCATAAGGTTGCAAGTTCAATTCTTGGCAGAATTCAATCTCCACATTGATGCAACACTACAATAAAACATCGCCACATTGGTGACCCTGCTTGGGGAATATTGTGACGATACCTTAATAAGCCACTACCAGCCTTTAAGCTTTGCTAATCACTTTTTGTCAAGTGGATATATTATGCTGCCTCCAATCATACGGTTGTGAGTTCGATCCTTGGTGGACTTTCAATCTCCACCTTGGCGCAACACCTCAATACAAACTGCCACATTGATGACATCAGACATTGAACATGCTCTTCACTCGCCATAATGTTACCAAAAGTCATCAGACTCGACACAACAATGCACTCTGTCACATTTATAATGCAGTATATGCATAGTATTAATGAACAATGATTGATTAAAATATTTTCATGTTTTTAATGTAGTCCAATAATTAATCTATCCAACATTAACTTTTTATAAAAGAATATATCATAAGTATCAATGTTTGATTCTATAATTCTACTAGACTATAACATGTTATATCAAAGTTAATAGCCATCTACATTATTATTTGCTGAATTAATTAGAATTATTAAATGATTTTGATCGATTTTACTAAAAATACGGATTAAATAGTTAAATAAATTATTTTAAATACAGTAAAAAAAGGATAAAAGCTGACATAGTAATGAAAATACTTTATTATTTGCTATATGTATCACAATTCTTGAACGAATCAATACTTTCAAGTATTAAGAAACATTTCATAATAACTGATAACATTTAATATTAATTGAATTGTAATCATTATGTTAATTGTTAAAAATTCATCTTTGTTTTATAATAATGTGAAAATAAAACAAAAAAAAATCTGAGGAGCATAATGAAGAATTTAAAAGAATGAATTAAAAAATACATTAGCTTTGCCTTTTGATTTACAATTGATTGATACACTTCCAAACTATTAATGACAATTACCAAATTAGTAATTCTCCCTGAGCATATCAGATGGTTCCACAATCAACCATTTTTCATTTGTAGTATATAAGACCTTCATGGAAAAAAAAATATCAATAGAAAATTTATGAAGTTTTTTTTTATTATCTCAACTAGCCGCCTTTGGCGACCAGCTGGTTCGCCATGAGTAATGCATTCTAAAATTTTCAATTAAATCACATATTCATTAGCCAAAATTCAAGAAATAGTTAAAGTTAAAAGATTCAGTTATTAGTAATTAAAGAGTAGGTAACTTTCTTCGGAAAAACTTTTTGAGTTTAATGCTCTAATAATTTATCGATTATGCTTCCAAAATATTAAAAATGTTTTTTCGGTGAAATTGCCAAAATGTTAAATATGTTTTTTAAGGAAAGGGAAAAAATTATTGAATTAATGATACAGATATTGCAAACGATAATAGAAATATGACATTAAGTCAGGATTTCAATGCATATCCTGTCTAAATTCAATCAGGTTTACTGTAAATAAAGATACTTTATGGAATTAATGATATAGATATTGCAAACGATCATAGAAACTTTTGCTTTGCATTTATTTTTTTAGAAAATATCACATTTATATATATTTTTTATTTTATCCAGTCACGTGCTAAAAGTTGCATATCTTTAGTTGTTGCGATGATAGTTGTTTTTTTATTTGAACTTCCAGCATTGTTTTCTATTATTTTATCCAGTAATGTGCTAAAAAAACATGATTAAAATGTTTCTTTAAAAATTCGTTAAAAATAGAAGCTTGAGTTATATATTAAAACACTGATACCATTAGAAAGCTAATTTTTTTTATCTTCAAATTGATGTTAAAATCAAGTTTGTCCGATCATATTTTCGGAAGTTATAGCGGAAAACGACGAAATTTCGCTTAAATTTTAATTAATTCAAATTATAATTAAAAATTCGAAAAAAGGGCACTTAGGTGCACCTTTCCGACCTCCAAGGTATACATGTACCAAATTTGGTAGCTGTAGGTCCAACGGTCTGGCCTGTAGAGCATCAACACACACACATTGAGGTTTATTATAAGTATAGATTAGGTTAAAATAGTATTTTTGGACAACAAATGGATTCTGGCTGGTGTCCTGCACTAAAATTGTTATCTACTGTAAGATTATCATCACTCTTATTCTCTTGAAAAAGTTCAAAGACATTTTGTATATTAGAAGTGCAATATAAATCACAAAATTTCCTCATTTTTGAGTTGTGTCTTTTGAACTTTAAAATTAGGAAATTTTTTTTTTTAGATTAAATAAATATAAATAAAGTTCAATACAGAATGTCATTGAACTTTCTTCAGAAATCAAGACAAAATTTACTAAGGACTTCTTATCTTAATGTACTAAAAATATAAAATTTTTTAATGATGTTTCCTTTTAAAAGTCAAACCTTAATAATCTGGAAATTTTGTTTTCAACTTCTAAAGAAAAATAAACAACACAATTTATTATAATATTTTAATAATTAAATTTACATTTTATAAATATTTTATGTACAAAATAAAATTGATGATAAATGATCCAAGCAGTTCTCAAGAAGAGACATGATAATATGAAAAACAGAACAGTTTGTTGAATGACTTTTTCCCCAGTGTATCTGATTTTTGTAAATCTGCATTTAAACACTAGAAAGCCACTTTATCAATAATATTATCGACCAGTCATTTTATTCCATAAATGCCTCACAAAATTAGCAATAGTTTCACCATGTACAAGAGAGCTATCACGTTTAATATTTTGTTCTTCTATTAATTGCACTCCTCTTTCCCAACTCCACAGAATACGTCCACTATAGCATGATCTAAAATTCAATAAAAAATGGATTAATAATATATAATATAAAAAAATATTTTTTTCTAATGAATGATAAAGTTGATGTAAATTCATATAAACTATTTTTTAAATTTAATGTTTGCACTCATATAACATATTAGCCTAGTAGAATTTTTTGGACCAATATCTTATTATTCCAATTTGAAACAACTTTTAAAAAATTATCCAAAATTATCAATAAAAAAAATCGAATTCTATACATGATCAATAGACTTACTTAAAGTTGGCATTGCATTCTTCAAGCTTCTCAAAAATAGAGATATTTTTCTTAGTATTAAATAAATATAACTTTTGATTTGTTTTGCTAAAGGCTGTCATCCAAGGATCTATTAATAGAAAAAGAACTTTGTATATAATATGAAAATTTAATACAACAGATTAATAAGTATATTAAAGGCATATTTATCAGCAAATTAAATTAAAAAAATAACTGTTTCCTTAGAATTTGTCAAACGATTTAATCTTCATCAAATCTTATGTTGCAGTACTGTATACACAAAACATGATGACACTTTATAAGTATGAATTAGGTTCTAACATATCAATAAGGCCATATCTCTACAAATCCATCTCCATTAGCAATTAAATACACAGATCGTCATTATACTTTAGTAAAAACTAATCATAGATTAATAGAGTTCTTTCCAAATCAATGCATTTTCATAATTTCTAGATGACATTCATAAATGGCAAGTACTTAACATACTGATTAAAAGTGAAAATAAATATGAGGTTATAATAGTCAACCAGAATTTCTATTACCAATAATAAAGAATGAGTGTATTCATAACTCTCTATCACAGACTATTTGATCTAAAACAATCAAATTTCATAGACATACTTTGGAAGACAAAAATGTGCACTTTAAAGACTTTTTTTTTTTTTAAATTTTAATGAAGTAAAATTCTATAATTTTTCTGCAACAACTCTAAAAAAATAATAATTGGCCTTTAAAAATGTATTAACAGCGTTAAAAATTATCATTTTAAGCAAATAAATTTAATTATCTTATAAACTTAAATTGAATTTTAGCAGTACAGTAAACTCTCGCTACAACGATTCCGATACAACAATAACTCCCTCTACTACAATAATGTTTTGTGGTCCCGGTGATTTTGCATATAAACTAATGTTATTCTCCCCTCAATATTACGATATTCTCTAGAACAATAAACCTCTGTAAAACGATTTTTTCAATCTAAATTTGAGTATTATTTTCTCCCTTTATAATAATATTTTGATTTTCAAATGCTTTTTTTTTTTCGTTTTCTTTTGTTATTTTTTCCGTCTATAAAGACTCATTGTGGATATTCAACTTATCCCTGAATGAATAGCTATTGTTCAGATTTCAAAACAGATGAAGACCACCCTTTTGGGAATTGGAGTTGGTGAGGTGGGGGGTGAAGTGTAAATGTATGCCTAGTCTCATTTCCCAGTAAGCTTTGGAATTCTGATAAGGTTTAAGGACATCTGGACCTGTCTGGTCACCTTGTCAAAGAACAAGTGCCCTTTGTTAGAGGAACAGGGGGAGATGGAGGCGAGGTGTTGTTAAGTGGCGTCTGAAAAGTGAGTTCAAAGGTTGTTTTATAGTCTTTAACGATTTTGAGTTCTACGCGAAACATTTGGTTTAAACTTTTCTTTCTTTCACGGGATATTGTTCCCTAAAGGCCTTATCACACAGTGAAATGTCGCCAGCAATTTTCCGTTTCTACCCTCAAAAACTGGTCAAGCAAGTTTAATAATCGACAACTTATTATGAAGATGATGATGATATTGACAATGATGATAATACAGGCCCATCGCAGTCCTTATTGTCATCCCAGGAAGCTCTTCAATCTGTGAATTCCCTGCGGACATTTTTTTCAAGCCTTCCGTTGACAAATGAAGAACATTTTCGTGCACTAGACTCAATGCATACAGTATTGGTGAACTTAACAGTTAAAAAAATGAATAAACAAACAAAAATACTGGATTATTTTCAATAAAAAGTGTTTTCAGGTATGTGAATATTTCTGTGCTTATTTTCTGAGTTTATCTTATTTATTTATTTTTTTAGTATTTAAACCCCTATTATTAGTATTTTACAAATTAATTTCTTCTAAATATAGACTTAAAAGTAGTATGTTATGCACCTTAAACCAATAATAATAAAAAAACTATTATTAAATACTCAAAATATGTAGGCCCTCGATATAACAATATGCCTCTCTACAACAATATATTTATTTGGTCCCTAAAATATTGTTGCAACGAGGTTTCACTGTATATTATATATAAAATTTTCAGCAAAAGATTTCATGTTGCACTGAAATACAAACCACTTTTATTCTTTCATCAAATATTTGATTCTGTGATTCTCTTTCTTTGGTTAGAAGGCAAGGAAGAAAGATTCTGTTCAATATTTGAGTGTTGCGGTTCTACAGGATATACCATTTGATCTAGAGCTATCGTATTTGGCACATATGAAGTTACAAGTCAGCATGTGCATTTAAAAAAGCAATAAAAAAATTTTTTAATTAAAAATCAAACTGTATTTAGGATTTTTATGAAATAGCTTCAAAAATATTATAGTGCACAAATAAATTCTACATCAATTTAAAATTCAAAAAAAAAAAAATCTTTTTTAATGATAATCATGTTTTTAAAATACATTTTTTTCTTATTTTTAATTAACTTTAAAAGAAATATTTTAATCTAGTTTATTTTATTGTTGAAGTGAATCTTAAATTGCTTCATCATTGCTATTAATATTTCACAATACTTTTTTTTAAATTATTAATGATCATATATGAAGATTTATCTTATTTTTCTACATTGAATAGTTTTTCAATATTAGATAGGTTTTAATTAAATACTTGAAATTTTGTTGCACTTACATTTAGGATTTATCTTCAAAATCTAGTAATTGAAAGAAACTTTTACAATACTCATTTTTAACCATGGCCGCTCTTTCCAGTGATATAATTAAATACATAAAGATAATAGACAAAAAATTGGGGAAATACGCAGTACAAACAGCCGAATGGTGTATGACCTCTAGAAATATCCATATGTATATATCCAACAAAATTTGAATTTAAAAAATATTTTGCAAAGAAAGTCATTAAGATCAAGTTGCATAAAATATTTACTTGAAATGTTTAGAAATCATCAATCCTAATGAATCTAAGGGCCACCAAAGGTGGTTAGGAAGAAATAAGGAGAAATTACAGTATTATAAAATTTAGAGGAAATGGAATTTTATATATTTAATGTCACTTTGATGTCCTGGGACTTTGATTTCATTAAAGCAATTCATTTATACAATGGACATCTAAGATAATTTAAATAAAAAGATTTTAATGTCAATGACAATCTGAAGTTTAAAAATACTTTGTTGACAGAATTAACCATGAAGGTATGTCTAACAGATTTAATTTAAATCAAATAGCTAATATGTCTCTTCAATCATAAGTGGTTAGTAACCAAACTTTGTAAATTCTTAAGTATTTACATTGAATATTTAAATGCAATCAGAACAAGAATGCATATTCATAATTCAATATGTATGAGGAATAGATTTAAGGAATTTTCATAATCTTATTTTTAAAAATGCTGATGAAATATTAATTTATTTCAAATAGTGAGAATTAGACACTTCCTTAACATTATTTAGCTTCATGAAATAATATAATCGTATATTAGAGTACTTTAAATAACTTTACAAAATCGATAATTTTATTCTTTAAACATTAAAAGATTTTAGATTTCCTATTTTAATTATTAACAACAATCCTTAAGCAATAGAAAAAGTATGGGAGTGGCTTTCTTTCGCATTTCTTGATTTTCAAATAAAGATAAAGGTGAGTAAGAACTGGCACATCTAAGACCAATGAAAAATCAGAGTTGATTTATTTGCACCCTCTTTCTCTTCTGAAAAATCATGTATTTTAGGAAAATTCTTTGTCTTTTTCACTAATAACTTTACATACCTCACAAATGTTCCTTCCTTTTTAAATATTACAAACAACAAAGAGAAAAAAATAACTTAATCAGAAAGAATAAGATTCAACATTACCTGCAGTAGTTTTAAAAATAAGTAAACCTGTAGCAATAATATGGCGTCCATCACCTAAATCAAAACACAGCCTAGGAACATGGGAATTCTTTACAACTCTCATAGCTAATCTGCAGAGAAAATAAAAATATTTCATTTGTAATGAAAATCAACAGCTTTATTCTTTAATATTATTTGCAATTAATTGTTAAATAACTGTTTGATATTTAAAATTTTGGGGATAAAAAGCAAGTTGGATAAAAGTCAGAGCTGGAAAATTAAAATATTAAATGAGAAAACCATTGATAGAAAAGGCATTATACACATTCTTAAAAAGACTTATTTAAGATCAATCAATAATGATAACTGAAATATTTCTTTAAAAAAATGAAGTAATAGAGAAAGTAGAGATTTTAAAATCTTTATGACTCAATATCAAGGAATTTCAAAAGTATTTTATAAATATTTTTATTATTTAAAAAATAAGAAATTTGAAAGAACACAAATATTGACATTATAAATTAATGTCAATATGTACTTAATTTTTAAAATGCACATATTTATTTTTTATATGAAAGATGCATTTCCTCCTCTATGTTTACAAAAAGATGCATCTTAACCTAAATTTCTAAAAAATGTTAGTCCATTTTGTTTCAGAAATATTAAAACCCTTTTGAAATGAAATAAATGCACAGAGTATTTTATAACTTAAATAATTGCTTTTTTTTAGCACATGAACATACACACACAAATTCGCAGGTTAAATTATCAAACTCCAAATTTCAGTTAATAACATATAAATTAAAATTATAACTGTAAATTATTCTTTTAATAAAATTCTGTAATTACTCTAATAACTGTGTTATATAAATACACAAGAATACCACGTTAATATAATAATTATTCATCATATATGTAAAAGAAAAATATATAAAGGTAAAATCTCCTCCCACTTTTCAAGATAAGACTTACCTATCAAATATTTCTTCAATGTTTGGCAAATTCCAAATTTGCTTTACTCTAAAAGGAACATAATCAGATCTACTGGGTTTAGCAACTGCTTTTGCTAATTTTTCAGCCAACTGCATTCTAAACAAAGGCAAGCAATTTTAAAAGCTTTACTTAACAAATAAAATCAATAAATAAAAAATAGATAACAGATAAAAATCCATAAAAAATGTTTATCATTAAGTTATTCTATGCTTTTATACTTTAAATGTTTATATATATATAGAAAAAATTAATTATAACTAAAAGTTGCAAATTTATCCCATGCATAATATTATATATGGGAATAAATACATGATAAAAACACATTCAAAACAGAAAGCTCTAATGTTATTTAATTTTGACAATTTCTGGAATTTCATTCATAACAAAGATAACTTCACATATTTTGAATGTCATAAACTTTTTGATTAAAAGAAAATGGAGCACTTATAAAAATAATACTAGTAAAATAGAAATACTTATAAAATTGTCATAAATACTTATAAAAGAGAAATTTCTTTAATTCGAATTTTTGAATGAAAAAAGCATCTTAAAAAATTACCTTTTTTCAAAATGAAACTCTCGGACATCATTTCCTCCTAAGAATATGGCATCTATGACATGTAAAGCTGAAATACGTCTCTGCGCCCTAGACTAAATTATTTTTCACTTTATTTTAATGATGCAATGAAATAGTGTATTAACAGTGAAAGTGGGAATGAAAATTTACTAGACAATTCCCTTTTGATATACTTACTCACTTTATTATTATTTTTTTAAATCATTTTCAAGCAAATACAAAAAAAAAAAAAAAATTAATACAAATCCATTAAGAATAAAAGAATTGTAGCACAAATGTAATAACTCTCTACAAATTGAGTACAATGAATTTATTTATAAAACTATGCTGCTTAAAGAGGGAATGTCTAAATAATTTTAAAATGATATATTATATAAATAGCAAATATGTTTTTTAAAGGGAAACTGACATAAAAAAATGAATTAAATATTTTAACATTCATAGATATTCTCTTTCCCTACAATGATACATATTAAGGCAAGACATTTATTGATGAATGGTTTAAAGTGGTTTACACAAAAAAGTTACTCAAGATGAAAGTGAGGGAAATCACTGTAATATACAGTTCCATCACAGTAGTATGAATTTCAAACTACTAATTCATGTATCAGAATATATTCCATCTTCAAATACTAATAATTATCAAATCTATATTCTAACAGAGGTAGTTTTATTTTATTTTAATTCTTAAAATGAATGAAAAGACATTTTAACTGTAGAGAAAATTTATTTTCTCTATGCCAATGCAATTATCTCCAAGCTATCAATTTGAGTTGCCACTGATTAATTCTACAGAAGAATTACATTGTTATAACTCAAATGTTGTTGAAATCAGAAAAATGTGTATAACATACCTCTCCCTTAAGCTCTTGAATAAGTTCTCCATAAAATAAAGTATTTGCTGGTAATTCTAATACAGGGTCTAGTTTCAGCCATTTTGAAGAATTTAGATCATATTGATAGATATTAGATTTCTAAAAGGAAGAAAAAGAATCCATTTAAACATACAAAATTTAATGATTAGATACAATGATTACATTATATTAAATAATTAAATAGAATAATTAGAATAAGAGTAAACATGAATTTTGAAAGCAGAAACTGAGAAACTATACATTGCATTTATTCTTAAGTTATTAAAAATTATACAATTAATATGTTAAACAATTTAATCTGTAAACTTTGGTTCGAAATAAATTGGGGTTTCCCCACACAGGTTCAAATCCTGGCGAATAAATAATATGTAAAGATTTTAAATTTTGGAAGTATATTACAGTTCAAAGACATTGAAGAAGACTTTTCACTTTAAAGTTTGTTTTATTTCATCTTTGGAGACAGGCAGGCATATTTACAAGCAGCGCAGACAAGGGGCAAAAAGAGAAATTAATTTTCCCTTTTGTTTTATACCATATTTTGAAAGGGAAAATATTATTTACAGTGCTAATATATTATAGGCTAAATTAAGAAAAAATTTAAAAATTAATTTGGATTTAAATTAAATGTTAAAATATCATTATATCATATATATATATATATATATATATATATATATATGCAGAATTGAGAAGCACATATGAAGCTGTTAATAACATTATCTCTTACTCTTCAAGATTTATTGGTAATAATATAATTTTTATATATCATCAGTATTGTAAAAGCCTTGACTATGCAGGAGATACAGACTGAGGATAAATGCAGAAAGTAGAAAAAAGAGATATTTGATGATTTTTCACCAAATTAATTTCTTTAAGAGCTATTCCCTCATTCGAAACTTATTTTTAGAAAATTAACAAAAAACAGTAAAAAATGTTTAGTCTTAAATTCGACAACATTTATTTTGTTCATTCAATTCAAGAATTTAATATCATAATTTTTAATAAACTTGGATTCTAATGTTTTAAATTTCAAACTAGCAATATATTATAATAATATTTGCAAAAACTTTAAAATACTTCCTACTAATTGAACAAAAATGTTTTGCTAATTTTTTTCAATATCTGCACAAATTATTAGTAAATATAATAGTTTTAAAATTCTAAGCTAGCTCTTTTCTAATTCTTTTATGTAGCCATTACTGTAATATCATTGATTTAAATTTCTGAATTGCTGTAATTAAAAATATTTCAATAATACTTGAAGATCAAAATTCATGAATAATTTAGTACTTGCCTTTAGGATTTAAAAGATATATATTCTTTTTTGATGTTTCATTTAAAATATTAGAGCTATGAGGTATATAAGGTTAAAAATCACTTGTTCAGATGCAAAATAATAAAAATATAAAACAATACAAAATCTTTACACCAAACAATAAAAAAATATATATAATTGGAATGTATATTTACCCCTAAGCTAATGAACAAACTAGGTGGTATTTTTGTTTCACCACATACTACACAATGGTAATCAAAAATTCTATCTAGTTTTGTCAATAAACTTGGAGTAAGAGGTTCAGGAGGATTATTAATGTAATTTAGCTTTTCACCCTGAAAAAAAATACAGAATAAAAATACTAGAATTAAAATTCAATTTTTAAATACACTAACAAGCAAAACTATTAAAACCTTGCAACCTTTCTTTTAAAAAAAACTGCAGTTATGTACATATTTTAATTATTACATCATATTAAATTTTAACCTAACATTATGAAAAAGTTGAAGATTTTAAAAACATTGATATTTGTGAAGTTTATGTTATAAAATGATATAATTAAATTGGAAGAAAGATTTTCAAATCAAATTGGTCAAATCAAAACAAATTACATTCACATTCACCAACAGCAACATACTTTAAAACAAGTAGACATAAATTTATTAAATATTTTAGAATGTTTCATTTTTAGCAGATTTTAAAAGCTTTTTTTTTGTTGTTGTTGTTTATTTGTTAAAACTATATCCAGAAAAGTCAAATTATATGCACACAAGAAAAATGTAGAAGAAAATTATTAGAAATCATTTGTATCATATTGTCTTTAAAAGAAGATTTTACTAAAACCTAACAATACAAATATTTATTACAGATCAATAATTTTCATATAATACATCAACTTCCCATTATTTAGTTATTGAGAAATATGACCCTTAGAAATATGGTAAAGTCCAACTTCTGTTTGGCTAATAATTAAAAATTATAGTGACATTTTGTTTCAAGTGAATAAAAAATATCCAATTTTAAAAATGTGGATAGATTTAAATTATTATATATTTATCTTTATATGGGATGCAATAATGTCCCTATATAGTAGGAAAGAAATCTTAGCATCAGAAATAATTTTTTTTTTCAGTTATAAAGAAACGATTTTGGCAGGAAAAAGCTGTTTGTTGGATATTTTATACACATGTCATTGAAATGGTAATAGCTACATTTTCAAAATTATGGAAAAATACCAAGAATTTTTTTTAATGAAATCTTCATTTATCCTAATAAAAATACCTGCATCAACTGCATATATGCCCGATTTGGTTCACATCTAGGAGGAGCAGATCTAGCTTTATCTGGTACCTGTTAAAATGTACAAATGTTTGTATTGATAAATTATAAAAAATAATTTTAGGCACAGTAAATTATGAATAACTAATAGACTGACCTACAAGAGAACACAAGTAGCATTTTTTAATTTCTTATAATAAAAACTTATAAAAGAATCAAAATTAATCAAAATGAAATTTTTACAATGAATATTTTATTTTTTCCTAATACCCAATTAAAATTTTTTTAATTTTTCCACTTAATTTTTTATATTTTTTTTAAAACATTTAATTTTATAGAACAATTAAACAATTTATTTATGTACAAAATTGATGAAGGCTTAGCTAATAATAAATTTTTGAAGCTACAATTTTAAGAATTGAGAGAATAAATTTTCAAAGCGGCATTATTCAGAATTGAGAGAATAAGTTGGAGAAACATCACTTATGCTTGATTTATAATAAATTAACTATTAACTAGTATTTCTGTTAGTTTCAAAACAAAGTCAAGGTCATATGCATATAAATATATATAAACCACATTCCAGATTACAATGACCCCTTCCCCTCCCCCCAAAAAAATCCCTGCTAAAAAATAATAACAAATATTTTAAGAAAATAGGCTATCTTAAGAACCCCAGAGACAGATTCAACAATATTTCAAAATCTTCTTTAATTAAAACATATGAATAA
This sequence comes from Argiope trifasciata, assembly GCA_026543055.1. Taxonomy (NCBI): domain Eukaryota; kingdom Metazoa; phylum Arthropoda; class Arachnida; order Araneae; family Araneidae; genus Argiope; species Argiope trifasciata. Next base: position 4,847,469 of record JAPMOQ010041062.1, on the reverse strand, counting down.
TGAAAGCATAGCTCTTCATAAAGCTAATTGCAATTGTATTTTCATATCTCTTAACTTATGTATGATCGAACATGTATATTCTCAATATTTCTTTTAAAATATTACTTAAAACAGAAAAGGAAAAAAAAATGTATCAAAAATTTCTCAAATGAAGCTATCTTAAAAGTCTATCCACACTACTAGATAACTTTAGCTTTAATAATAATAATAAAGATTTCAAAAGCACAGCACTAACTTTCCAAAGTGCTAAACATTCCTTTCGTATATCACTTTGTTTTTCTTCATGTAAATTACTGAAAATAAAAAAAGATTACATTAATTAACAAGTATTATGCAATTAATAAATTCTTTATGTAGTACATCTCAGGTCACACAAGCGTAATAAGCTTTGTTAAAAAAACAAAGTTGCATATGCAGTGAACTTTTTAAGATAATTCATAGCTTTTAAACAAAGTAAAAAATTATTTTATTCTAAGGCATAATAATATATAAGGCATATACAAATAAATTACTCTAAAAATTCAAATACTAGTTCAATTAAATCAATAAATTTGGGTGAAAGAAATTAAAATGTAAGTTTATAAAGAAAATAAGAGGTAAAATTTTAATTACCGGCAAGTTATAAATTAATTTTAGTAAGAAAACATTTAAATTATTTATAGTAAGTAAATCATATCGAATATACCTACGTGTTTTGAGCAAAAACTCTTATTTTGTCCAAGTGAATAATTTGATTAGCTCCTAATCTAAATAAATAAAATGTAAAAATTTCATTAGAATAATGTATCACAAGAGCAACCTAACTGTTTCTCTAAATAAATGTAAATTAAGAAAATGTAAGTTTTTCTTCATACAAACTAAACTTATTATGTTATGTGCTTGGCAATATAAGTTTAAAATTTGATGAAACCTACGTGAATTAAGGTATATTCATGAAAGAAAACAAAATCACAACAGAGTAATACTTATACTATGTCATCCAATAACATGAAAAAGAATCATACTAATTACTTTCTTTCAGAAAATCTCTTTCCTTCAAAAGTAACTTTCAAAATAATAATATACTCAAAATGCAGAATACAATTTTACACCATTTTTGAAAACATCATTTATTCAGAAAGAACTAATACTTGATATAAAGTAAAGGACAAAAAAAAAATTGTAATAATCTGTACAATTAAAAAAAAGAGCACCAGGTATTTCATTTATTTTCTTCCATTTTCCAAATATAACAATATTTTATGCCCTAGTAGACATATGCATATGCACGAGTATTAAGCATCAGTTAATATACAACAATTTAAAATTAGTAGATGATGATTCTACATCTGAGAAATAAATAAATCTCAAAAAATTAAAGGAAATCAAATAAAAATAGTTTGTACTTGATTAAATGAAATTATTAAGAATTAAACTTTTTCCATCCTTCTTCCTTGTCATAAACATTAGTAATTTCAGAGTTAAAACAAAACTTTGATTGATTCTCAGAAAATGTACATAATTAATGCAAAAAAAAAAAAAAAAATAAGAATAAAGCATCATGTAAGTAAAAATATATTTAGAAACAAAATTGGGAGGGGGGGATTTTTTAAAATGTATAACTTCAAAAGACAAATTATGTTTATATAAATCATTAAAAATGACTTAAATCCCTAAAATTGAATTATAGAATATATTTTACAGGTAAAGCATGGAAATTTTTATATATATAACATAATATTAATTTCACTATTTTTTCATATTTCTGTAAAATTTCAAGTATCACATTAAGTTTTATTTAAACCCTTTCCATACACATCACAAACATTAAATAAATAATTGTTACATTCACTAAAATGTATAATAAATTAATTTATTGAATGTATATTTAAAGACTTACTTATTATTTGAGGTAACAATATAATCATAAAATTCCTCATTTTCCTTTAAAACATCCAGTGGGACAACTTCTGTAATGTCTGTATCACATGTTGAACTAGAATATTTTCCTAATTTTTCATTTATTTCAAACATATAATCAGCAATGTCTTTGATATCTTCTTTCAACCATTTGCAAATAATGTATCTAAAAGAAATAAAATTAATAAAAACAAACATACGCAATAAAAAAAATGAGATAAGAAATAAAAGCTATATACAGTGATTTTAATTCAGAGAAGCAAAAACTGCTAACAAGTCTCAAAAAGATTACTTTTAAACATAATTTTAATTGCACTTTAAAACAGAAAAAAATCAATGGAGCATTTTTTTGAGGGGGGGGGGATTTTATAGATTTTATTACAGATATTTCACGCTGTAATATAAATCACACAATATAAAAATTTCAACACATATATTCAATATCAATTGATTTAGACAAAAATAAACAATATATTAAAAAACTCATTTTTCTTTGAAGATGAAACAGAATTAAAGAGATTTTTAAAGATATAAATTATTTAGTAAAAATATTGTTAGTTTTAAAATGATATAATAAAATTAGTTTTAAAATAATTTCTTGGTAATCTTTTAAAATTAGATTTCAAACAAATAGCTATGCAAATACAAATACTTACTTAAGACGTAACTTTTTTTCCCTTTATAAAAATATAAGAAATATTCATAAACATGTGTAAAAGGGAATAGGCACAATGTCATTACCATCATTATATTAAAATAAAACCTTTTATTTTCATTTAGTAGGTCATGAAATTTCATATTGCTAAGTTTTGATAACAATTATCTAAAAACAATGAAAAGATACTTGTGTTTAATCATTTCTTATTCTAGTATTATGATACAAATCTTAAAATAAGTAATTGAATTTATGAAAAAATATTTAAAAAAAATATTTTTTCAAACCTTTCAGAATTTGCTGGCCTGCTAGTATTGGGTTTAAAAATGCATATCTTTTCAAAAGCCATGCACATTAAGTAGACTAGTCCAACACTAAAAGTAGTGAATAAGTCAAATAATTTGCAAACAAAATGTCCACCTAAAGTAAGAAATGGATAGTTTAGTAAAATTAAAACATTTCAAACCAATCTTTTAGTTTTAACACTTTTCCACAGAATTAAAAAATAAATTAATTAAATGTACATAAAATAAATGAATAATGACATTGTAATTCAGGGAAATAATAAAACATATGCTTTTAAAAACAGTATTTATAAAATTGACAATCACATTTAAGAGTGGCAATTTATATTGTGATACCGCGTTAATATGGAGATTGAATTCTGCTAAGGATTGAACTTGCAATTTGTAGTTGCATAATATATCCCCGATACAAAAGTAATCCCCATTGATTAGTGGCTGTTACTTGCTTATCAAGACATCACCACATAAGTACCATTAAAAGTATAATTTATTGAAATAAGTTAGATAAAAGTATTAAATTAGCCTATTAAATGCAGTTTGTAATTCAAATCTATAAAAAATACACACTGTGCACTCATTTATAGGAATATCAATTATTTCAAAATAAATAAATAAATAAAGAATTTTTATAGCTTCAATGTAAACAAAGTTAAGCAGGATAAAATATCAGATGCATTTTTTTTTTAAGAATTAAAACAGTAGTATCATTCATGTATACAGCCTAAAGATTGCATGTTATTTTTTAAATAAAATTGCATCATGTGAAACAAACACAGCCATTATTTGAAATTACAAACATTTAAAAATATTGGGTAGGATAATTATTTCAGTAACAGATGATTTTTCAATTTTTAATCAGTGAAATATCAAGGCTAATTTGCATGTTTAATGCTTCCTTGCATATAAAGTATTACCTTTTCTGAGAATGAGAAGAGCACAAAGGAATTGACAAAGATATAATCTTTTAGATAGAATTTCTTGTTCATTTTCTCTTCCTTCAACTGAGAATCCCTTGAAAATGAAAATTCTATATTATTTGTTAATGCATTCACACTGTAGTACACAGGCAAAAACAAATAAAGTATAAACGGAACGCAGAAAAATAAAAGGACTAATGGAAAATAAGGATTTGAAAAATTCAATTATAATATTTTATATTTAATTTTTTAAACACAAATACACATCAGTGTCCATTTCATAATTGCTATTGGAATTAATTTCATAGAAACAATTCATATAAATACATACTAATTGATTATTTGCTTTGACATAAACATCGGATCAGTTATTTAATTTTAGCTTCTTGCAAATATAGAGAAGATATGATTCATATAATCTTGTACATGCATAAATAAATAAATTAATTAATTAATCTATCAAAAAGCATGTTTAATACTATCTGTTTAAGAGCTTAGTAAAATATGAAATTTGTATTAAGTAACATATTTCTTATAAGGGAAAATCAAAGATAGCTATAATAGCTTTAAAAAATAAAACTATAAATAATACTGAGTAAAGAAAAAAAGGAAAAATAATAATAATTACACCATCAGCCATCATAAAATGGACTCCTTTACCGTCTGTATTTGAGCGAACAAACATCTGAAGGGATTTTAGATTTCTAGGTGAATAAATATCACCATCTTCATCCTCCCCTGGAAACACACAATAAATCCAATTTAAAAAATGAAAAATGCACAAAAAAGTTAAGAGTAGGTGAAAAAAATTCAAAAATTATTTCCTTAAAAAGTAATTTTATAACTAGAATAGTAGACCTTGAAACCTGATAAATGATCATCATTTATTAATTTTATTTTATGACTTTAATACTCAATTTGGTTTAATTTTTATTTAGTTACATTAACATCCTATTTTAAACTTAAATTTATTTTGGTACAGTTGTTTTTAATTATGTTAAATGATAAGAGCAGTGCTAAATCAACATTTTGTTCTAACTTCTACTCAATACTAGAATAAGAATGGTACTCAACCTGCCTGATTTGCGTAAAGGCTATATTAACTGAAAAACAGAATATTTCATTCATGTTATATCTAAAATATTAAACAATACATTTGTGCAAGAGCTTGAAAAAAATTTTTTTTTAACCTTCTCACTAGCAAAGCATACTAACATAAAAAAAATTTACAATTGATTTACATTTTACAACTAAATAAAAAATAAATTTATTCAAGTTGCAATTAATCCTTGTTGAGAAAGGCAAATAACAGTAATGAAGTTGACTGTTAACAAAAAAACAATGAAAAATCAAGTTTCTTAACTAATTGTGTTCTCTCTCTCTCTCTCACACACAGACACGCAAATTTCTGCATAGAATATTCTCAGAAAAGAAGACACTTAATCATAGATTTTAAAATTAAAATTAACAAAAATTGGAAAATAATATATTTACCATAGTAAGGTTCAAAAGTTTCAGGTGGACCAGCAAAGAAATCTTCAAGTTTGAAATCATTTGAACCTTTTAGAGTGAAACCAAATCCCTTGCATTCCCATTTTTTCCTCCAAAGGACATATTCTGAAAACCCTCCAGGTCCAGCACAAACATCAGCAAAATATAAAAGTTCATTCTCACCAACAGCTGATTTCTGTAAAAACGGAGTTCTGATGCAATTTCAAAATATTTTAGAATAAAAATTGCAAAATTATTTTTTTTATCACACAAGAACTCAATGCAAAATTTCAAGATTTTAAGAAATTATAAATTTTACTCAGTTATTTAAAAGGTCACTTACATTTGGCCAATAAGTATTTCAGCATTTAATGTCAACTCTTAACAAATAATTGGTTCAAATGATACTAGGTTTATCTATTTTTATTAATTTTATTCTAATATCAGTATTTATAAATGGGTTTTTTATTATCATTAATATTATATAAACAGTTTTATATAACTCTTTCAAACTTATAATTTTTCAAACAATTTTAAATTTCTATTCCTTAATTTCCAAATATCAGTACAATACAAAAGGAATGCTATTTCTGCACATGTCAATATTTTACCATTAATGACCTTATTTGTTCTACAGACATTTTAAAGTGAAAGTAACTTGCTTACTTTTATGTATATATGTAAAATGTCCTTCAAAATGGTAGCTGAAGTATGTATCTGGTATAGTATACTTTTTGAGTTTCACAATAATAATGCAACATCTGCTATCAAAAAAAAAATTCTGATGCTTATCCAGTGCATTAGACAACTGTAAATGTTTAAAGTGTTTATCTTAGCTCAAATCCACGAATTTCAATCATTCTGGCTTGCATCAATAAGGATAACAAACAACTCCCAGCAATGTCATGTTATGAGAGAAGTGGAAGTAAATCAAGAACCATCAACTTAACTTAAACTGACTATTAAAGAATATTTGCAGCAGATTGGTAAAATAAGCAGATGAGTCTATGTGTTACACATAATCTGCCCTAAGAAAATAAATCTAAATAATCCACTACATGAAACTTATTGTTTCTGCACCACAATAAAAAAAACAATTTTTTGATGGCTTGTTCATAGGAGATAAAAAATATATATTTTTTAATGATAAATCAAAATGGGAAAAACAGTGATTATTTCTAAATAAATGTGTAAAAGTACCCCTAGAGCCATATTTACATTCACAACACTTTTTTGCATTTGGAAGAATATTTGTGAATTGCTCATTATGAAATTCTGATATCTGCATAAATTATAAATGTAGATCTTTACTGTTAACAGATAAATAGAGTAAATCAAAATTTAATTAAAAAACATCCAATAATTTTCAACAGTGAAGGTATTATCATGCAACAAGATAATGCAAAATTGTATACAGAGCGAGATGCACCAAAAAAAAAAATTAATTAATTAGTATAAGAAGTACTGCCTTATTCAGTATACTCTCCAATACTGCAGTATCAGATTTCCATTTATTCTAATCCCTTAAAAAAATTTTATACAACAAAAAAATGTAAACATATGGATGATAGATCAAATGCCATTTTCCAATATTTTATGCAAAAACTCATTTATTATTGATTCAGCACTAAAAACATTAAACAGCAAAACATTGTCGACAATGGCAGATGTTACATCATCAATCAAAATTTAATAAACATTGATTTGCTTAAAATTAATGTAAAAAAATACTACTTTCTGGTTTCCTTGATAGTTGACAAAATAGTAACATAATTAAAACCTTAATAGATTTTACATAATAATGATAATTGTTGCTTAACATGATGTTTACATATTGTATTTATATTTCTAATTCAATGATAATTAAGAATTTAAATTATATGAACAAAATAAAAAAACATTAAAATACATATCAAATTTAAAACAGGAGGAAAAGGAAATATTAAAGACACATTATAATTTCATAAACTGTTTTTAAATAAAAGTTTGGACTTACACCATACATATCTTTTGGATCAGTGAACATAAAGTCAAACATTGCATCCATATTAGCCATTTTCATTGCAGCCCTAATGTAATAATCAAAATAAATATTTTGTTTTAGTTTATACTGAAATTATTAATATGAAAGTTAGATTCATATCTATACTGTAAAAACAGAGATTTTCATTTATTTTTATAATAGCAGCAACAAAAATAAATTTCAATATTATATTAATACTAAATTGAAAAAAAGTAAATGTATTAAAAAAATTTCATTTATTTTATTGGATCTATTTCTTTATTAATCAAAATCATTTTTTTAAATCTATATAAATTTCAATTTCTGTACCTTCAACTTTCAATCAACTAAAAATCATAATTAAGAAAATATATTTAAAGCTCTTATAAATTATGAAATATATATATTTCTTTTAAAGAAAGGTTAAATAAAAAAATGTCTGTTATTAGAAATAATGGAGCATAAATAAGAAAAAATGTAAATTAAGAATCTACATTAAATAAGCAACACTACTGAAATAAAATAAATTCTTTTCATTTTGAAAAACATTATGGCAAACATTTTTTTAAACTTAAAAATGCTAGGCAGCTTAAAATTTTGGGTAATTCCTGCATTTATGAGGTTATTTAAGTTTGATAAAAATTTTATTAATACTTACTATTAATGCACATCTTATACAAATATTGGTGTTGATGACATAAATTTAAATAAGAACAGTGAATTGAGGTAATTATAAACTAAAATTTTTATATAATTACCTGGAATCAATATATTTCTTATAAAAAGTAATTTACTGCAGCACACACATTTCATTAAACATACCTATTCAGAAAAATTCCCCCACGAATGGTTTCAAATGGATTTGAACGTGTTCTTGCTTTTCTCATTTCTTCTGGTTCTAAATCATCAAACACACTCTAAAACAAGAAAGAATATTTATGAAGTCAGTGTCATTGCAATTTTTAGTTGTTCCTTCATTTAGAACTTTAATTTAAATATCACTTTAAACTTCTGACATTGATTAGATTTTCTGTAAAATCATATGCTTCTGTTAGTGAATATTATTACTGTGTAATAAAAAGTATACATTTTAATTAAAAAGCATTTACAATTCATTCTATTTTTTAATATATATATATATATATATCTGAACAGCAAATTTATGGTGACAATATGAAAGAAGTAAAGTAATTGGATTGTTTCAAGTTTTATATGGATATTTTAATGCCATTAACATACTAATGCCAGTTATAAAAGATCATAACAGCATTGTCTTTTGTACTATAAATCAAATTGTGTAAAATAGCTAAAATCACATATATCGCATCCAAATAAATAAAAAAAATGTTTTTAAATCATTCAAAAAGAACAAGTTTCTATATCTTTAAAATATAATTAAAAAAATCAGTACAAATTTGTGTTTTTACCTTATACGTAATAACTTTCTTCAAAATTTCAGGATCACAAAATTCTGTTTCATTTGCAATGGTTTTTATTTTCTAAAAATATATATATATGTTTATATATATAATAGTTAAAGAAATAAAAAGATACATTTTTATTTAAATCAATAATATGTTGCATTCTCTTACAAATAAATTTAACTATAAAGCTTTTACTAATAAAAATGCAAATACTGCTAAAATTTTACAAACGAATTCAGCATACCTTTGGTTAATACTTTCAATGCTACCAACAAGATATCTCATCTTTCAGATACTTCCAATTACAGATTTTGTGGGTTAAAATTTGTCTCTTACAGCTGTTTAAGATAAAAGTAAAGGCATTTTTCAGGTATGTATTAAAAAATTTGACCTATCTAAATCAGCATTTTAGCCCACAAAAACCTGTAATTTGAAGTATCTTGAAATATCTCATCCATGGCTTGAAATAAAGTAAATATAGAGTGTGTGTGTTAACAAGTAACAACATCCATTCTAAGAACTTGAATTTTTTGCCACCAGTATTGAATATGGATTTTTGTTTCATACTAATATGCATGATATTTGATCTCACATTGATATAAGACAAAAAAGTGAGGAGGCATATTCATATTGACTGCACAAAATTCAGTTTCTTTCTTCCTATAGCAAAAATCCATCCAATGTCACCCATCTCATTTTCTGGAAAAATGAGCTAAGTGATACTACATTATAAGCAATAATGTAATAAATTATATAAACATAATTAAAATTCATTTCTAAACAACATACAATTATTTTTATGTGACATAAATGACATACCTTTCCTTCAGCAATCCATTCACGTAATTGGAAAAGTTTTGGAAGTTTCAAATTTAAATCAGGCATCCAATCAATTTCCTCTTTGATACTTATCTATGTAATTGATCAAATATTTCATATAAATTATTATTAATAATTACAAAAAGTTAAGACAAAAAACACTGATTATAATAATAATGAATAGTACCTTTTCTTGAGAAGCATCCCAAACTATATCAGAAGGTTCCAAACCAGCTATTTTGAGACCAAGACCTCTTCTACCACGTTGTTTAGAAGCCTCAACAATGTTAACTCTTCCTTGCTCATTCTTACCTAAACCTTTACCTGTTTTATATCCCATTCTTGCCTTAAAAAAAGATTAAATATTTTTATTTTATGAGCAAAATAATGCCACTATTGAAAAATATTTTCATTGATATATGATATTTATATAGATATGTTTCCAAAACAATATTTTAAAACCTACCATCATTTTCATACCAACTCCATAACTACCATTCAAAATATCCATACTAGGCATATTGGCTACAACTGGTTTTTCTGGTGCACTCTTTTCTTCACTATCACTATCAGTTTGATCAGTTAATAATTCTGAAATCAAGTAAAAAATGATATCAAATAATTTTATTTTAAATTTAAATGTTTTTTTTAAAATTATTTTATTTCTTTAAGATCCTCTAAAGATTTATAACGGTTTTGTAAGTAAACTGAGTGCCTCAACTTTGAAACATCTTCATCTGTAAATTTATATATATCTAAGACATTTTTATATACAAAATTAGTAAATTTACACACAAAAGTATACAGATAAGATCATACACTTGTGAGCCCATGAACATTATAACACTTTACCATCACAAAATAAAATAAAGTAAAACCAAATACAAACTTTTGAAAAAAATGTATATTTGGTTTAGGTACAAAATATTTATTTGAATTAATACGCTTTTCGTCAATAAGTAAAATCAAGCAAATATTTATAATTTAAAATACTATATAATTGAAAAAAAAAAAGAAAGAGAAGGGGGGAAAAAAACTCACCTCTTTCAATGTACTTTGCAGGATTTTTGAAATCTCCTTTAGATTTTTTAGGAACTGGTTCTGAAATTTCATCTTCAGTATCATCAGTACTGAATCCTATATCACAATTTATAACATATCACATATCATCACATAATATCATAAAACCTTCTTAAAAATGTCATATTACATAAGCAATATGAAGTAGTAAATTAATAATTTCCTTATTTCTTCCTTCAAAGGAAAATATGAAGTCATGCAGCATTGGATATCACAAAAGAAATTGTTTATAAATTTAGACAAAAAGAAACAGAAAGAATTGCTTCATAGGTGTCATCCTTAGATGTTATAAAAGATAGATGAAAATGGGAGTGAAATGATATACAATACCAAATTACTAAATTGAAACATTAAAAGAAAAATGTGCAACAAATCTATATTGATTTTTTAATATTTGATTTTAAATAATCTATTATAAAATTTTCTTTTATTTCTCTACACAGTACATCCATTTTGCTGACTTACTACAGCTCATGTTGATCTATTAATTCATATCTATGGCTCAGCTTTTATCTATTTGTCCCATATATATCCGAGGAAGAATAGATATATACACACTAGGTAAATCATACAGTTTAAATAAAAAACTGAAATAAAGAATAAAACTACAATATTAATTTTGAAAAATAGATTAATATGACTACAGTGATTAATCTAATATCACTATAAAGCTAAATTTTTGAATTTTTAAATTAGGTAAGAATATTGTTTGGATGGGGATTTGTTGATAAGCGTTTTATTCAACATTCACCTTATATTTTCAAAGTGATGTAAAAACCTTTTAATAATCCAGTTAGCCCACCTAGATGTTAAGGAGCATATGTGAAATTTTGCTTGAATTTTTCAAGATGTCTGAAACTGTACAATGTTCACATAAACAAAGGAATATTCAAATTATATGTTTAAATTATTGTATTTGGGATGAAAGTAGTATATTTTCATTTTGTTATTCAAAAACGTTTACAAAAAAAGTTTTCTTTTTTGAAGTCCACATTGTTTTCATTTCTTGATGAGCTATTAATATATAGAGTGCCCATTTCCCCCTTAACTTATCATACAACTACATATATAAGCGACTGAAAGATTTTTATGAAGAAGTACTTTTTGTTACACAAAATATATTTTAGACTGTCTAATAACAATGCCTAAAATTATTTCAAGACCAAATAAATAAATACATTTCATTACATTAAAAATTATTATATTCTGTGCCATAGCACGGCAGAGCATTATTATATAGTTTTCTTAATATTGGTAAATTATCTGCCAAATGATATGTTATCACTTTTCAAGTAGTAGAATAATTTTTAAAAAATATTAGGAGTTTGAAAATATCTTAGAAAATGCTGCACCATGTTTATTTTTTATCATTTCAACAAATACAAGATATTTTCTCTTAGAAAGAGAGAGGATATAGTTTAGTATTTTTAGATAAATAAAATTTCGTCATAATAAGTATTTTAAAAGCATAAGATGAATAAAATAAGTAGTAGTTATAAAAAATATAAAAATCAAAAGAACTTACGTCTTTCAGAATATTTATTTGGGCTTTTAAAATTTGCTGTACCAGCATTAACCATTTTAACAAATAATTCAGCATGGCTTTCCTCTTCATCAGTACTATGCGCTAAAGAAAAAATTCAATCAACATTAAAAAAAAAATTTAGATGTAAATGATAAAAGTTGGCAACCTGTTTTTTTATAAAAAGACAGTTTTTAGAATTTTAATAATCCAAATGATAATTATAGAGCTACAAATCAGAAGTACAAATTATGAAAATAGTGCTGAATACTCCTTGATCCTAAAAAATAAGTAAAAACAAACATTTTCACAAAGTTACTAAATAAAATTTTAAAAAATGTTCCATTAATATGGTTGTTAAGTAAAAAATATTTAGCAATTTGAAATAATTTATGTGTCTTAAGAGCAAGTGAAAAAGTTTATTCGTTTTTTATTTGCAATTTGGTGATGTCTGTCATTAAAAAAGGAATTGAATACAGAGATACATTGAACATTCTTCAATATACTTTCACAAAGTATCATTCAGAATTTTTTTTGAGAATAAAATTTATATTTTATTTTGTCATAAGTATATTATTTATAACAATTATGCTTCAAAAAAAGCCATATGTAGTTCCACAATCACACCTAAATAATGATCAGTAAAAAAAAAAGTATTTTCTTGTTTCTTTAGCATGTTGCAAAGTCAATTTTCTGCATATGGTTCAATTTGATGGAACTGAAGATAAGGCTGTGGGAAGGAGAATTTGGCTCAGGATAGAACCTGGGACCTTTGGGTTTGTAAGCCAGTAACATACCACAGGACAAAAGC